>JAQFVV010012403.1:15615473-15980473 GCA_028023455.1 Epiperipatus broadwayi | reverse complement strand
GTTGATTGTAATGAAAATTTTAATTAAAAGATACAATTAGGAATTATTTATAAAGTCTAGAAATCAAATATGAATAGTGTTTTAGGAGTACAATATTGGGAGATCAATTTGCGGTAGATAAGTTGAGAAATATAAAAACACTTGCAGATAACATAAAATACAGACTAAATCAATCTACTGTTCAGTTCTTCCAAATGGCCTCGAATATCTTCACAAGAGAACAATCCTGAATACTTTGGGAAAATTATGGAAAAACTACGGAGAACAAGGAAAAAAAAATCCAAGCTTCAAAAATTCTTCATTTTTCTTAAGAACAAAGTTAAAATGAATGATTTCCAAATATTATGGATTATCATAATGGTTTGTGATATATGAGATTATTTGCTACTGCCATGTGAGCAGCTTGTTAGTTTTTCTTTCCCCCTTTTCCCATCATGCTTGCCTTTTCTCAGTTGCAATAATTAAAAAAAAATATGAAGTCAATATAATGTCAGAATAGCATTCCAATTCATATCATGATATGAAAAACCCTAGTTTATATGAAGCCTAAAATTGAAATGTTATAAAACTAAGCACTATTTCTATGAATGTCTCTCTATAAAATAACACATCATAATGATTAAAAATTGGGAAAATAGAGGTGTCTAAAGTAGCAGATTACGCACGTGCCAATAAATATATGTTCAAATGAAAAAAGAGAGAAATAGTAGATAAAGAGAAAAAAGTAAAACGAAAAAAATTAAAGGACCTGCTTATATGATAATGGCAAATAACTTTAGTGTTATGTTCCATAACATTTGAAACCTTTTTTTTAAAAAAAATGGAGAAAATATGAGGACCCTCATAGATAAGTATATATAATTTCTATTGATTGCTGTCTTTGATGACGTAATTGGCTAGAACGTTACCTTAAATTCATTATTTACAAATGTAACTATTAAATTATTAAATGTGTGTCGAAGCATTAGAATTAAGTGTGAAGATATTATCGCAAAATATCAGAACATTATTTACAAATATAAAGGTCAATATTTTGATTCTCAAGCTCAGACCAACAAAACATGAAGAAGAAAGGAAAATAATATCACTCAAAATATTGTGTTATATACTAACTTGTATGATATGACAATCAATTAAATGTATTTGGAAAAATATAAATAAAGTTGAATATTTTTAAAAGCATTTAATAATTAAATTAGGTGTATTAAAAATAGTCCAATATATAATTACAAATAAAGGACTGACATCATAAACTTTCAGACAAATATATATATACTATAACAGGTTAAATTATTTTTAATAGGATTGTTATTAAAAGCAATTTAATAAAGTGTTGTTCGAAAGACAAGCTCGAACAAGCTATTAAATACATTCTTCACCTATGAGAAGAACTTCCAATGTCATAGGTATTTTCATTTTAATTTTCTTTCTTTCACATCTGACATTTTATAGAGTAGATGTCTTTAAACTTGAGAATTTATTTGACTTGATAAATCATACCAAAATACAATACAACCAGCTTCTAGATTTAATAAAATCTTAGATCTACCTCTAAGGTATGTTACTGGCTAGACGAGTCTGACTGTCTCAGATCGTGGTTACGGCATTACAAAAAATGTCATTAATGGTTATTGCTCGGATTGTGGTTTATCAATGGCTTTAACATTAAATGTCATTTAAAACATGTAAGATTAATGCAGGTTGAAAGTCTGGTTGTATTTATAGTGAAGTTCCGCCATCAAAATTAAGTTCCTAATGTTTATTTAATATCATCTACAGAGTATTTACAATACTGATATAAGTATATGTGTTTAAGTGTATGTGCATGTGTGTACATAGATATTAATGTGCAGATATGTATATAAACATTTAATCGCAGGTATATATGCAGACATATGTCTGTATATATATACGCATTGTTTATAAATCTAAAAAATTCCTTTAATTAAAGATTTTCTTACATAAAGGAATTGTGTCTGAAGGGACTTATTCAGTTGAAGACAAATGCCAATTGGATTGGTAAGGATTTATAGTGTTTCTTTTTTGAGTATATCCATTAACTAATAATAATAATTATATATATATTCATTTACCAATCTATAATAGGATGGCCAGCTTAATTATCTATGAACTGATCACTTGAAATAAATTTGAAACTTATAACAACATTCATTTATAAACATCACATGACTATACCTCCTCTTATGCTTGTGTGTGGCAATATATATAGGGAGTTTTGCCTGTTTTAACATTCATTTATCTTAATTTTTACCCATATAGATGATAGACAGACCTGCTAACCATTACATAATGTAACTATTTTATATTGATAAATAATTCTTATATAAAATTTATATTGCAGGGTCATAGCTAATAAGAAGATGTAATACTTATTTATTTATTATATATAATCGTTACTTTTCTAAAATAATTATATTTAGTTTCATCTTCTCTTATTTAATGATCCTTCATATCAAAGTTACTTGTATTTTAATTCTAAGAAAGGAAGTAATTTGCTCATACAGAATGTTTCTTATATATGTAATTAGAGGGATTTTAACTCAGGATTTTTTAATTATTCATCCTCTGCTCCATCTCAGTCAACTGATACACAGGGTCACACACATGTGTGAAAAGATACATAGTCCACAATACACATATTTCATGCAAAACTAGAACTTATCAAATTTTTAACTTAATACTGATTCTGCATGAAATACATATATTGGGGATAAAGTATTTGTCACATGTGCATCATCATGTGTATTGGTTGACTGAGATGGAATAAAGGATAAAAAGACTTAAAAATCCTGAGTTCAAATCCCTCTAATTACTTATAATTTGGTTGTTGTTCTTTTTAATTTTTGTTTCAGATAATGGTATTATTAATTTATTTAATTTATAAATTCTGTTTGTTTAGGATAAATTTTGTAATTGATTTTTAACATATTTCTATCTCAAATGGATTTCCTACAAATTTTGTACATGTAAACATTAAAGCGTATACAATATGAGAGAAAACTATTTCAGAGTAATCCTCTCATTTGTGTAATGTAATGATGCTGTTAGACAAAATTTCAAACATGTTGATATCAGTTTAGATGCCTATAAGAAATTGAGTTTTTTTTTAAAAAAACAAACCTAAAAATAATGTGTTTATGGTAAATTCAAATGGAAGTAAAAACAACTTGTAATTTCACTAGATTGTAAAAAAAAAAAAAAAAATGTTTTTTTCATAAACAACATATTATTATAATTAATTTTTAATTTGCAATTTTACTACTTTAAAACAAATTTTATTAGGTCTAATAAAGGTTACATTTTTGTATAAAAAACATAATTAAAGGAATAAAAAAAAGCAACAACACGCATTTGAAATGATTGAGACTATTGTTAAACAATTGAAATTTGAAAGACTCAAATTATATAGTATTGACCAATGTTGACAGTTGATGTGATTATTTATGTATATTTGAGTGGTTGGGAAGTTCTTCCAAATATTACACAGATTACAACATTATTTTTACTTGATTTAATTAAAATTGGAATTTAAAAAAATTGTCAATACTAAAACATTAAAATAATATATATATAAAAATACACTAAAAAGCCAAAAATAATTTTTTTCAACCACAACTGAGGTTTAATATTTAATATGAAATAAAAGTATGGGATGTGCAAAAATTAATTAATCCAATCATCAATTTTTACAACTAGTAATTGAATTAATTTTTTGACATGCTTTTTTTTTCAAGTTAAATATAAAAACTCAGCAGTGATTAATGAAAACAATTATTTTTGCTTTTTAGAACACATTAAATAACAGCACTTATTGTAATATATGAGAGGTACTCAAAAATAATCAGACTCATCCTCTGGTTTGCGTACCTGTTGTAGTATATGCTTTTGCTGTAACATACTTCTTGCAGGAATACTTCTGCATCAGTTTGCCAAGTGACATTACTGTGAAATTGTGGTGCCCCATAGCACACTTTT
Source organism: Epiperipatus broadwayi (assembly GCA_028023455.1). Classification (NCBI taxonomy): domain Eukaryota; kingdom Metazoa; phylum Onychophora; class Udeonychophora; order Euonychophora; family Peripatidae; genus Epiperipatus; species Epiperipatus broadwayi. The sequence goes on along the minus strand of JAQFVV010012403.1, from coordinate 15,976,477 downwards.
TTGTAAAGTAAGTTTCATGTATTTGGTGATTTTTATAACGACTGAAAAGTTTGAACAATGTGAAATTCTGTTTTCATTTACAGAAAATGGCAAGAATAATAGTCGTAATGTTTAAAACAGATTATAAACCAACTGATGCCCTCTTAAAAACATGAGTTTGTGAGTGGTTTAATTGAAATGTTAAATTCATTACATTTCTAAAAAGTTTAACAAATTAAGTCCAAAGCCAAAACAATGCTGATTTTTTGGCACAAACAATTTTTTTCTCTCAGATTTAGTTTGTAATGGTCAGGCATTTTATCTGCAAATTATGAAACATTTAGGTGATGAAGTGAAATATGAATATCTTGTTTTGTGGCAAAAAGAAGAGTATAATCTTCACCCTGAGAAAGTGTCATCTTTCAAAGCCTCGAGTGTGAAAAACTTTTTAATTAAATTCAGCATGACCCACCTTATCTATCAGCCATATTTTCTTAATCTCACTTCATGTGATTGTTTTTTAATCTCTCAAGTAAAAAAGTGTCTCAATTGTGTTGTGTGTGGACTTGAAATGGTGAAAAATAAACACCACAAGCATTAAAAAAGGCTTTATGTTGCAAGTGTTTATGAACTACTTTAAAAAATAAAAAAAAAAACATGTTTAGACTGGTGTATTGCATCAAACGAGTAGTAATTTGAAAGAGATTAAATCTTGAAAATAAATATTTTTTATTGTACAATTCTGATTACTTCTAGATAGCCTCCTCATATATTTTATATAATTTTTCTTTATTTAAATTTTTTTAGCATTGCTCTATGGAGTTAAGCCAATAAACATCACATGATCACCATTTCTTATGCTTGTTCTTAACTGTTAAAACAGGCAAAACTTTCTATATGTATTACCAGTCAGTGCAAGCCAGAGTATGCCAGAAGGCTTGTGCATAAAATCCCCATCTAGTGCCTACTCATCCAATATCCCAGACAGAAACTAGTCTGGGGATATTGAATGAGTAGGCACTAGATGGGGATTTTATGCACAAGCCTTCTGACACCCATTGATAACTCTGACTTGCACTGAGTGGCAATATGTGTAGAGAGTTTTTCTCTATGGGGTTACTTGTTGGTAGCAACAACTATACAATATAATTTAAACTGATTGTTCATAGTCAGAACAGAAGCTTAAACAATATTCAAACTGCGTAGATAATCATTTTCCTTATTCCTTACCATAAAAATTATATAGGGAAGCATAATAAAATGAAGATTGATGTAGAATAAAACATTTTTAAAAACATCACTCCCATGACAATAACAAATAATCCCAAAAATCAAAATATGAAGTCAGAGAACTCGTAGATAATTATATAAAATTTCTATGAACTGCTGCTTTTTACTAAATAGTCTAATTGGTTAGAAAATAACTTTAAATTCAATATTTCTGAATTTGAAGGCCACTGATTCAATTCCCATGCTAGTAATATCATAGATCAAGCAACAATATATGAAGAAAGAAGCAGAATAGAATCACTCAAAATGTTGTATTATACAAAACCTATTTGCTCTTACTATTGGAAAAGAATAATTAAATTTTCTTAAGGCAATTAATGTAAAACAACTAAAACAAATAAACAAACAAAAAATCTATAATTCAAAAATTGTTCACATTTGCATATGTAAGCAATTATTGTTGAAATTAATTTTGGATGATGAAAATTGTTATGATCTACAGAAGACACATGTAGTTATATATATATATATCTGCATCATGAAAAGTTTTTTTTTAACAATATAGAATCAGCTGAGTGCACTTTTGGTGAATTGCACCAGAATCATAGCTCTCGCATATAAATAATATCTGCTGCTCCATTTATACAATCAGGTAATAATGTATGCATTTTATTCAAATTAGTTATTGAAATGTTCCATTTATTATATAACTGGTGCACTCAGTTGATTCTATATCATTAAAAAAGAAAAAAACTTTTCATGACACCAACGTCCAAACATTTTGCATATTTTGAATTACAAATATAAATGAAATGGATATTAATATTACATACACATATATATATAATATAATGAGCTTGCCAATAGCTCTTAATAAGCTTTTCAGAATATCCCTATGCTCCGACTGGTTTCTAGCTTTGGCTGTCATCAGTGAGGTGCTAGGATATTCCGACATTAGATTTAAAATATCAGATCAAGCCCAACACTTTACTTAATGTTTAACTATTAAATAAAAAAGCTGAAGTTTTCAGATATTTATATGTCTTCAAATCCAGCTATCTAACTTAAACCACCATATGGGACTGAACCAAGTTCAGATACACCATATATATTAATAGCTTTAGCAATATAAAATCACCAAAGCCTTAAGAGCAAAAACAATAATCTCAGATTTTCTACTTAATAGTTAAACATTAGATAAAGTGCTAGGCTTGACAAATCTATTGCTAGAATATCCTAGTGCCTCATTGATGACAGCCAGAACTAGAAACAGGTTTGAGGCTAGGGATATTCCAAAAAGCTTGTTAAGAGTTATTGGCAATCTCATTATACATTCGTAATACAAGCTTATAAAATTAGGTCATGTGATATATGACTTGATTTCCTTGCAATATATATATATATAATAAACATGATAATAGCTCTAAAGCTTTTCCAATTAATGTCTGAATATCCTAGTGCCTCACTGAGGAGAGCCATCAGCTTGAAACCAGTTTGGGAATAGGGATAATTCTAGATAGAGATTTTAATGCTTTCTCTTGTGGCATTTATCAAAAAAGCTTGTTTAGAGCAATTAGCACACTCATTATATTATGTCTGTAGTACAAGCTTAATAAGTTAAGTCACATGATGCATGATTTGATCTTTTTACTAATATACACACACTGAAGCTGAAAATTATGCTGCATCAATATACACTATATGCTATCCAAAAAATAACATTTGTAAATTTAATACCTTTACGATACACCTGCAGCATGTTTCTGGCTGTGGAAGTTTGTATATAATCACTTTTTTAAAAAAAAACAACAACATTAAAATTCATAAATTTAAATTTTTTTTATAATATGTCAGCAACCATTTTTTTCCTCAAGTGTCATAGCATCAGCTGGGAAGTGAACCCGCTAACCCACGACAAAAGCTTGTAAAGCTGCTGTCGCTGACCTCTTGACCACCAATCTTGGAGCAGCATGATTGCATTTATTATTAAAAAAAAGTTGGTTTCTGTTGAAAACATATACATTTTATTCTTCGTTATCCTTTCCAAATTGATGTACGGAGAACAATCACAAAGTTAACACAGTCTTTATATTTCAATAAAAAAAAAATATTAAAAGCAAAAAAATTCACCAGAGCATATTTAATTGCAATTCATTTTATTTAAAAAAATAAAGATACAGTACAATAATGAATAATGTTTCTAATGTGTAATTTTCACTACATCATTCTCACACACTCTGTGGAGGGACGTAATCATAAACATATGACGAAAGACATGAAAAAGATGCATGATTCCCAAGACACACCTTTCATGCTAAACCAGCCCTCATCAGTCAGCTCAAACCACAATCTCTTACACATATTTTTATAATTGTTCAGTATATATATATATATATATATATTGTGCCCTTATCTATAGGTCATAATAAGGTAGAATGGTCAATTGCTAAAAAATTTTAAATTTTAAGATATGTTTGTAGAATATATGAATAATAGTAGGATTGATTAGATCTTATAGTACAATTTAAGGCTGAAAATACCTGGTATATAAAAGTGTAATGGAATATTTTAAAAGAAAACAGTTAAATAATGCTTAAAGATATCCTTGCTTATGGTTGTAAAAGCTGTCCATATAAAATAATACAGCTATAAATAGTTAAAAGTATATTAACAATTCAATTGTAATGTTTTAAAACTAATAAATTAAATAAAAACGATATGTAATATTATAATTATAATTAATATTCAAATTTAATCTAATATATTTTAAGATAAACTTTAGGATGGTGAGAATTATATTTAGTTCTACAAGTTTAAATTATTTTCCAAATTTTTTATAAAATATATCAGTTTTGGTAATTTAGACCGAGACGTAAATTAAAAATCATCTGATAAAGTTAGTAATCATGTGACTGTATATTATATACCTTCACACACACACTTGTTAGAATAATAATAAAGTTTGTGAATCATGAAACTAAATATAATTGCTATCTGTCGTTAAAGTAAAAGTTGAGATGTTAAATATTGTTTTAATAATTGTTTTTAAAGTTTAAATGATTTTGATAAAATTATAATTGAGTTAAAAAATACTATTCTAAGTAATATTGTAAATCATTACGTCATAAATTCTTTATTTTAAAAAAGTCTAGTCTGTTATAAAACTAAAAATGTGTAAATTTGTTCGCGCTAAAATAAAGTCATTAACCAATCAACGGAGGTATTTTAGCAGACAAAATATAAGAATTAGACGAAGCGGAAAAAAAGTAATGTGTAAGTGAAGGAGGGAGTAACATATTTTTTAGCTGGATAAGACCGTAAGCTAGAAAAGTGATATAATTTTAAAATTTTGTATTTATTTTAAAAGTTTTTTTTTTTTAACATATAATATTTTGACTGCCTTTACATGAAGGGCTAATTTTAAAAGTTTTCTTGCCGGTGATTTTATTCAAGTTTAGCCAAAACCTTACAGTGAAAATGGAAATACTACAGAAAACAGTATATAAAAATATTGTTAAAGGAAAAATATTTGGAAAGTGCCTTGATACAGCTTTATTTATGCTCAACCAGAAACTTATTATTGTAACTCAGAGGAATATAATTTGGATGTTATACGGAAAACTTAAAAGAGAAGTTACTTGCCGTCAGAAAAATTTATGACGCACAAATTTATAAGGCTACTTTGAAGTTTTTATTCTTCTCTATGGAAAAAATTAAGATGCGTTTATTATAAAGAAAAAAATTATGTAAAAGTTATAATGAAGAAAGAATGTTTATCTTTTTAAAGGAAACATTACAAAGTATATAGTTACCAGAACTTTAAAAGAAAGGAAAAATTACCAAATAATGATATGAAAGAGCTATTGTGTTTTTTTTTTTAAAAAAAAAAAAGAACAGAAAAATTTTCTCTAAGAGAAATTGGAAAATATAAATCTAATATACTTAATAAAATGGATCCATGGAGACAGAAAAAAAAATTTTACTGAATATTTAAATAAAAGTACCCAGAAGATGCATCGTAAAAGTCGCGCGGGAAAATCTTAGCAGAAAATATTAGAAGAGAAAATGTAGACGTTTTTCTTTACGGGATTAACTAATGTCATAATTAATAGTTGTATTAAATATTATGAAAAACCAAGGATTGTCATCTATGAATATTTATTAAACAGAGCAATAATTGTTTTGCCATAAAATTGAACAAGCAGGGAGAAGAACATTAAGTGACAGAAGAAGAAATAATAAACATTTTTTTTTAGCTTTAATATGAACGGTTTTCAAGGAAATTTGATGAAGAAGTACAGTAAATATAGTTTAAATATTTTTACTAATTTATTTTTAAATATAAAATGTTATGTGAGATTAGGGAAAACATATAAACATAAATTTAGTAATATTAAAAATTAAATATAATAGCTTGATAAAATTATAGAAATAGTGTTTAAAATAAAGTGTATGGATGAGAATCTTATATCTACAAGGATCAAAGGGATGGTGAAGCCTACGGAACGCGATCGAGGAGATAAAGATCGTTTGGTAATTTTGATAGTTATTTATAATGCATAATGTATTTTTTTAGATCATCTATTGATTAAGAATGAAGTGTGAAAGTTTAAATTATATGTACACATTTTATACAACATTTTTAACATATTATGAGATAGGAGTAATTCGGAATATGCCTGCAATAATTTATTTAAAGTATATTAATAATATAATTTAACAGAACAATTGTGTGATTCTTTTGAACTTTCATGTGATAAAGTATTCAAATATTTAAGTAGTTTGTATATGATTAAATATATGAGGAAAGTAGTAAAAAGATTTTCTTATAGAACAGTGGAATAGTTTTAAAATAAATGAATTTTATTATTGTTAGTAATACAGATATGTATTTGTCGATGTACAGTATAGAAAAATCTTGAAAAATAAGATCGGATAGTGACTTGGAAGTACTAGTGGAAAGGAAACCAAGATGATGTTTTTTTTTTAAGAAATAGGAAAATAAAGGATTTGGATCATATTTAGTTTTGTGTGATTTCAGTATAGTTAACTAAGCCCTATCACTGAACACATATAGTTTGGACAGTGTTTTTGCATATCTTTAAACTTTTTGATGTTATAATAAAGCTGAAGAAATAGCTTTAGCATCGCTCCTATAATAGAGGTTGGTAGACAGGTAAAGGTCACTCCTCTATAGTGTCTTTTAATTCACCGTACCATGATTGTCAAGGTTTATGACGAGTAATATTCTAGTTGTATTTGATCCTATGCATCTATCTTCGCTATCCTTATTTTGTGAATCTGCATCGGTCAGAAAGATATTTTCAAAGAAATAATGAATAAAATAGAACTGAAGATATGTTATCGTTTATGTAAGAATAGTTTATTTGCTTGAATGTATAGAATTGTGTAGCTTTAAAATTGAAAGTCCAAAATATCATAAAGAGAGAAAGAATCATATAATACATTGTAAAATTAATTCAGAAATGAATATAAGATTTTGAAAAGAAATCTAAACCAAGTATTTTTTTTAAAAGTGATAATAAAATTTGAATGAATTTTTTTTTATATAATATTTTTTTAGAAAATAAGTATTGCATATTTATTAAGAAAATAGTTCAATAATGTATAATAAACATATACTTGTGCATGGTATATTAATAGTTGTAATTATATCATCCGAAGTAAGGCTTGAATGAGAATATTAGGATTAATAAACATCTGATAATGAACAATAAAAACCTAATACCGAATGTAGAACAATGTTTTGACTTTGTAAGATTCCATACAACCAATATAAAACTAAAATTTTGTTATTTTGTAGAATTTTACTACGAATGTAAATTTTGTAAAAAATATAATTTTAATAATATGAGGGATGCAAAGTGTTAGTGATAATCATATAAGAAATGCATTTTGTATTAAGCTAACCATAATAATAAATCAAATAATAATACTGTATTTTCTTAAGCGTTTTAAAGATAAGATTTAACTAGGAAAAATAAATAGTATTTTGGTTTCATTTTTTTTATAAACTAGTAAACTAAGTTGAGATAGGAGAGTAAGGGATATCCAATGTACATAATGTAAAAATATTATTAATTTATTTATGTTATTAATAAACTTTGTTTTTAAATTTATTTTAAAGTTGTGTGCCCACGTTGTTATTTCTCCACATGGATGCATGAAATCACGATACATTTGTAATTGAAACAGACATATAAATTTTGCACAAAAGGTAAACATAAAAATGTTATAATAATTTTGAGAATTTATTGGTATGTTAAAATTAAAAGATCATAATTTTATATTATTTATTGGTCATCAGTCGATTGCCACAATATTACATTAAATTATATGCTAATGTTGCCACATGTATTCTGTTGGCAGATTATTAAATTACTACCACGTACGTATTTATTTATTTCATTTAGGAAGAAATAAGATTATATTATATTATTATTGTTGTTATTATTTTTTATTGTTGTTAGTTACTGTGTAGTAGATTATGACATAAAATTTCCTTTTCATATTTTACTACCGTAATTTTAAATCAGTTAGAATACAATTTATGAACCTGAGATTTTATTTTATTTTATTTTATTTTACTTCATTTTATTTAATTGAGCTAGATTCTTATTATAAAGAAGATTAAGATATGATTATTATTTTAATCGAAGTGAATAGAGCTTAGAAAGTCGTAAGAATACTATGAGTTAGTTATTTGGTATAGTAAAAAGGGGAATAGTGTTCTTATGCCATTGAGTTAGTATCGTGTGGATAATAGCTCAATGTAGTCTATCTCATTCCCCGTATTGTCACTCCATGTCTCATGAAAATAGTAAATATTTGTTAATTCATTTTAAAAATTGAACCGTATTTGTATTTTAAAAATTAGAGCTAGTAATCATTTTAATCAAGGCTGAATATTTCATTTATTTATTTATTAACTGAGCTAGAACCCGTAATATTCATAATAAACAGTATATATAATGGGGTGAGGATGCGCGGGGGGAGGTTAGATTGTGGCGCCCAATGTGGGGCATGATGTGTAGTTGGAACTACAATCGATAGGTTGGATTCAACTAACAGAAAGTTAAATTTTGCTTTTCCAATGAGACTGCACGATGTGTAGTGGAGTTACATATAGTTTAGTATTTGAATTTGTTCATGTAAATCGGGAGATTGTCAATAGACATATTTTACAGAAGTAGATCATTTCATATTTGATTATAGAAATAATTATTAGGATTTAGTTATTAAAGTAAACTAAGTATTTGTTATTAAAATAATTTCAATTTTATGTGGTAGATAATCTGATTGTTTAAAAAATCATACTATACTATTGTGGGTCAATTGACAAACAAAATTGAAAATGTGCATATGTGGCTAATGATTATTGGTAGTTAATATGACCATGTCAATTATTGAAGTATTATTGAAAAATATATTTGAAAGTGTTTTAATTGTGCAAAATATTTGTGAATCATGCATGTGGGAAATGATGTTGTGACACATATAATTTTAATTGTTATTGTTATTATAATTAGTTAGATAGTATAGGGTGTATAGAAGGTATTGTCTATAGTTATTGTGGGTGATGGTTGGATGAGATAAAAGAACTGGTAAGAAACTATTTTATGAGAAGTTAATAGTAACATATTATTGGGATATTAAATTTTGAGGAAAAAGTATTATAAAGAAAAAAATGGATAATCAAGATAACAGTTCAGTAAAGGAAATATCTGAATTCATTGTGGATAGTAGTTGTGAGGAGGAAAGGGAAGTGGAAGGGACCATTAATATAGAAACAATTACAGATATTGTACAAATTACAAATGATGAAATAAAAGGAGAAGAAAAGATTAGGGAATTAAAAATAGAGGAAGAAGAAGTAGTCACACATAAAAGAGATGTAGATAGCTTCTTATTGTCTCAAATAATACTGATGAGAAAAGAGATTCAAGAAGAGAATAGAAAAAATAGAGAAGAGATTAATGAGAATATAAGTAAAAATAGAGAAGAGATTAAAGAAAATAATAGAAAATATAGAGAAGAGATTCAAGAAGATAATAGAAAATATAAAGAAGAGATTCTAGAAAATATAAATAAAATGAGAGAAGATAGTAATAGAAATTTTAATATTCTTAATGAAAATATGAGTAAAAATAGAAAGATAGTAAGTAAGAAAGTATCTCATGAAATAAGTAGTCAATATGTTAAAATAATTAATACAGATTTGGAAAAGAATCAAGAATCTATTAATTTAATTAGTGAAAATGTGTAGATGACAAAGAAATTGTAGAGACTATAGATGAAGAAAATCCACAATTCCTTAAGATAGTTAATAAAGATATTAACTTATGTACTGACTGGACACCAGAAAACATAGATTTTGTTAAATTAGGAGATAAAGATAGATATAATGATATATCATTTGTTAAGATAGCAGATAATGAGTTAAAAAAAGATGAGTCTTATATCAAATTAGCCAGGAAAGAAATCAAGTTATTTATTGAAAAAACTATTATCGATAATGAAATGATTTATGAAGAAAAGGAGATTCATAAAAAATCGATTGAAATAATTAATAGTAGTAATGAATTAAATAAAAGAATACTGAACAATCCCAAAGAGTATTTTAGATTGACTAATGAAATGATAGGAGTGAGTAAATCCTATGAAAGATTAGTTGGTGAAAGAACTATAGATCAAATTAATAGTTTTAAAAAATATTATATTGATGATAAAAGATTTGGTAACTTTACAAAGATAATATCAAATTCTTCAGAGCAAAAGTATTTAAAGTTGTTGGAACATGAGTTATCAAAAATTATCAATAAAAATAGTAATAAATTTAAAAATAAAAGGCAAGAGGTGATATCTAAATGTGGTTTTAATGATAGAAATATTCATTTACAATTTGATATTTCTAAAGAAATATTGTTTCAAGGAATTAGAAACTTGATACCTAATAGTGAATTTATAAGAGAAAAATTTAATCGGAATAGAGATTTAAGCAAGATAAAAGTAAGACTTAAATATCTAAAGCACGAGAAATTCATAACAGATTTTCTTAAGAATAATCTTAATAAAGGAAAGAAGATAGGAAAAGCTAAGGTGAGACTTAAGAAAGTGAGAGGGAATTAAAGTTTAGATAAAAAAAAAAAAAAACCTAATGATTAAGACAAATAATTCCTAAATAAGATGTGTATTTAATAATATATTATAACCTTATTTTTTTTTACAGAACAAATATAAATTTTAAATGTTAGCAACCTACAAAGAAATCAATTTAGAAAATTTCTAGAATTATATGAAGGTCCGTACAAGATTTTTAGAAAAGTGGGAGAGAATGCTTTTGTATTAACTACACCAGATGGTGAAAAAGGGACATACAACGCTAGAAGTTTAATCCCATACCCATCAGAAGTGTAGAAAATTTTTTATAAATATTAATAGTTCAAAGTCTGAGTTTAGTGTCCAGATATTATATAAATTTGTATAGCAAACAGTGTATTCTGTTGTATTGAGTAGTATAAGATGGAATTTGGTTGTAGCAGATAATAAAATGAGGAGTATTAATGAATAAAGTAGGTATTAAACTAGATGTTTAATTTAAAATTTTTTAATATATATATATGGGGAATCACTGCAGTTTTATTGATAAGTGTCAAACTTACTGCCATCACAATTTTGAAATGAACCATTTGTTAGAAGTATATTAATATTTGTTATTAACCATTTATCAGTCTAGAGATTATCCATTTAATGAATAATATTTCTGTAGTGTAATTTTCACTGCACCATTCTTATGCAAGATATTCATTAAATGGATAATCTCTAGCTTAATGAGTGACTAATAAAAATTATTAATTCAGTACAATCTATTTTTCCCATTATTTTCATATTTTGAGTAAATGTGAATGAATGTTCACACACATGGTAAAAATATATATAAATGTGTTCCTTCAATTTATTATTAATAATTACAGTACTACATTTTAAAATATTATTTATACTATAATCTTAATTTACATATGCATGCTATACATATAAAAAGGCATTTAAGTGCATATTGAAAAATACTGTGCACTTGCAGTTCAATAAACCAAAGATTATCACCAAAATGTGAACTATTAATTGTGATGTACAACATATGCAAAGGGGCTCAGATGAAAATATAGTATTTATATCATGGTTCCAATAAAGATTTCTACAGAACCTCCAGAAAACATACTATGAAGATGACAGTACTCACCAAATTTTCCCATTGCTATATGGAGAGTTTTTCAAGACTTTTCATATTATTTATTCCTATTACATACCAAATTGCTGATTAATATTTAATAGCTATTTGAAAGTAAAAAAAAAAATCCCAAGTTTTTCCTGATCTGATTTTCAGTTCCAGAGCATAGATATGGTGTAAAAATATCCTAACCATGACACAATAAGGCATAGTACTTACATCATCATCAATATTTTTGATCATTATTGATCCACTTCAAGAAAAAATTTTCTCCAAGTACAATCTAGTTTTTCTCCATCTTTAGCCTCTCTTCTGCACATCATGTCAACAAGCTTCTTTAACTTATTTATCCCCATCACCTATCATAATTTTCTATGATTTTTATAATCTTTTGGGCTGAAGTTTAAGACTTCTACTGTCTCACTAGCACCATTTGAGTCACTTAATAATTCTTTCAATGATGTCAGTGATATCTATTTATTTTCTCACCGATGTATTTTGTTTTCACTTCGTTCTTGTTACTCCTTACATAATGACTCCATACTTCATTGAAACTAACCTTATAGGCTTGATTTCACTTTTACATATAAAAAATAAGCATATAGTGTTTATATATATATATATATTACAATAGAAACAAGAATCGGTAATTTTAAAGAGAAAAAATTATATAGTTCTTATTGTCATTATTTTTATAAAATTAATAAAACATTAAAATTCAATCTCATTTTATAAATATATTAAACAACCTCCCTACTTCCACATATTTTTTATAAAAATCATATAAATAAAAATACAATAGAAGACAAATGATCCATAAGATGCATTTCATACTGAACCAGCACTGATGAAGAGTATTATCTATAACAAATTATTACATTTTTATTTACAAGTGCCAAACTCACTTTATCCACAACTTTGACACCAACCACCTCAGATCACTATAGTACTAATTATCATTAATCATTTAATAAACTAAAGATTATCTCTCACTTAAAAATTAACATATCTTTTTTATGGAGTTATCCCCCTTTCTCTTTCCCATGTGAAATTTCTTTATAAATATATTAAACAATCCCATACTTCCACATATTGTTTCTAAAAATCATATAAATAAAAATATACTAAAAGACAAATGACCCCTAAGATGCATTTCATGCTGAACTAGCACTCATCAGTTGGCCCAGGTCACCATCTCTCATATATATCTATTATATGAAGAGTATCTATTATAAATTATTTCACTTTTATTTACAAGTGTCAAACTCACTTCACCCACAACTTCAATAAGCTCTAGTTTAGTAAATAATAAATGAAAATCACTATTATATTTATCTGAGGTGGATAGTGTCAAAGTTGTGGGTGGAATGAGTTTGACACTTGTAAATAAAACTGTAACGATCTCATTTACAATAATAATGCAGCAGAATTGCTATAATTTTAAAATTGTACTGGTTTATAAGAAAATACTGTATTCCATTCATATATAAAGCAGCCTAATTAATCTACAATAGCATTTAGTTCATCACTTTTTTAATTAAAAAAAAGTATTTTACCAAGTTTTAATCAGATTTTTCATCAAAGCAAGAAATTTCATATGCAGAAATTGAGAAAAGGACAAAAACTTGCTTACACAGCCATGTATTGAGATATATCACCAAACTTTATTTCTTTTTAACTTGTCAAGTTCACACATATTTTATTCTGACACTTAAATTCTAAAAAAATTAAAGATGTTAGACTATTAGAAAATGCAGTGACTTCAAACAAGTTTCAACAAACCTTGATATGTTGGTCATTGATGCCATGTTCATGTGTTCTATGGGATTATTTTGAGAAAATTTTTTGAATGACTAAAACCTTGATTTTTTTTGTAAAGTTTATTAGGATTCACAAATATTTTTGCACAATAATGGTATAATAATTATTAGAGATCAAAAGTATACATAATTACACATTTATTTTATATATATGTTTTAGTTTTAAAAAGAAAAGATAAGTGCTAGCATAATGTTAACAAAGTAAATTACAGAGTTCCAATGAACTTGTTTTTTCAAATTGGCCATTAACACACCACTAAACATCTATTAGATTATATTGCAATATTGTAAAAAAAAATTAAAAAATCTGATTCTTTAAATGTGATAGATTTATTAGTTATTTATTTTATTTGCATTTTAAATACAAATGTCAATATAAAAAGTCATTGATTTTACCAAATCAATCTGTTTCTTCTGACTGTTGAATGATAAAACCATTCTTATTTTATTACAATTTTTTTTTCTTTCAAATATTTGCAAAATTCAAATATGATTTTTTAGAATTTATACTATTTGTAAGTGTATATTTCTACCAAATCAGCCCTAATTTATTATATAGAATAATTTTTGATACTAAAATCAAATTTTGAAAACTTATAAAACTCTCATCAGAAAGAACAATTAAGCCTATAATATCAATATCATTTACATTCTTTATTATTTTTACAATACTTCATATAATTACAACCAACTATTGATGGTTTCCAATTGCTCCAGCAATCTTGTTCAGAACTTCTACTTATATTTTCAAATCTTATCTGCTTTTGCACAACCCACTATTGATGATTTCGATTGCTCCAACAATTGAAACCATCAATAGTGGGTTGTACTTATATGAAGCATTGTAAAAATAATAAAGAACATAAATGATACTATTATATGGATTTGCCTGTGCAATAAGAAAGATAAAGTTATAATAATTAAATTTTTCAAAGTCTCAGAAAATTAGAACAATAGTTAACCAGCCATCTCTATCAGCAATCAAACTAATGTAAAAATAAAAGTATGTTTAATATTATTTTATTTAAATGTTAGAAAAGTAAAAAATAAACTTGAAATCATGAGGTGCTGCCAGAAATTATAAAATTTAAATAATTTATTTATTAAGTATTCAAACTTCTTTCACTCTTTCTCTTTCTATGTAATACAGTAATTTGCAATCATTTATAAAGAGATCTGTAAAAATTGGAGTTGTTCATGAATTCATCAAGACCTCCATTTTTATAAAATTAGACAGTTATTTACTATGAATCATGTTAATGGTTGACTCTGCTAAACAAATGGAAGATTGCTTATAATAAAAATTCTAACCTGTATAATGCAACAGGTAAAAATAATATGCTAAGTGTTTATATTGTTTGTTAATATAATTCTAAGATATATGAGTAGCATTATGCATACTAAGATTATATATAAAATCGACTAATTAAAAAAACAGATGGTGTTTTTAAATGACAACTAATAAATTAATGTTTTTTAGATTTAAATAGAAAATGTATACCAATAAATCACATCTTTAAAAGCTACTGTTAAAAACAGTTAACTTTAAAAGAACTTATGAAAACTGTCATATGTGGTAACGTTCAATGGTGTAAAGCATGCAAACAATTGGAAAGTGTGTATTATCTATCATTCTTTATGAATATATTTGTTTAGTATGGTCTGTTAATATTGATCTATTGATGTTCAATTATTGATAATCTTCTTTCCAATGCAGATGGATCAGTGGACCCAGGCCCTTATGGGGAAAGCCATTTCCATGCATATAGATAGAAATGGATGATGATGCATTTAAGGTTGCAACTTTATTTAATATAAAATAATTTGACAATGTTATTTATCTTCCCTTAACTAACCACAATTTTCCTTTTTCTTTTACTTTTTCTAAATAATCAAACAAATAACTCTAACAAACTTTCCACACTAGTAACTTTCCATCTGGTGCAAGCCATAGTAATCAATGTATGCAAGAAGGTTTTTGCATAAAATCTTTATCTAGTGCCTACTTATTCAATATCCCCTGACTAATGTCTAGCTTATGGTTAGTGAGAAGTTTTGGATCTCAGAGCACTGCTATTAGATTTTAGGGTTTAATGCAACCCTCCATTATCCACCTTTTACCTTTTTAGTTAACGATAAAATTAAGAGTCTAAAATGAAAACAGGTGTCTTCAATCCAAGCTCATTCACTTGTATAGTCATATAGATCTGAACCCAGTCAGTAACTATACATTTTGGAGTCTTTGGCTCTTTAATAACCATAATTATCATCATCAAATGAGCAGAAGTGGTATTATCCACTAAACATCACATGATCGTCATTTACTATGCTTACCCAAGCTGTTAAAACAGTGACAATACGTATGTAGAGTTTTTCAGTTTTAACAGCAAGTGCAAGCGTAAAAAATGGTGATTATGTGATAAAATAGTTTACTAAGACAATAAAGCCAATTACTCAATGCTTTAATAGGTTTATGAATTTAGATGGTAACAATCAACTCTTATGCTATCAACAATCTCAATCTATTAAAGTGTTGAGTATTTGGCTTTATTGTCTTAATAAATATATACCTTATATGGAATTTTGAAGTTATAAATGACTATTTAATAGTCTGCTTTCAGAATCTGAAAGTTAGAATTGACTATTTATTAGTCTGCTTTCAAAAAGGGTTATATTTACCTGATTAATGAAGTTTGTTTAAACTTCTTTGCATTATTAATTTCACACTCCTTGATCAAATTACAAATTTTAAGGTCCATATAAATATATCAGACCATAGATAAAGGTGGTACCATCTTTATTGTTAAAGGAGGTTGCCTTGACTACAGGTTGAGATTGTTGATAGCTTAAGGATTGACTGTTATCAGACATAATAGTTTCTATGTTTTAAAGTTAGTTGATCATTTTATTTACTTACTTTTGTTTACTAGAAAAGATGCATATTTGCATACTACATATAGGCTAGTCAAATTTAACCTTTTATTGCCATCATAAAAAATAGATGTGGAATAACCATTTATTGTAATTTGTGTGAACAAGTTTGTGAATAATATTAATGCAAAACAAAATTATATAACCAAACATAAGTAATATTTACTAAGGCTGTAACCTCAAGAATGTGCACATAAAAATGCGATAGTAGGGATCTCTACAGGACTTAACCACAAGCTTACATTTTAGAAGAAGCTTGTGGTTAAGACCTGTAGAGGTCCCTACTATCGCATTTTTATGTGCACATTCTTGAGGTTACAGCGTTAGTAAATATTACTTACATAATGAATGTGCATTTAAATAAATTTATAATTATAACCAAACATAGTAATCCATCTTTAATAAAGTGGTGAAACACCCAGAAAATTTTGTAACTGGCCGCACATATATACTTTAAGTTTTTGGCATTTATCAGGGTATCTTTCACTTTAGCACAATTATATCAAAACTATCCATCCGAACAAACCAGACCAAGCTCTCCCAATATGGATGCATTTTTGAAACATCCATTCCATTTTTTCCAAGATCAAGACATACATAGTGCATGTTATAATTTACATTTATATATAAATTGTTAGATGTATTTAACTTTATGGACATATTTGTAGATATATTTCAAACTTTTTTTCCTTCACAAATTCCTAAAATATTTAACCAAAAATATGTGAAAAAGATAAGTGATGTATAAGAATGGAAACATAATGGATAAAATTAATCATAGAATTAAACTTGTATGGGGTGATTTTGGTAGAAATAAAAATATTAAAAGAAATTATGCCTATGTTCTTTTTAATAAATGCAAATGTTTGCTAACTCTTGTTTATTGATCTGAGACTTGGGCACTGAATAGAAGAGCAATTTAGAGACTTCAGACCAATCAAAGCAGTATGCAGAGATATATGTTAGAAATAAGAAGAGGAGACTGAAAGCAAAACATATAAGTACGAGAACAAACAGATATCAATGATATAATGCTAGAAGAGGTTATAATTGATAGACTATTGAAGTCTTAAACTGCATTTTAAGAGATTGTAGAAGATCTAGAGACTATATGTGAGATGGTATGGATGAACTAAATAAGCTTGTGGAAAAGAGAGGCTGGAAATTGGAGAAACTGGTTTAAATTTGAAAAGACTTTATCCTGCAATAGATCAACAATGGTTAAAAATGATAATGATCCATATATGTGTATGAGTGCATAGATCGCTTATACAATAATATATATATATTCAAACATTTACTTGACCTCAAAGTTATCTAAAAGTGGAAATCTATACTATAATTCCACTGAATTGCTTCACTCTGTAAAAATTATTTTTCAAAAATGAATTTTAAATAACAGATAATTAAACATATATTTTATATATGTTTTTGTCATTTTAATATTATAAAGTGTGTATATTGATAGCAGGGTGTTAATTGTATGTAAGAGTTTTAAATATGATACTTGGTGATTACAGGACTTTTTTTTCTTTTTTTTTTTTTACAAAATGTTCTATAAATAAGCGTTGTTAGTCGAGAGGTCATCGCACCTGCCTTGCAAGCAAGTAGTTGGTTGCAGACCGGTGTGGGTTCGCGTACCTGCCGACGCTATGACATATGAAAAAAAAAAAATCTGGATTCTATTTTTGAAAAATCTTATTGAAATATTGTCATCGTTAGCAATCAATCTATAAAATTCTCTATATAATTATCTTGGCTATTTACCAAAATAAATATTCATTAAGGTGGCAAGAGTTACCATGCCCTTTATAATTAAAATATGGACGATAGTTATTAATGACTTTTACTTTACCTGTATACTATCCATACTTTTTCTTTTGGGTGCAAATTATTATCTACGGCTACTTATTAAGAACTTCAATAAATATTTATTTCATGGTACTTTCTTATATCCACATTTCTATATATCAACTATTTTATATTTCTATAGATCTAATTGATGGTGGCCTTTCATTTAACTGCTACTTACTACTAAACCGATGTAAGCCAGAACAAATTGCCATAGCAACAAAATTTATAAACATATATAGGCCTAATATAGATTTGAGATACTTAATAAATGTGATAATATCTTTACAATAGGATTATATCATCCATTGTTGAAGGCAACAGGACATTCGCAATATACAATAACTCTATCAAAACAATTTGCTTCTAAGATTTTAAAAATTGGTTTTACAAAACCTTTAAACACTATCTCATAACACTGATACACTTGAACACATATATGTTGAAAAGATAAATAATCACCAATATACGTATTTCATGCTAAACCAGCAATCATCAGTTGGTCCAGATTACCATCTCTACATATATATCTTTTCAACATAGATGTGTTCAAGTGTATCAGTGTTATGAGATAGTGTGGAGAGTGGTGGGTCGTGTGAAAGTCTGTGCTTATATACCCTATATATTACATATATAGACACAGGTATATAATAAGCCTGTGTGTTTCAGTTAAAACCTTTAAACTAAAATACAATTTCTCAATAATGCAATAAACAAAACACATATTTGAGCTGGCTAATGTTCTGGAATCAATTGTCTATTTGAATATGATAGGAAGAATACATTTTGATCTAGAGTAAACAAACACAGCCATTTATATCATAGAGATAAATCTACCTCCTATTATAACCCAGTTTTCTTTGACCACGAGATAAAAACTGGCCATGCATTTTATACAAATGGTGTCAGCATAATTTGCGAAGACACGGAAAATATTTTTAAAAAAAAAACTAAAAGAAGTGTGGTTCATTATGAATTCAAAATGCAAAATAAACCAATGCTTTAGTGACATTGAAATTAGCAATTCTATTAATAAATTTTGAAATATTAATTAGTAGACTATTTAGATAAAGTTGATTAATAAGCCTCAAATGTAGATATGTAGTTAAAAAGAATAACTTAACTTATTACATATGGCCAGTTTATAGAGATGTCAAATAACCGGCAACCTTCACTGAGGAAGGCAAAGCTATTTAATTAATCAGTGACCTCCCCCCTCATTTTTTCCCTATGCAAAATTGATCCAAGAACCATTAGCTCTTAAGTAAAATACTCTTATGCTAACCTAATGTCTTAAAACAATCATTAATTATTGAATTTTTTATCAAGGTCAAGATGTTTATTTCTATTTAAACGCTTTTGAAAACGTGATCGTAGAAGAGAGCCGAAGGTATCATAGCGGAAGCTGTTAAATTCTATTTCGAAAATAATATTGGTAAAAAAATGTAAATTAAAACATAAAGAGAAAAAATGTCGTAAAAGCAATTGTTTTTATAGCTTAATAGACGTAAATATATGTCTTAAATAATTTTTAAAATCCCTTTTTAATGACGAAATTAATTGTGTCTAAGCGGCGGGAAACGAGTTTAAAGAGTTTCAAATGCTTCTTTAACAGTTATTTTAAATTAACTTAAAAAACAACAAAAGCTTAGCTTTTCTCCTGTTAATCTTCATTTTTGTTCTTAAATTAAAGAACAATAAAAACCAATTACTTCCCTAGATGCGAGATACACATTAAATTTGTAATTTTCTTTCAACTACAATTATAAAAGTAATAAATAACCTCTAGATTATGGAAGTTAAATTATCATGAAAATAATTAAAATATTTATAAAATATGTTCTTTTTTTTTAATGGCGAATTTGAGTTAAGCCGTTAGGATTAGCTTCATGTCAAAGATGAAGAAAAATGCATCTAAATAGCTTAAACTTTAATTCTAATGACTAAAGGATTACAATATTGATATCAGAATTTATAGAAAGATAAGGAATATATATCAAATTATTCAAGTTTGAAATATTATGATGGATTTACAAGAACTAGATAAAATTGTATAATTGAATATTATCTCCTTTTTTAAAAAACCTAATCAAACAATAATGTAACAAAGCGAACAGCAACGTTTGAGTTTCATATAAAAAAGTGAGTGCGTGTATTTGTATGTATATATGAAACGATACCCTCCGTCGTTTAATGCAGTAGTTAAGTT
This sequence comes from Epiperipatus broadwayi, assembly GCA_028023455.1. NCBI lineage: Eukaryota > Metazoa > Onychophora > Udeonychophora > Euonychophora > Peripatidae > Epiperipatus > Epiperipatus broadwayi. The sequence goes on along the minus strand of JAQFVV010012403.1, from coordinate 15,956,208 downwards.
TCACAATCGCAGTGCATCGTCCTTGGATCGATTTCAGATCAGGTGCTATCGGTGCTCGAACTCATGATGAATTGCAGAAAAATAAAGCTATTCGGATACGTAAAATAAATAACGCCAATCAAAACGCATGTGCGGTGTATAATCACGTAAAAAGATTAAACAACTTTTAAATATTCCACTGCAAAGCAAAAATTTATCCAATATTCCCTTTATAAAAAATGGTGAAGGATAAGGCAATACTTACAGACTTCGAGTATGTCAAGTGGTAAAGATTTGACTAGTTTTACTCTTTAGCTAAGAATATCTGGCTATCCGTTTACTGACCAATATTAGATGGTGAACTGGGTTAGCTATGTGCCAACTACCTGAATGAAACTTGAAATAATTTCCAAGTTTACTCAGCCTAGATTCAAACCTAGGTCATAGACATTGCAAGAAAATGAGCTATCACTGCACAATACAAGATCTTCCAATATACTATATATATATATATATAACAATAAAACATCAAAATTAAGCTTGTAATCCAAAAGCAATTCTTAACTACCTTGCTTATAATATCAATCATTTTTTTTCTTACATATCATCAGAGTAAACCAGCTTTTACCTATTTTGATCTCTTCCAATAAAAAGTATATATGAAGCGAACCCGGGCGGCGATGCTAACCACACGGCCACCATCGCTTGACAATATAAAGTATATTTTTACAAAGCAAAAAATTCCATTACTTTTTTTCTTGTTATGAAAGAACCGTTTTTTTTTTTTTACTCTTTTATTAAATTACTTGACAGTTTAATTAGTTTTTAATTAATACAGACTAATGTTTATATATATATAATATCTAGTGCTCCCCCACTGCACTGATTCTATTTCATAAATATATAAAGGTGTTTGTTGTTAAAAATTAATGAAATTGAAAATTTATCTGAAAATATTAATAAATATAAATATAAAACATGATCATAAAGACATCTTTTTATAATTTCTTAGGTCAGTATTTCATTACTTTTGTATGAAATATTAGCAATACTTACTTAACTTCCTCTCATTTTATAGAAATAGGATTAGACCAGAATACTAAAAAAGAAAGTATTATTCACAAATCTTGTCAATTGCTAGGTATTGAGAGCTAAGAAACTCTGGAGATCTTATTAATGACCAATATTAAATGGCTAACTGAATTAGCTACAGGTCAGATATCCAAAAGAAAATCACAAACCTGATTAAAAAATGAAAAAAGTTGTATTTTATTCCTAATTCATACTTAGATCATAAGCATGAGCAGAAAAATAAACTATATTCTACTTGACCGAATTTAAATCCAGATCATAATTATATCACACATAAACTGATTAAAAACTGGAAAAAAAAGTATAGTCTATTTGTCCAAAGCCATATTATAAGCCTGTCACACAGATAAACTGATTGAAAACAATATATATATATTATTTGCTGAATTCAAACCTGGATTATAAATTTGTCACTGCAAAGGCAAAATCTTACTCTTTACATATAATGTGTATGTATATATTAGCATATTTGTAAAATAGATTAACAAAGAAATAAGCTTATTACAAATGTTTTAATAAATGATACAAAAAAAAAAAAATCAAGTCAGATGTCACATGACCTAATTTAATAAGCTTGTATTTACAAATGTTATATATAGAGCTTGCAAAATAATCTCTTTGTTAAGAGTTTTTTTGTGAGCTCTATATATAACATTAATAAATAATACATATATGTAAAAGTATTTCTTGTAAAAGAATAACAAAAATATATATATTTGAAACATTCGTAAATGCAGGTATGAAAATATTTCCTTGATATAAAAATTCATTAATTTTTGCTCAGTCATGGAGAAACATTTCCAGTCCCATGACCAAATTGTCTATCAATTTAACATCTCTGTGAATCAATGCTGGTTGTTATTCACTTTTTGCAATACAATGTATAGCAGAAATTAAATATATAAAAAGTACAAATTCTTGAGATTTCAGTACTCTTCCAAAAAGCATAACTGAAGTATGTTATTATAAAGACTCACTTTTATCACAACACGTGTGCTGCACAAATTATATTGCTTGTGCATCTCATTGACATATAATGGTGGCTATCACATTTTCATATGGATTATTCCATTCCAGATTAATGATGGTCAACTTTTTGCAAAATTTATTCATTATATTAATTTAACCTCTATAGAAAATATTTCACAGCCTTGAATACATTGTTGATAGAGCTTTATGTGGGTTGGTGCAGGCTAAGAAATTCTGGAGCTGAAGGTTTATGAATTATAACTCAACTGCTATTATTGCTAAATTCTTATGTATGCTTCATTGATAAACTATTTAATTATTTATTTCATTTACTATTACAATATTATCTTGCTGCTTCATGACACAAAAAACATAACATTTAAACACATTATATAATGAAAAGCATTTTACATTTTTTTAAAATTTTCTATTAGACTTTTAATAAAGATAGCATTATGCTATAACAATAAATATTTGTATTAAGACTGGTATACCTTCGTAGCAGCTGTTAAACCACTAAACATCACATGATTACCATTCTTTGTGCTTATACAAGCTGTTTACACAGGGGCAAAAATCTCCATGTAGTAGTGTCACTCAGTGCAAGCCAGAGTAATCAATGGATGCAGGCAGGTTTGTGCAAAAACACCTATCTAGTGCCTACTCATCTAATATCCCTAGACTAGTTTATAACTTATGGCTTTCATCAGTGAGGTGCTTTGGATCTGAGAGCATTGCAACTAGATCTTAGGATATAAGGCAGCCCTCCAGCAACTACCTTTTACCTTATTTGCTAACTATAAAGCTTTGAGTCCAAAATGAAAACACAATAGTGATTTCAATTCAAGCTCATTAGATTGTAAGTCATATAGATCTGAACTCAGTTCATCATCCATACTTTTTGGTGCCTTTGATTCTTTAATAACCACAGTCACCTTTATCCTATTGGGCAGGATTGGTATTAAACTACTAAATATCACATGATCACCACTCTTTATGCTTACGTAAGCTGTTTACGCAGAGGCAAAAATCTTCATTCAGTAGTGTCATTATTGTGCTTTATTTTGGACTCAAAGTTTTATAGTTAGCTAATAAGGTGGCTGTTGGAGGGGCATTAGATCCTAAGATCTAAGTTCAGTGCCCTCAGATCCAAGACTCTTCACTGATGAAAGCCTTGAGCTAGAAACTAGTCTGAAAATATTGGATGAGTATGCACTAGTTAGGGATTTTAAGCACAAACCTTCCTGCATCCATTGATTATTTTGGATTGCACTGAGTGGCACTACTGTATAAAGATTTTTGCCTCTGTGTAAGCAGCTACTAAAATTACAAGTAACCTAATGAAAAGAGAGAGGCCAGCAAGATTAAAGTATTTGGCAAAGCACTTAAAGAAGATATGACCCAATACTGCTCAATATATTCACTATCAGTACAAAAGAAACTGGTTATCGAGAATATTAACTGAAGGTCAAGTAAGACTGATTTTTAATGACACATATAGATATTTTGATATCAATCATAATCAATTACACCTAGGTTTTATATTATTAATATTAAATTTGCTGATCATCATGTATCAAAAAATCCATTTATAGCTAAGATTACAGTGGTAGATTAAAATCATTAAGCAAAAAAAAGATATATTAGAGCTTCTGTTGGCACTATAATGTGAATAGCATAAAATTCATTCTCTAACTTCATAACCCTTATATCAATTGTTCCTCAGTAAAAAAATATCAATCAGAAATTGTTCTCAATATTATTTCAGTGGCATAAGAAATTAAACACTTCACTGCATTTTTCCCCCTGAATATTTGATAATTTTCTTTAATTCATTATTAACTCACATATTTACATTAAAAACAGGCTCTTCACATTGATACATTATTGCATATTTTAATAGATAAATAATTTTGATTTTATATTATACCTATGGGATCTCTATATAAGAATTCACCACAGTGATTATTCTTAATTTGTACTCCCTATTTTAATTTATAAACCAATTATTCACCATAACAATTGCAAAAAAAAAATTGGATTTTTTGGCAGCCATTTTGAAAATGGCAGGCATTTTGTAAGATTAATGATGTCGTAGGATAAATAACTTTATGTCATCTAAAAGAAAAATAATGACATTCATACTAAAAATATATAGTACAGAGTTTATTCCTTCTACATAGTACAATATACAATATTCTACAATATTTTGATTATAAAATTTAAATACAATTAATGTACAGTTCTTTAATTTTTATCCAGTATCCTTGCAAGTAAAGTTTAACAACTATAAAAGTAAAAAACATACTTCATTCAGTACAATACATAATTAAAAGTATATATTTTTTCTCATGTGTCTTAGCATCAGCCGGGAAGTGAACCCGCTAATCTGGGACAATTGCTTGTAAAGCAGCTATCGTTGACCTCTCAACCACCAATGCTTGCAAAAAAAGTTGTTGCTGTACAACAACCAAATGCATTAATATTATATTTTAAATAGGTTCATTAATTTAAAACTGTAGAATCACTCACTTTTATAGATTAAAAATTCGTGTTAATGTATTTTGCTTATGACAAAAATTATGATCATTGTACAGAAATTGTTAAATTTAGTTATTATAATTGTAAGTTATTTGAGGAAAAAAAAGATTCATACATTTTGAAAATAGTCACTAACTATAAGTATAAAATATCATTTACTATACAGTATTTGTAATATTTGATTTTATTTGCAGAGGCAAACAGTAAGAATTTTTCATCCTAACAAATGCACTGTACTGTTTTTTTTTTATAATATCTCAATAATGTCTTGTTGAGTATTGAGGAAATTGAACTAAGACACAAGATAAAGGCTTTTGAAAAATAAGAGTGGCCATCTTATCTTTAAACCTACTTTCTAATTATATAGGCCAATCTAAAGGATCTCAGTTTAAGAATGTGAAGATGTTTCTCTGTTCAGTTTAGATTCATCTATATAATTAGAAAGTAGGTTTAAAGATAAGATGGCCACACTTACCTTTTTAAAAATCTTTATCTTGTGTCTTAGTTTGAAAGTTTCTTTAATACTTAACAAGACATCATTGAGATATTAGAAAAAGCAGTATAGTGGATGTGTCACAATGAAAAATCCTGTTTAAATTATATACATTATTGTCTTAATTTTAAATTATAATATTGGATGTTCCAATGATATTCAAGCCAAAGGAGACATTATCAAAAACATAAAAAAATATAGTGTTTAAAAAAACAAACAAATTTTATTCAAGATAAAATTAAAAATAAGTTTCAGTTATGTACTATACTATTAATAACTAATTTTAGATTATGTACAATACTATATTAGTAGAACATAGAGATGATATAATTGCATAGTACAATAGATTAAACAAAGTATATAATCTACACTGAAACAACACACTTTTTTCAAATGTAACATATCACATATGATTATTTTCTGCAATTATGCAGTAAACAACTTACAGATAACACTGTGAGATTATAGTTCTACATATGGTCACAATAGGTAGAAGCAGTAATGCAGTTAGTCAACTTTTTTGTGTGAAGTAAAGATAATTAATAATGCAAACCTAAATCTAAAATATTATGAAGGTTTGTGATGATGGTATATTAGATATGATAATATGTTGGACTATTTCCATCATCTATCATTAAATGTTGAATATATAGAAAAATTTTAATATTTATTTAAATTTTTCAAAAAACACACAAATAGATAACACAGGTTAGTAATTACATAACGTTTCCAGTAGTATTACTCTTCACACTTCATCAGGTGTTGCTGGCCTGACAAGTAACAATATTAGCATAGGAGTTGAACTTACATCTTTAGATTCTTGAATATAAAATTTTAAGGCAATGCTCTAACCAACTGAACTATTCTGTCAAAGACAATAGATAGTTTAAATTTTGTATACTTATATATAAGCATTGGTTCAAATCCTCCTGAGTCCTTCAAACATTTTTTTATTAATATATTTTTTCTAATCATAAGTTTAATTAGAAGCTTCCATACATTATGTATTGCCACATTAGGTTGATTTTCCATTATCATATGAGCAGCTTCCTTGAATTTTCTCCTTTTCACCTTTTCATCTCTATCCAATATTTTTGTATTTTCCCAATTGAACATATGGTTATTAGTAAATATAGGGTCTGCTATTGTAGATACATCTGTCTTTTCTGTTTCAATCATTATTTTGTATTATTTCAATTGCAGGTCTCACCAATATACTTCCTTCCATATTAGTATGCTATTTCATAAATGCAATTTTGTTTTTCAGTATTCCAAGTTTAGGCTTTGTAGAAGTTAGAAGTCCTCAAAGTGTGGGACGGCCTTGGAAAGCAGTTCTAATAATTATATTGACTGAAGATTTTCTTTAATTTGTATTCCTGGTATGTATGAAGACACTACAGTATCAATAATTTTTTTTTGGGAGGGGTCTCTTTTTGTTGTCTATTAAGGTTTTTTTTAATGGCAGCTGATGGATACCCATGCTTCATGAGAGTTTATTAAAATCTTTTCATTTTCTAAATCACTGGTTTCCAAACTAACCACTTTTGTTGTGTTCCATAGTGACAGCATAATTCCATGTTTTGTGCTTCTGGTATGATTGTATGTATATGTCAAGTACTTGCCAGTGTGTGTTGATTTCCTATAAACTGTTGTCTTTACTTGAAACATGTAATTACTAACCTGTGTTGTCTATTTGCATGTTATTACTAATAAGTTGTTTGTACTTGAATAGTTTAAATAAAGTTTAAAATTATCTATATATTCAATATTTAATGATAGATTATAGAAATAGTCCAACACATTATCGTATCTGTATCCAAAATATTGTGATAGAGCTCAAAGTAAAAGAATGGGATTGAATATACAGACATTTCTGTTGATTCTAATCTTCTGTAACTACCTTAAATATATCATACCAGCTCTATGTTTTCCAAATATTGAAAAACAACACATATTTTTTAAAATATTTTTTCTTAACATATTTTTAATTACATAAACTTTGATAAACATAGAGCTCTATTAAGGATGGGACTTGATTGGGTGCAATTGGTTCCATTAAATTAGCCTGAATGGAGTTTTTTTTTTTTGTTATTTAGCTGCAAATAAATTCTAGAACCCTGTGTTTTGAGCCTCTCATTCAACCATTGTGATAAACAATACATAGCTAGTTATGGAATGGAATTATTAAGATACTAATTAAGATACTAATGACTTTAATGAGCACATAAATGATTTTTATGATTTATCAATTATATAATTTTAAGAATATGTTACCAAGATCATTTACAAACCAGATCGCCAAAGGATTTTTTTAATAAGCCTGTATCCTATTTTTTATTATATCAATGCTAATATATTTATCAGATAAAAGATAATCATCTTTTATCTGACAAAATAGATTAGCATTATTTATTTATAAGATTCTTTGGTAATCTTTCTTGTAAATTATCTTAATAATATATTCAGACTTCTTTGCTCTGTGAAATAAAATTTATATATATATATATATATTACACATATATTATTAAATTACATCAACACATCAATAATTTTTTTAATTATCTATTTTTTAATGAAATTGTTTATATTTCACCAATGAAATACATCTGGAAAAATTTCTTTATGAGATTAAATAAAAATTAGGTAAGTAATTTGTATTTGAGTGCTTTTATATCTTATCGAAGATTTTTTTAAAAAAATTACACAATGAAGAACTCTTTCTTTTCTTGGAATAAATATTACCATTTTATTTTATGAAGAAAACATAGTGTTCTCATTGTATGAGTATCCTATATTACAAAATGGCTGCCATTAAAAAAAAAAAAACAGATTTTTTTAAAGTGTAACATTTTTTTTTTTTATATAGCAAATGGTTGCTTGATAATTGCAGAAGTGGATACAAACGGATGATCACTGTAATATATTCTCATATAAAGAGTTCTTATACAAATTGTAAAAGTGTATACTAGTAAAACAATGTAGATTGGTTAGAAAAAAGTAGGGCAATTGAAGATAATAAAATCAATAAAATTGTTTTTCAGGAATTCATAAAAACACTACTTAAGTGATGGAAATAAATCTACATTTCATGTATCTCCAGCCCCGTATCTACCACTTTACCACTGTATTGAGCCTAAAACTGTAATAAAAACAGTGAATGCAGTGAAAAAATGGAAAGAATATATATAGTTGAAAAATAGTAAATGAAAGATTAGTTATTTGGGAAGTGATCTAATGTTTAGACACGTAAATGACCAAATGAACACAGCAGTCCTATTCAATTGACAATATTATGTGTTTTCTTCACTTTATATGTCTGAGAGACTTTTCAGAAAGTGATTCATAAGATAGAAAAGACATCCTTCATCTATGTTAAATATAAATGAAAATTAGGTATATATATAAATAAAGTAGATTGTGCAGTAATAAAGAAAAAACCCACAAAGGTTCTAAATAAAAAACAAATGGCAAAACTTCTTAAAGCTTCAAAGAAAAAGAATTTAATAGAGTTGTTTGATATTTATAGCATAACCTTTGCTTAGAACAGAACCCCAAACTTTTTTGACAGTTGATCCCTTCAAAAATTTCTCAGCTTTTTATTTATTCCTTCTACTTTACTATTACATAATTATGATAAAACCATAGGATTGAAAAGAAAAATGTTTAATATGATTTTTAGATTTCGTTTAGATTATTTACATTTTTATAACAAACAAAATTAATGATTTTTTTTCTTTTATATATATAATAGTAACAAATTAATTTTAAAATTAAATCGTTATAATTTACTTATTATATTAGTAAATTTTAATTTATTTTTTCCATTAACCCCCAAGTCCGAATCGCTACCTATCAATGTCATATCGACCACTTTGGAGACACCTAATTTAGAAGAGTGGATATAAAAGTGGGCATTACATTCATTCTCCATAATCGCTATGGAATAAATGCTTAATGCATGAAAATTTGAGAATAATTATCTTAATCTTTCATGCATTTGAGATTTTACTGTGATTTGTAATAAATACGTTTATATTGAACAACGATTTAGATTTATAAAAAGAGTTGCGATTGAGATATTAAAACTATTTACGATAGATATATGAAAAGAGGAAACGGGATTAATATTGGTTTTCTTGATAAATTATGTTATTTTGATTTATATTTTGAAAAAGATAGTTTGGAAAAATGCATACAAATAATTTATATGAATTTATTTGTTTAATATATATTTAGAAAAGTTGTTAATTATAAATTTTATTAAACGCACATTATTATATTAAGTAATATTTACTAAGGCTGTGACCTTATGAATAAGCGTCTGAAAAATTCGAAGGTAGGGACCTCTACAGGTCTTAGCCACAAGCTCTGAGCGTAAGTTTGTGGCTAAGACCTGTAGAGATCCCTACCTTCGAATTTTTCAGACGCTTATTGTTAAATAAGTTTTATTTCGATAACAATGGACTTGGAAGTAAAATGGTTAATTGTATCAAATTTACTGAGGCAGTAATACTTATGGGTAGTAAGAATAAAATTAATAAAAGTTGCATAGTTTTAGAATGATGAAACTTATAGAAGGTTTGTAAATAAATTGAAGAAAATTAATTGGTAAAATCAAACATTATTAGTATACATTGGATAGGAAATTATAGGAAAGGTTAAAGCTTTTAAATATATTTCTGTTTGGTCAATTGAGGGTGAAAGGTTTAAAGTCAGAATGAAAGCATACAATAAGAATGTACAGATATTTTTATTATCCATTCAAATTAGATATAGGAAAAATATTTGATAACTCCTCTGTTTAGATATTATACTATATAGAGTAGAAACATAGTAATTATGTCAAAGAAAAACAAGACTTGTTTTAGATATAGAGATATAATTAAAGAGTATTTAAACCCAGACTTTCAAGCTCCATTCAGTCATCCACTCTACCCAATATAATTGATCACATACATGTGAAAAAAAATAAATGATCTCCTACACATGTATTTCATGCTGAACCAGCACTTGTCACTTAATCTGGATCATCATCTCCCATATATAAGATCGGAAGAGCGTCGTAATATATGATATAGAACTGATATATATATATATATATATATATATATATAATCAGTTCTTGGTTTATATTAAGATAGCAAATCTATACACTTTAATGGACAAGCTTAATCCTCAGAAAATCTGATAATGGAATGCTCAAGAATAAAATAAGATAATAATATTTTCAGTGTAGATATGTTAAAAAGAATACATGGGAAAAAAAACCACCATTATTTTTTGAGAACATTATTTAAGTTAAAAAGAGATTGGGAGGGAACTTTTTTTAAGACAAAAGCATTATAAAAGATATATGTTAAAAAGGATTGTTTAGAGTAAAAATTGACATTGAAAAAAGAATACATCTATAAAATCATTAAGACATCACATGATATAACTTCAGCTTGCATAATGTTGGGTGTATTAAATGATTCATCATTAAGTGGAAGTTTATTAAGCATTACCATCTGACATCTATGATTATTAAAGTGTACACTAGGTAGCATAACTGTAGCAAAAGAAAAAAGTCTTGCTGCTGAAAAAGATTGAAGTTGTTTCTATAAGAGAAATAGTTATTTAAAAATTGAACAAAGTATACAAAATTTTAATGAAGGACATGTTTCTCACTTTTTTGTAGGGGTTTGCCTTTTGGCCAATAACTAATCATAATCATCATTAATTTTTTTCAACCATTATCGATCCACTGCAAGATGAAGATCTCAGCAAGTTTAATCCATCTTCTCTGATCTCTAGCATCTCTTCTCCATATCAATCCAGCACACTCCTTATTTCATTCATCCATCTCACATGTGGTCTCTTTCTGGGTCTTTTACAACATCTTGAATTCCAGTTAAAGATTTCTACTGTTCACCAATTATCATCTCTTCTAACAATGTTTCAAACCCACCTACCCTTCAACCTATTAATTCTTTCAATAATGCTTTAACACCTGATTCTTGTCTCACCCACATAGTTCATCTTACACTAATGATAATACTATTATTTAAATATATTTTTGTTACTTATACTATTATAATTATTGTCCAGTGCAGTTTATTGAAATGGTAGATTTGCAGACTCAGTAAAGATTCTAAAATCAATTCACAATTAAGTAATTTAAATAAAAAAGGGAACTGATTTCAATAAATTGAATGAAAAGTATTGCTCACAATATTCTACTAGAGTATCTGAATGTCACATGATTTCTTGAATAAGTTATTCTATGATTATTTTTTATTATAATCAACTATTTCAGGTATTTTCCAGATAATTACATAAGAAGTTATAAAAGACATAGAAGTATCAAATAAACAGAAAAACAGACCAGTGTGTTCTGTATGTGGAAGTATTTATGATTCATAGATTGATTGTATCTTACACAGAGGCAAAACTCTCCATATAGTAGTGCCGCTCAATGCAAGCCAGAGGAATCTATGGATGCAGAAAGGTTTACACCTAAAATCCCTATCTAGTGCTTACTCATCCAATATCCCTAGACTAATTTCTTGCTTGTGACTTTTATCAGTGAGGTGCCTTGGATCTGAGAGAACTGTACCTAGATCTTGAAAACATTTTATTCTCATTTTGGGCTCAAAGGTTTATAGTAAGCTAATAATATAAAAGGTGGCTGCAGGAGAGTTGCATTAGATTCTAAGATCTAGGTGGAGTGCTCTCAGATCCAAGGTTCCTCATTGATAAGCCACATGCTAGACACTAGTCTGGGGATATTGGAGGAGTAAGCACTAGATAGGAATTTTATGCACAAACTTTACTGCATCCATTGATTACTCTGGCTTGCACTGAGTATTGCTACTGTGGGGAGAGATTTCCCTCTGCGTAAACAGCTTGTGTAAGCATAAAGAATGGTGATCATGTGATGTTTGGCGATTTGTATCTTCATTGCAAAACTTATCTATAGTGTTTATTAGTTTTTCTTCTGAACTTGAAATGACTGCACTTATTTTCGAGTCGTTGACAATAGTTGTGAGAGCAGATTTGCACTTATTTATGAATATATAGATTTACTTTTTTGAAAAGTGTCATATTTTAAGGATACAAACTGTATAAATAAAAAAACTTTAAAATGTTTGGGTTTAAGCCAAACATAAAATTTGTTTCAAGTATATTTTATATATATATTTAAGATTTTAGAGTAATATTGAACAATGACCCTGCATGATTTAGTGGTAGTAGACTGTCAGATTCTGGCGCATAAAGTTCTCATATTGGCGTCAGGTGTGACATTTTTTGTTGCTCAACCTGATATGAACTCCCAAGCTATTAAATCCTTTGGTTATTTATTAATCTATCTAACATTTGATGAAAAACAAGCATTTTTTTACTCCTCAAATATTAAAACTATATCCATATCTATTGAAAATACACTCACTCAAATACACATAAAAAAAATTTATAATAGAACAATTTGTTACTCAGGAAGTCATATGACGCTTCAGCACATACGACAATTAAACCTCGCCCATGGAACCTTATACTCGAGTCCGCCAATTTGCCCCCGCACCTAAGTCGCGCTGAGCTTATAAATATGTATAAATAATATATAATAAACCTTTAAGAACTTTTTTAAAAGTTATACTTACGTCTTCTTTATAAAATAAATATTTCTTTATTATTCATACAGTGTGTGTGCGTGCACGTCTGATATATTTATATGTAAAATAAAATACTTTTCACACTTTTTCAATAAAAGATAATTTAGGGGAAAAAATCTCAGTTGAAAATTCAGTCATAAAAAGTTGTTCACGAAATAAATATTATTGTAGATAAATGGTTGTAATTATACAACTGGGCATTAGTAGAAGGTGACAAAGAAAGATAATGATAAAAATACAAAGAATGTTTAGACTGTTGAAAGAGCGCATTTCTTCACTCAAAAAAGAGTTTGAGAAAAGAAGCAATGAAAATATGAAAAATCACTTGGTTTTTATGAACCGTATTATCAAAAGCTAGCTTCTAGCATTAAGCAACCGATATCCCCAGCTTTTCACATCACACCTCTCAGAGTGTTAATTTGGACCCATCTATACGGAACTAGTGTTTTTGATTCGTACATTAACTTCTTTGTTCAATGAAGGTTCACAGGAAAGCAATCATTTTCTAATACTGCAAGTCACAGTAGCCTGCTAATGTACTTTCACAGTCCAAGGTAACACAGAAAGACGGTGATTAGCCAATGAGAAGCTCGAATCAATTCCAACTAATTTATATGATTTCTGCTTTATGCATTTATTGATGAGAAAAAATTCAAAGATGACATCATTTAAGAAAGTGTTATGAAATTGACTTTCTGGATATTCAGCGAAAATATAAAGTAAGATAATTTCGTGCAAATTAGACATTTATTAGGCATGTTCTCTCTCATTTGTTGTGATAGAATTCATATACTCTTTGAAAATATTGCATTTAAAATCCTAAAAAAGAAGATAAAAAAATGTAAGTTAAAGAAAATATGTAATTTTACATTTATTTTTTTTAATATTAAAAAAAAGCCAATACAACTTTTATACCTTATAGTTTATTAATTACGTATTAATTTTTGTTGATGAAGTCGTAATTGCATCAACAATATCGTCCAGCGCAGTATTAAAGTCATAAACTTCAGAGTACAGAGTCCATAGATCGCGGCCTACCGTCGTCACTTCCGGTTTTCGAGTCATTTAAATTAGTAATAGTAAGCTGCATTTTTTTGGTACATAAATTCAAAGTGTCACCCAGTTTTGACACTTCAAATGCTAACGTAAAATTGTGAACTCCCAAGTTATATACCATTTGGTTCTAATTATAAATTAAAACTAATCGCAATAATAACCTGTAAGGTTTGGTTCTGATAGTAGAGTGGTATACTCTTGAATTAGTTCCGTCATTTCCGGTGCTCGAAGTTTTTATGAATTTCTAAGCAAGAAACCACTCGATTTATTTTCATTAACTTTTTATTTATAAAATAATAATCGGCTATTATTGGCATATTCTTGAAGTCAAAGTTCATGACTTGTAACTCAATCTCTGTCATTTTAGATGCTCAAACTTATTATGGAGTCTCAAGCAATAAATCATTTGTCTTTTAATTATAAATTTATTTAAACGCACATTCATTACAAATAATATTCATTAAGGCTGTAGCCTCAATCACATGCGTATAAAATGCGATAGTAGGGACCTCTACAGGTCTTAAAACCACAAGCTTACTCATAAAGTCACAATGATGATCCAAACACTTTTATATAGATTCCCATGATTCCAAGAGATTGTTAGCAAATTGCTTACTGGCTGTCATAAAGCATAGCCCATTATCAGACTGTCACCAGCTGAAAATATTTCCAACACAACAACTCTTCCAGCAATCAGTAGTATTAGAAAAGTCTAATGCATAACAATGATGATAGAGTTAAATAGTATAAATTATCACTTCTGTAAACAAATGTGAAATAATACTACAGTTACTTCCCCCAATAGAAAATAGTTAAGGCAATATGAGATGTAAAAAAAATAATATTATGAATCTTCAAATTTTTAATACATTTCATAATTATAATTGGAAAATTTAAACAAGCTTTAAATTTTTCTAAAGACATTTTAATATTAGATGATGGAAATAGTCCAACATATAAATATAATGTTATAATAAAGCTTATAAAAATGTCACAATATGAGTATGATCATGAAAATTATTCGCAATTTCAAGATAAACAGAAGACTGGAATAAGAGATATATAAAAAGCTTCACCCTAGATGTTATTGAATTGCATTATAAAAATATTACATTACATGATTTTCAAATTTAGATTCTGCTTGTCTTCTTTGTAGACATGAAAAAGAAATAATGGAACTTTTTTTCTCATTATCCTTCTTTACAAAACTATTGTACCATAATGTATTTACTAACAAGATCTCCAATATTCTTCTTAACACCATAATAAACAGTATTTGCAAGGATTTTTTCCCCCTTCCATTAGAATCATATTCTTTCTAATCTTCACTCTTTGATTTTTAAAATATCACCCTATCTTCAGTCTAACTTAAATTGACGATATTTTTTCATTAACAGTTTTCATAAATATTGCAGTATTATCACATAGTTCCTTTTAAATCCATATGTGTAACAATTAAATCTTATCAATCGTTGTCTTTTTTCTAAAAATATTTTCAGTGTAAAAAATGTAATCGATTGTTGACTTTTTGTTATGATGTCCATCATGTTCACCTTGTATCTTATTTACTATTTATCTTTGTATTAAATTTTTTAAAGATAAATCTCTAAATGAAGAGAATACCCTCAATAATTCCTAAGATATCTTTTGAATCTTTTCTTATATACTGATGTTTTATAACAAGTTTTTCATTCTTTGAGTGCCTCTTTCATTTAAAAATTAATACAGAAAATAAATAAACAACATTAATTTGTCATTTATAAAAAGAAGTAATATTTTTAATAAACAATAGAAATAAATTTTATATATAATATAATTAAAGATAATTATTGTTTCAGCACCTCACATAATTTGGAGCAATAATAAAGTGTTAGAGTTTGGGCCAGGAGTCCACAGATTACACCCAGTTCTGTGACTTTTAACACACTTCTTATAAACTTCTAAGCAATAAAGCCATTTTTTATTTCTTATTATTATTTCCATAAAGTAAAGCTTGTAATATGTAACAACAAAGCTATCTACTTATAGAATAGTTATAATGAAAGGAATGGCTTTTAGATAATATCTAACTTTAAAATTATATGATATGATAATTCAAAGCTCAAAATGATAATTTTAAGAAAATCCTATTGGTCAGTTGATCTAAGTCCTTAAAATATCACCAATCATAATTTAGAATAACCAGAATTTTAATAAAACAAAATTTTATTTGCCTTTATTTGAAAGCTAAAATATATGTAAAACATCAATATTCCAGAACTTTTGGTTGTAAAGCATTTTCCAATTGTTAGTTTTTCAGAAATTTAAAAAGATCATTTTACTCATATAGTTTTTACCCTCTCATTGTAAATTTTCAACTGTAAGATGCTGATATTTAACAAATATTAAATATTACCTAATATCCATTAATTGCACTATTTATTAACTCATATGTTTTTAATTCCCATTATTAATAGGCTAGAGATCGGAGATGGATTGAACTTGGAGAGACCTTCATCGTTCAATGGATTGGTAATAGTTGACAATGATGATGATGTTTTTAATATATGCAGTACATTATACATATATTAAATAACTTCCATGCTTCCACATATTCTTAAAAATCATATTAATAAAGATACAACAAAAGATAAATGACCCCCAAGATACATTTTGTGCTGAACAGCACTCATCAGTTGGCCCAGGTTACTATATTAAACACGTCATTTTATATTAATACAAGATATTTTATAATTGTAAGTTACAAATTTATTTATTAGTTTCTTTGCTTTTTTCTAGTAATGTTTAAGTTTGTACTTTTTAGCCTCTCTCGTGGTAAGATTTTAATTAGCTTTGTTATAACTTTTATATAAACAGTATTTATCAATGGAAATGTTTTGTTGTTTTTGTTTTTTTTTTTTAAAAAAAAAAAAAAAGGTGATTAATGAGTTTGCAGTTTTTTTTTATTTTTCAATGCTATTTTCAAGAGGAGGGAGGGGATTACAAAGTTGTAAATAATAACTTTTTGCAAATATTAACAAATTCACCGCTTTCTTTACTTTGCTGTAATACCTTATATAAATGCAATTTATCCATTAGTTTAAACACTTTTTAGCAAAAGCCTTTTCTTGTACCTGTATGCATACACAATCTTATGTTTCAACTATCCTGCAGTCTTCTTAAGAGCCAATTTCACTTTAATTTTTTAAAAGTAAAAAAAAATTACTTGTAAAAAATTAAAGTAAAATTGGCTCTGAAAAAGACTGCAGGATAGTCGAAACATAAGATTGTGTATCCATACAGGTACAAGAAAAGGCTTTTGCTAAAAAGTGTTTAAACTAATGGATAAATTGCATTTATATAATAATTTTTTGTATTAACATAAATGCTTCTTACTTTTTATACAATCCAGTAGTAGCAAATTTGAGTATTTAAAGTCTTAAATATATTTTCAGTATAGGGTGACCTCTTTAAATGTTAAAAGTTTTAAAGAACAAATTAAGAAAGTAAAAACAAAACACGATGGTTATATTAACCAGAGTATAGAATTAATTTACTTTCTGCACTGTTCATTTTTTCAAAGTTAATTGAAATGACCACTGATGCTAGAAAAATAAAATCTAGCATCATGAAAATGTTTAAGAAACCTCCTGTAATTTTGTTCAGACTATTGAAAATTCTGAATTTATCAATTTCTAGACTATTTATGTTCAATTCATACACACTATTATTCAATATATAGATTTTTAAAGTTAGTAAGCACATGTCAAACTATATTTTGGTTAGATATGAATTACAATTAATTTAATTTTTTTTTAATGAATCAGCACAAACATTAGGAAATTTTTAGCTATGCCCTCTATGAATAAATATATTTGATATTTATTTCAGATAGCATTATTCACTGGAATTATGCCATGAATAAATATAAATCAATATATTTAATCCATAACTATTAAGGATTTTGGTTTTATATAATTAATAAGCATGTATGCAAATATATTTTTAGTCAAGTAATTTGGTCAATACTATATTTGCCCCCCCCCCATTGAATTGATTAGTTATACAACATAATTAATGTCGTTTATGTATATGTATTATTATTATTAAATTACTGAAATTTACTGATTATTTTAGTTACTATTTAGATACTATATGTATTCCCATTGAATTGATTATTCATACAACATAATGTAATATATTTCTTATCTCTCTCTTTTATTAAAACACTAAAATTTACTGATTATTTTAGTTATTATTTAGTTCCTATATATATTTTGAGCTTTTTGTTTGTAACTCATCTTTTTTTAAATATATATTGAATATGAATATCATTTATTAAGTCATATCAAAAAATGATAATAAAGTGTAAAAATAATCCTATTGTCATACAAAAAACCCATAGTTTATAGCAAAAGAAATAGAATTCTGGTCAATAAATTATTGATATAAATAACAATTAATTACAATTCAGAGTTAAAATTCATATAATTTTAATTAGAGCACTGAAGAACTTTCTAGAAGGTCACTTTGCAATAATAGCTAACTTTTAAATGATAAATTGTAATAATATAAGGTTCAGTAACTGTGTGATGTGGCTTCTCCTTTATCGAAGTCAGGAATCCCTCAGCTACTATGCCCAGAGAAACCTGTTAGCCATCTTATCTTCCCATTCCATTCCCGACCCTAATTTTTTCCCATAATATTTTCTACCCTGTTCCATCCCATTTCCACAATATAATCTTTGTCCTCTGTATGGCTTTTATATCCAGATCCCTCTTATCTTTTTCCAAACCCAGCATAAAAAACAAGAAACTACTTTTTGTATAATCTATTTGTTTATATTTATTCTCCCATAACTTCATTATTTGTACCCTTTCTGTTTGTAACCATTTACATTCAATTAACAGATGCCTAATATTTTCCATGCCTTTCTCACATAACTTGCAGACTAAATTACCCACATTTCTCCATTTATGTGTATATTATCTTGTTGCTAATGATCCTGTTCAAGCCTTAAAGTTTAAACTACTTTCCTTGCTAATATTGTAAATTAACACACCTAATATTTTGTTTACTTCTATATATATTTAAACTTTTTTTTACTCTCCATACTAGTTTTCCATCTCTCCAACTCCCTATTTTTTATTAGTACTGCTATTCTTCTACCCCATTCTTAGTTACTATAACACTCAAAAATCCTCTTAACACAATCATCCCACATTTTGGACAAATATACTAACAATAAAGTCTTTATCCAAATGTTCTGCATATTGTACTACCTGTCTCACCCATTTTGTTGCCTATTCTGTACTCATAACCCAATTAAATACTATTTTGGCTATTCTCTTACTATTTATAAATTGCAGCCTACTAAACATTTTCATTTTGCTTTTTGCATCTATCATATAAAAACTTGACTATCCCATTTTTTTTTTAATTGCCTCCTTTGCTGTTCATACATCTCCAGATAATGCATGTCTTTTTACTTTCCTTTGTACTTTTTCTAAGTAATCTAACACATTCCGTTCTTTCTAAAATACTATATCTCGTGTCTGGAAAAATTGAGTATTCATTTATAATTTATCTGAAGCACATGTGCATTGGCTTAATCACTAATATGACTATTATATAAAAAACATAGCGCTATATAAAAATAATAACTCCTTTACTAACACATAATGCATTATGACCATAAATTAACCCTGCTACTGCCACTTTTTCCATTATATGAAACCATGGCTAATTTCTTTATCAGTCCCTTTCTCTTCTTTGCTTCATTTATCAATTTTTTCTCCCATTCATCACAATTCTCTCCTTACTTAAGATGATTCCCAAATAGTTATACCTATTCACCACATTTACCTTTATGTCCCCAATAAAAATCTTTTCTTTTCTCTTTCCCCAGCATTTATCATCATTACTTTTGATTTTTCTTCACTAAATTTAATCCCCATCTCTTTACTCACCCTTGCACAGGTCTTCAGCTTAACTTCTTCTTCTCTACTTCTGTGCACAAAAAGATATCATCAGAAAATATAAGACCTGATAATATATACTCAACTTGCTATCTATTAATGGTATCTCTACTCCTCTTCTAGTCTTTCTATTGCACTCTCCAGTTCTCTCAAGTATAATGAAAATAAAATAGATGACACGTGGCATCCTTACCTTAGTCCCCTCTCATTTTTAATTTTAACTGATTTTATATTTCCTAATTTATACATATAGTAATTATTTTCAAACAATATCTTAATAAATCCACTAAGGTTCCATTCATTCCAAAATTTACTAAACTTACCCATAATCTATTTTGATTTACTCTATTATATGCCATCTCTATAAATATAAAGACCATATATAACTGACTACCTGTATTCCTACTCATATTTATAAGTTGTGTGATTAAAAATAAATTTTCTCTTATATGCCTATCCATTCTAAAACATTCTTTCATTTTTCCCGCTATATTATTTTCTTCCATCCATTTTGCCATCCTTCCAGACATCGTATATGCAAAAACTTTATATAACCTACTATTGGTCTATAATTGTGTGTCATTCTATGATTCTTATCCTTTCCTTTAAATAATAGCCTCACTCTCATATTATTCCAGCTATCTGGAAATTCTGTCTTCTGTGCCATCTTTTTAAAACATGATAATAGATTTAATTTTGCCTTATTTCCAAAATTCCTCACCATTTCTGCTGCCCATCCATCTAAACCTCTTGCCTTTCCACTTTTCAATTTCTTCCTTGTTTCATTCAATTTATTTTCTGTAAAACAAATTTTTTCCCTTATTATGTGTTTTTATGTTTGTTATCACTCTGTCCTTCATACCTAATAACTTTTTAAAATCCATTACATACTTATTTAAGATTCTCTCTATTTCTTCTCTAGAACTAGCCTTTTTTCCTCATCATTTAGTAATACTATTTCTCTCTCTCCTACATTCTTCTTTTAATATATTTACAAATCTTTTATTCCCATATCTTCCACTTTAATTAATATCCAATAATTTACTATTTAACTTCATTCTCTCTCTATAATTATCTATTTTAGCCAACTTCTTTTTTTAAAAAAATAGTTTTTTCACTTAATATTAACATCTTTTTCACTTTCCTTATATTTAGTAGGCCATTTATATTCTCTGCATGCTTTTTCCATATCTTTTACACTTTTCACTAATTCTCACTTTTTTATTACTTTTATTCTTCTGAATATTTTGATTTAAAACCCTATTTTCCACTTTTTTTACTTCACCACCCCAGTACTTATATCCACCCCCAATAAACTCTTTCGTTATTTTTCTTTTATTTTATATTCTTCTAACTTATTCTTATCATTCATTCTTCATTCACATCTTTCACTATCCTTTCTACTTTTATTACTATTTTCCATCACATTACTAATCATTTCTATTCTAAAGAAATTATGATCACTATTATATACTCTCTCATATAGACTTAGTTATTTTTCTATTGTATATATTAAGAATTTATTTATAAGTCCTCGTGCAAATTATAATATTTTTTTGGTTTATTAATGTATCATTCACAACATTTTCTAGATACATAAATAACCTAATTTTTCGTACTTTATTCTTTTCCACTTTCTCTACTAATAGATAATCTATTGTGTGAAATATATTATTTCTAGACCAGGTGTATTGTTCCTCATAAATATATGATAAATTTTCAATGCCAAATTCACTCTCTGACAAAGGTTTTTCAGAATCTGCCCATTAATTGTTATCCACACCATCAATTTCTTCAATATGCCCATTCATATCCCCTATAACCATTATTTTCTTTCCCTTTTTTGAAACTCTATATATTCTTAATTAAACATTCATATCTGATACTGTTCCACTTCATTATAGTTTCATTATCTCCAGTGGCCATTTACATTAGAGCCACCATCCATTCTTGTCTTCCTAACCTTATCTCAAACCACAAATGTTCTTGACACTTTACAGTATTTAAATATTTTTTTGACATAACTCCTTGACCATCACCCCTTTTTTCTTTTCTATTTATACTCTGCCATATCAAATCTTTCAGTGTATGTTCTTCTTTTCTTAGATGTGCTTCCACAACTGCAAATACCTCAAGCCATTTATTTTATCTGTTTAATTCCAACCACTTTTCTAATTTTCTACCACTTTGCATATTCAAATATCCAATTTTAACAAATTCTTCCTTTCTTACTATTCTTTTATAAATTCTTTTGGTTATTTTTTATTATATTTGTAATTAACTTGTTTATCATTAGTTCTACAGACCTGTTCCCTCTCCACATCTACATTTATATCTGCATCATCTACCCTTTGTTGACTCTCTTACATCCATCCATTCTTAATCTTCTTTTTAATAATATTGTAACTTAAAATCCCTACCCCCTTTATAAGTTTCCAAAACTATAATATTTTTCATAAATCAAACTCCCTAATGCTTCATTTCCTTGTTTTACTAATTACAATACATCTTTTTTATATAATTCTCTCTTATTAATAAAAAAAATCTCATACATCCACAAACATAACATTATTTCTCTCACATACTTTTTTCAATCTCTTATTTATAGAACATGCCCTAACTAACACATACTTATTGTCAAATCTTGGTAGTAATCCAACTCCTCCTACTCTTCCTTTAAACTTATTCAAATTACTAATCAATTCTTTGTACTCATCCATTTCTCTCTTCAATGATCTGACAAATTATTTGTTCCTACCATAACATAAACATCTCTACCCTCCCCCCCCCCGTTTTTTTACCTTATCTGTAACATCCCTAATTCTAGCTTCAGGCAAACATACTCTTATATATCTAATTCTATTTTCCTTTGCAATTACATCTCTACATCCTCTAATTAGTAAGTCCCCTATCAAGACTGTCTCATAGTTTACTTTCACTACTTCATTTGTGATATTCTTTTTCACTTTATGGACTTCCTTATCTACTTCTCCCTTATCATTTTTATTCATTAATTCCCTTGATCTGCTCACACATCATGTCTGATGCTTTTAATTTTACTTCTATATCCTTTATCTCTTCCTCTATTTTATTTATTTTTTGTCTAACTATCTCCATTACACTACTTATTTTGTCATCCATATCTCTTGTCACTCCACTAAATATATACTCTATTTTATCATCCTTATCTACATTTTCCTATATTTCTCCTGACTTTCTTTTTAAATTATTTATACTTAAAAACCATTTTTTCGCCTCTTTTATCACATTTATGCATGATCTACACAACCATACACCTTTTATATCTTTCCTAGTCTTATTTAATCATTTCAAATGGAAAACCTTATCACATACCATACACCTCTTTTATCACATTTATACATGATCTACACAACAACATACGTTTTACATTTTCCCTAGTCTTATTTAAGCATTTCAAATGGAAAACCTTATCGCATACCATACACTCTACCAAGGCATGCCTAATTTCTTTCTGATCATCATTTATTTTCCAATTTCCCTACTTTATAAATTTACCATGTTTTTCTCATCTTAGTTATGCCACCTAGTGTAAACTTTAGTAATTAAAAATAAATATGAAAAATACAAGGTTTACCATATCAGTTTTAAGGAACTTTTGTTCATCAGCTGTAATAAACTTATTAAATGTCACTAAATACAATTCAGAAAAACTACATTTATCTAACTTCTATGAAGCAATCTTTTGTTTCTTCATTTGAAAATGTATATATACACATTATTATTTAAGGTATCAATGAGCACACACATATATATCTAAATAAATAAAATTGTAATCACTTTAATTTGCAGAGACTATAAAAAATAACAATTGTAACAATGGGTTTGTTGACATTGCCATACTTATATTGTTCTAAATCTTGTAGTGCTGGTAAAATTTATAAGTAATCAATATAAATGTAATTGGGTACATTAACTACTAGCGCAGTTTTATTAGCAATTCTTAATCAGATGGTAATATGACTAAACAGCGAGTGCAGATTGCTGATTACGGTCTGATTAATAAAGTAATCATTTTGTAACATCTAATGTCTCATTTAACAAGCTTTTGATAATAACACAATGCTCTAATGTATATATAATATAAGCTATTATTATTTCAATTTTTTTAATACAGATTTATGTATTTATACTTACCAGTAAATACTAAGTACATCTTAAAACAGGGGTGGGCAAATAGCGGCCCAATGACCACATGTGGCCCGCTAAGAGTTTTTATGCAGTCCACCAAGACAATCAGAAAAATCCACCTTGAACTGAGATTTCCTTCCCATGCACAACTGAAGATTCGTCTCTTGTTTTCCACTAGGATGACCACATCTACGATTTGCGGTGCTTTTCTAGTTGATCTGGTTAATTTCAATTTTGTCTTTGCATTAGCAATTATATACATTTTCAACTTTAGTGAAACCATGAACCCTCCGAAAAAATGTAAAATCGGTGATGAATGTTGTGTGTTTATTGAAAAATGGATAAATATTTCTTTGGTAATACAGGGAATAAAGCAGTGTGTTTATTGTGCCAAGAAAAAAAGGTGCGACCCTCTGCTAACCTTTGCTTCCACAAAGTAGCCACCGATGCGGCCCCTGAGCCAAAACAATTGTCCACCCCTCTCTTAAAAGCATCATTTTTAAACTAAATAAATGTTCGACCATTATTTAAATTTTAACATATAACAATGTTTTCAAGGCCACCAACGCTTGACAAATTTATCTTTATTAATAAAGTATGATTTGCATTGTATAGATGATTTTTTTTAATCTATTAAAGATTACAGGATAAAATAGAAAATAATGAAAACGAAAGGTGTTTTTCAAAATTCCAAATTAAAATCTAAAAAAACACTTTTTAAAAAAAATTAAAGCAAGCAATATTTCCAAGACTAGCCGAGGGAATTATAAGATAATATTTACTATGCATGTAATATCAAGCACGCACACAACATCTTTTTGTGAGGCAGTATATATTTTTATAGTTGGTTCATTTTATTTCCGTTATAACTTACATGATTAATCTCACAACGTAAAATCAATTTTGTTTTAAACCGTGTGATTTAGGAAATTATCTCATTTTTATACAAAAAACAAAAAGCAATAACTATTTTTTATGTGTGTTTTATAATTCGTTTATATAAAAAAAAAACTAAACTTGATTTTTAAAATTGATTTATTAACCAGAGACTGGTATTGCAATCTCCAGTTAATAAATCAAATTTAATAATCAAAATACTGGTATTATGTGATTATTTTCAATATGGAAATACAAAAATGCTGTTATATATTGGTATTTTGGTATTAACTCTAAAGCTTGATTTAACAGTTAATTGTCTGTGTCATTGAAAAGTGTTAATTTCATTGTTTTAATAGTAAAAATGTTCACTATCTAATAAATTATTAATTTAAATTAGTATAGTGCTTTTTAAAAAAATGTTATTAGGTGTATTAAAAATTAAAAGCCGAAAAATAAATCTAATACACACACATAAAAGGTAAAATAGACTTTAAGTATCCTTCTGCAAGGCAAAGGCTTAGTAATATTTACCTAGTTGGATAGTGAGGATTTACCTTTTTTTTTTTTTAGTTTTGTTTTCTACGTAAGGATATCTAAATATATATAAAGGAATATATTTTTAATAATAATAGTCATACTTATGCACTTAATACATAAAATGTATTAAAAATGTAGCTCATTTCCAAAAAAAACAAAAAACAATTTATTAAATTATATAAAGATTATAGTAATATTTACTAAGGTAATAAACCTAAAGCATGTGCGGTTGAAAATGCGAAGGTAGGGACCTCTACAGTCTTAACCACAAGTTTTGCTTAACCTGGCTACATCACATGCTTTAGGTTTATTGCCTTAGTAAATATTACTTACGATAATCAATGTGCATTAAATAAGCATTTATTTTTATAGCGCTGTGTTTACAATTGTATTACAATCACGCACTTTGAGAGTGTTAAATAATAAATGAATACTTTCCTTTCCAATACAAGATATAGTATTTATGCAGGAATAAAATGAGTCCACTTATTCCTACAACTCAAATGCTTATATATGAGCAAATCAGAAGTACTGGCAAGGAAAGCGTGAGGAAAAACCACTCACTTTAAATTACTATCTACGATGTCTGAATAAATGACGTTGGTGAAATTGTCTAGAATTTACTAAATGCCACTCTAACTGAAACTTAATCATATGTAAATAAGCATTTATTTTTATAGCGCTGCATTTACAATTGTATTACATTCAAATATCAGCCTTTCAAGCTAATTGTGCACCCGCTTTGCGAGTGTTAAATAATAAATGAATACTTTCCTGCATAAATACTATATCTTGTATTGGAAAGGAAAGTATTCATTTATTATTTAACACCCGCAAAGCACGTGCACAATTAGCTTGAAAGGATGATATTGAATGTAATACAATGTGCATTAAATAAATTTATAAAGATTATAGATACAACCCTAAAAGTATTAAAAATATACTTTTTAACCCTAAGAAATCTATGGTATGTGATAAAATTTCTATGCAAAATGATGGCAATAACCATAATTCAAATAAGAAATGGATTAAACTTTCATATTATCTCAAAATTTATAATATATGAATAAAAAACAAAAATTATATTGACAAATGTATAAATATTAGACAGTAGAATAGCAATAGTCTGGATATATTCATAGGTAATTATAAATTAAGAGATGATATAAAATATGGAAAGGGAATTGTATATAAAATTAACTGTGACCTTGCAATATGATTTTAACATCCTATAAGTAAATACAAAAAACTCTGTCAGATAATGAAAATTATTCTTCATGTATAAATCATGATAAATAGAGCAGCCAAAAATTGAAAAAATATTAATTATAATTAACAATTTGCCAAGCGCTTTTGGTACAGTATACCAGAATCATGGTGACATATTGGAATATTAACCGTTCAGTTCAAATATGTTGCCATGATTCTGGTATACTATACCAAAAGCACTTGGCAAATTGTTAATTATAATTAATATTTTTTCAATTTTTGGCTGCTCTGTTTATCATGATTTATATGTCAAGAATAATTTACATTATATAAGGAAATAGACGTAAGAGCTAATGAGCATAACAATGCAATTAATAGATAAAATGACAAATCTGCTTTATGCATTCATTACTTAACATATGCAAATAAACATCACATGATCATTATTTCTTATGCTTGCTCTTAACTGTTATTAAAACAGGTAAAACTCTCTAAGATCCTAAGATCTAGGTGCAGTGCTTTTCAGATCCATGGCTCCTCACTGATGAAGGCCACAAGCCAGAAACTAGTCTGGGGATATTGGATGAGTAGGCACTAGATGGGAATTTTATGCACAAGCCTTCTGGTATCCATTGACTACTCTGGCTTGCACTGAGTGGCAATAGATATAGAAAGTTTTGCCTGTTTTTACTTAACATATGGACATAAAAATATATGCTACAAAAACATCAAACATTTAAATTACATTAAAGATCCAAAGAGAAGACTAATATATAAAATATATTATAATAAAAATAACTTAAGTAATTGTATGAGTATTTGTGAAGCTTCAATAAATTTATTTAACAATTGGTCAGTTGGAAATGAATAGAAAATTATATGACAATATATATAAAGTTGTATAAGTATTATTTATTTTTTATATTGTTATGTTATATAGTCACTTCTTTGAAGTTACATTGGTTCTCTATATGGTTTTATTCTATTTTACTGTTTCATTATTGTCATTTTGCTTACATTATGGAACACTAAATGGTGTTAACATTAGAAGAGATTATTAACATTTGAAAAGGCTTTTTATGTATGATTATTTTTAACATATTTATATAGTGTTATACATGATTCATTTATTTATTTATTATAATTCATATGAAAGAACAGTATAATGAATTTAATTAATTTCCATTTTTAATGATGCTTATGAGACTTTTCATCGATGATTGATGTCACTCTAATTCCATTATTTTTAATGCTAGGATAGCCGTTTTACAGTCATTCGTTAGGTTTTTAAAAGTTCTGTAAGATGCTGCCATCTTCTGAATTATTTTACAAGTAAAAAATCAATAAAACTGTTGGTAAACCTAAACAAAGAAGGAAGCTTGTCGATGATTGGCTCTCAGCCATCAAAGACATTCTGATTGGCTGGCAAGGACAAAGAAACCGCCTAATCAAAGAAGAACGCTAAGATTTTCAATTTGAAAATGATAAATCAGTGTTTTAGACCATTATAAAGTATTTTTTGAAAAATTACGAATTATTTAAGTAAAATAATGCTAAAAACTAAATTATTTTAAAAAAATATTTATGATTTTAGTAAAAATATTTAAGATTTTAGCAAAAAAAATATTTACTTTTTTGTAACGTAAAACTGAAAAAAAAAAACATTTATGTCAGCAAACTCTTTTTATTCGTTACTAAGTTTAGCTTTTAATTTTGCTGCTATGAAATATTTCTACAATAAACAAATAGAAATTTATTTTTGAAAGAACTTTCGTTCACTTTCATAATCTGACAAATTATTAATATACTTTTTACAAACGAATCTAAAGTGAATATGATATTAAAAGGTTGAATATATTTTGACAATTGACTTTGTCTTGCCCAATTAAAAGTCTTGATTTTTAACTCACTCGGGCCAATAATATAATTAGCAGTTAAAAGGTTAATACACACAATTTGTTTATTATTTTCATAATGTAAACTTCAACTGTTCAACAGCCTTCCTTACAAATTACATTCTATTTAGCAAAAAAATGACATACATGTGTACTAAGTGCAGATGAAAAATGGTTACTATTGTTATTATTTCTGATATTTAGAAGAATAGGGCATATGCAAAAATAAAAAATGGAGAATGCGAATTGTTTTACTATAGTACATGGAGAATATAAAAAATTTGATTTTCGACAAGTTATTGTACTGCTAAACCATTTAACAAATTAAGAGACAGTATTTTATAAATGTTATGACTACTTCATCCACATTAGATTTAAGGAGTTTGTAGTGTGATGGTAGTACATCTATCTATACATGCTTATAACAAACCTCAAACAAATTGGAAACAAATTAAACACACTTGGAATTTTGCTTTTAGTTAAAAAGCCTAAAACTAAATCAATATTGTTCAGAAATTAAGTACTTAATTATTCTTAGTTAAATGGTAAAATATGGATAAATATCATCAAACCCTCACCATCCAGCTTGGAAAATACCATCTTTTCATATCTATGAGAGCCTGTTAGAGAAACTTTGACAACAGCATTCTATAAAAATATGTTTATGTCTTTTATACTAAACTATTATTATACCTAATTTATTATGTATACATGATTCATATTTATTGATGTAAATAAGATCATTAGAATATTTTTTAAAGAATATTCTAAAAGTGCAATTAAAAATATATGACCAATCCAAAAGTTCTTCAGCTTGTTAAATATGGCAGTAGTGAATCTACTATTTGAGAAATGTACTTTTTTTTTTAGATTCTGCATATAAATGAAATTAATAACCATGGATTTGCAATAAATGTATTTTATGGTAAACTTAAAAATGATCTTTAAGGAATGAAAGATTGCATTCAGTTCAGGCTCACATAGTTTCTTTGGTTAAAGAGCTGAGTTTGAAGACATGGAGGTGTCTGAAGATTTGGATCTTTTTTCTTAATATTTAAGAATTAGATAAATGCTTGGCTTGAGTTAATATTTTGAATCTAAGGTCCTAGCTCCTCACTGATGAGAGCCATGAATGGTTGGGGTGGGGACTTATAAGCTTCAGATATTTTCTCTTGTAGCATTTATCATAAAAAAATAAAAAAAATAAGCTTGTTTAGAGCTATTAGCAGACTCTTTATATATTACATATTGGTAATACAAGCTATATATATATATATATATATATATATATATATATATATATATATATATATATATATATATATATATATATATATATATATATATATATAGGTCATGTGACATATGACTGATATTTTACTTAAAGATAACACTAAAAACATAACATTGGTAGGTTCCAATTGAAAGACATATTAAGACAGAATGTAATGGAGATCTACAACAAGGAAAAAAGATGTCTTTACTGCTCAGGAATACATAAGAAATTTGAGCACCAAATCTGTCAGCACCAGAATTGATTGTGGGTTCCTGATCCCAAGTTGGATACTCTACCAACAGTGCCAAGCCTCACAGGGCAAAACAAGGGCTTATGACTTTATTGCTCAGGAATTTATAAGAAGTTCAAGTGTCAGACCCGTAAGCATCAGAATTGATCCTGGGCCAACGTGTACAGTTTGGTATAGTTGGAAGAGCATCTGATTTGAGATCTGAAGGGTTGGGGATCAATTCTGATACTCATAGGTCTGGAACTTGAATGCGTATGAACTTCTGATGACTAAAACCATAAGTCTTTTTTAATAAGGAAAAGGATCTTTGAAAAATCAAAATGTTCTATTAATCAAGTTGAACAATAACATCACAAATTTGAAATAGTCAATTAAAGAACCAATACATGATATATACGGATGTGTTTGAAGTTTATGGATTGGTTTATATAGTCAGCATAACACATTTTTATAAGTGACTATTAAGTAATGTATTTACTATACAGAATAATAGGTATGGGATTTTATATTTATATTTAATAGAGTCTTAGTATTTGTTTAAATAGAATTATGTTTACATTTTCCAGAAAATTATTTTCCTTGAGCAAGGCTATAAAATAAAGTTGAAATGTATAGAATATTTTTATGCAAAATATGCACAATGCAATTTATTAAACAATCTTTATAAAATAGTCTTATGATATTTTTATATTTAATATATATCTATCATATTATAAAAATAAGATAATATGAAAATTCTTGTATAATTATGGTACTTATGTATTAGACCTGCTGCCCATGTTTGTGGTGGCAGAATGCTGTACTAAAAAGTCACAACTATCTGTTTTTATTTAGAATTGTAATGCATTTATTATTAAAATTTTGACTTTTTAATATGGCATTCTACTGTCGCAAACATGGGCAGCAAGTCTAATATGTATCTTAATTATTAATGAAATGGCTAATTAGTAACAAATTATTGTTAAATTTTAAAGTATTTTTATTTTTTTAATATATAACCTTTAATTAAAAAACAAAACAAAATGAATATTTTTATGTACTATCATAAAAATTAGAGGGGATTTGAACTCAGACTTTCAAACTCCCTCCAATCATCCACTCCTTCTTACACAACTGATACACATGACCACATACATGTGAAAAATATAAATGATCTCCAATATACATATTTCATGCTGAATCAGCGCTCATCAGTTGGTTCAGTTGATCATCTTCCACACACATATAATCAGGCCTTGGTTTATATTGAGATGGAAAATCTTCAAACTTTATTGTACAAGGTTCAATCTTTTCCACTCTCCAATTTTTCAGCCAGCCATATCATTGAAAATCTGATAATGACATGATCAAAGCCCTTGTTTGCCAATTATGCTGTCATATCCATGTTGACCATAAGTCATTCTGACCCCTCATATTCAGAACCTTAAGACCATTTAAATACATAGAAGAGGGATGGGTATGATAACAAAATTGGCAAACAAGGACTGAATATGCTGTCATCACATTTTCATTGATATGGATGGCTGAAGAGTTGGAGAGTAGAGAAGATTAAACCCTGTCCATTAAAGTTTGAAGATTAGCTATCTTAATATGAACTGAGCACTGATTATATATATGTGTGGGAGATGATGATCATGAACAACTGATGAGTGCTGGTTCAGCACAAAATATATATATTGGATATTATTTATCTTTTTCACATGTACATGTGTATCAGTTGTATAAGATGGAGTGGATGACTGAAGGAGCTTGAAAGTCTGAGTTCAAATCCTCTCTAATTACATCTAGTTTAAGTATATATACTATATTCTTATTTAAAAATATAAAAATTGTATATGTGAATTTATTTCTATTTTTTTTAACTTGGAGTGAAAGAGGACTTCTATTTCAATAAACCCAACAAAAGAACTATTATAAGTTAATGGAGAAAACTCATTTAGCCCTAGGAGAATTGTTAATTGATATTAATTGATAATTTCCTTGCAACATCCAAAGAGTAAGTTATCTCTGTTTGCATTGATATAATCTCTTAACTTCCATTCTTTACCAAACTAAAGACTGATGAAAAAATATAATTCAATATATATAAAATCTAAATATTTGTTTCTCAAGGGCTCATATGAAATTTGAGCTAAAATTTATAGAATTGAGTATTTGCCATTTTACTATTACTTCTAACCAGTGGCGCATAACCCATGAATCATAAATCCGCAGGAGTCACAAAAATTATTAGAGATCACAAAATTTTGAAAAAAATTTTTTAAAGTTTTTGGATAATAAGTTTTTTTTTCTTTTTTTTTTTTGGAAAGAATTTAATTTTTAAAAATAGATAAAAGTAATATGAAAATAGTTTTTTGAGTGTGCAACACAATTTTTTCTGTAAGTAGATACATGATTTGCTTCAAAAAATTCATTTTAAATCATATGTGTTTAATACTAAAATATTAGAAAATATAAATCTATATATTAATTAAAACTCCTATTATTTAATTGTGAATATTCTTACATATACTTATGCCATAAGCATGATAAAAATAAATAATAGGCCACATCAAATTTTTTTCCAGGTTAGAGGGTGCATCAACTCTTCTAAACCGTACATATTGAAGAATGCGATTGAAACTATAACTTTAGTATAGGTTTTCAATTTCTTTTATCAAAATAAATTCTGTCAGCTTATTATTTATTTATCTTTACAAGAAAATAAGCAAAGAATTTGTTAGTTCTTTCCAAATTACTTGTAAACATATATAAATATTAACTCATTATAAATAAACAAGAATATTTGAGAACTAAAGGTAATTTCTAAACTTTTTTTTCTTTAAAAAAATATTTATAGTAGTCCCTGTATAATCATTGCGATTTAGTATTAAATATTTTTATGATTAACTGCAACTATAGATAACAACAGTAGTCCCTATATATTCATTGTGATTTAGTATTAAATATTTTTATGATTAACTGCAACTATAGATAACAACAAACTTTATGGAATGTGTTTTAGCATAGCCATTAAATAACTAACACACAGAATGAAGTTACATAAACTTGAGAGAGAGAGAGAGAGAGAGAGAGAGAGAGAGAGAGAGAGAGAGAGAGAGAGAGAGAGAGAGAATAACTGCATAACTGACCAAGTGCACAGAATCAGAAAGTGGCTCAGTGAAAAATGATTCATAATTGTGCTTATGTAGGTGAGAACACATGAAGAAATATGAATTCAAATTTACAGAATCAGAAAGTGGCTCAGTGAAAAATGATTCATAATTGTGTTTATGTAGGTAAGAACACATGAAGAAATATGAATTCAAATTTACAGAATCAGAAAGTGGCTCAGTGAAAAATGATTCATAATTGTGTTTATGTAGGCGAGAACACATGAAGAAATATGAATTCAAATTTACAAATATCTAATGTTTTATTTTTTACTTTTTCAAACAGTGAATTATTGAAACTGTGAATGATACAGATCAATGGATATGAGTAAGAAAAGAGTGTTATATATATATATTTAAAAAACTAATCTGATAGAGGCCAGGTGTGCTAAGATATGCAAATTGTGTCACCTAGAATCATAACACATTTTATCAATAAAACAACAAACATTATGTAAGCTTGTGGTTAAGACCTGTAGAGGTCCCTAATATCACGTTTTACATGCATATTGTTGAGGTTACAGCCTTGGTAAATACTAATTATGTTTTACAAAAAAACTAACAGACAATAAAAACTTATAATATTAACACCATCCTCACCTGATAAACACCTTACTGATTATTACTAATCATTATTAGGCTGTAAATTATATTATTTTTAGCCTAGAGGCATAATTTAAATTTAATTATATATGAACATATCTATTGTTATTATTAAATATAACAACATGAAATAATTAATTCTATTTGTATGAATAATGTTTTAAATATATTTATAACTTTCCACTTCACCACATTTATTTACATTAAATGAGTAAAGACAGTTGAAAAAGGTAAATTTAAGTATATATTAATATAAGCCTATTTACTTACATAAGCTGTATGTGTGAATATATTAATAATAAAAATAACTATGGAACCAAATGTCAAAATCTTAATAGGCAAATGTTTCTTATTCTCTAAAAAAAATCTAATTAAAACGAAAAACTATTTCAGTCTGACAGAGTTCCTCAAAACAGTCTTAAAACTTATTAACTGAGCCTTATTATATGTCATAAAGTATATGACATTTCAATTAAATTTTAAGGATTTGTGGTATTTTTTAAGTAAAGCAAAAAATGCACACATACAAAAAATGTTATCTGTCAGAAAGGAGCAGGAAATGAATTATCTTAAATATGTTAAGAACTTTCTTTCGAAGTAAATCAATGTGTTGCAGGATATTCAATCCTAAAAAATGAAAATAATTTTTTCTTCTGCTTTAATTTCTTTTAGTCTTGTACTTCAAAAATTGGATTGAAATATGTTTAATAGGACAAAATGTTATTTTTTTTTTAGTTCTACAACTGTGTCATCTTTCAAATAAGATAAATATCTGCCTTCAACATCTGAACCATTGATCAGTGTCAATTTTACATAATATTAATTACACATAGTTCTTGTGAAACACCATCTGGTGGGGGTTATGATCATTACCATTTGCTCTTTTATTTGAGTTGAATGTTTGCTTTTTATTATATTTAATATAGAGATTATTATCTTTTAATATTATTATTTTATGATCAAACTTGAACATGAGATATTATAATAGTATTTTTACAGCAGCAGAGAACGTACAGGGATAACAATGGTTTTTGACAAAAGACCCTTTTATAGTTATAAAACATACTTTACAACAAATTGTTTAAAATATATTGCCTTTATCAATAAGTGAATTATGATTTTCTTTGCCAAATACTTTTTTTTCTTTAATTATTTGTATGCCCTGTGCAGGTTAGCTCAGTGGTAGAATAATTAATTAATGAGCTAAAAGTTTCTATATTCAAGATCTCCTAGCAGATTTTGGTGCTCAACTGACATATGATTGCCTGAGTGGTTATTATTATTTGCATAATAATTTTTTTTAAAAACAAGTTTGATGATTTACGTAAAAATACTCATGTACTTTTGCAAAACAGGTTTGGTAACTCAGGAAAGTATATATACACTTTTGTAGATAAGTGAGAATAGTTTACTATCATTACTAGTAGTTTGCAAGCTTTTGGAATACTTAATAATACATTTAATTTTGTAACTAAAAGTTTCTATATTGTCTTCTAGTATATTATAAATATACTAGCATATAATATTGTGAATGGAAGCATCTAACCATCTTCTCTTAGTTATTAATTTAACTAAGTTGTAAAATGATGCATAATAGATAAATTATAAATATACAATGCTCCTAGGGTCAGTTTAAGAGATTACTTTCATCAACTGTGCCAACGCAACAACCCTAACCATAATTAAAATATGCTCATTCGTATTATAAGATATAGCGTTGTAATGGATTAACTACATACTTGATTATACTATATAATAGTATTTTTAATATCAGGATTTGATATTATGCTAAATATAACAGAAAGTCATTATACTAAAGTTTTGGCCCCATAGTTTGTGAATCTATGATATACATTTACTTATGTCTGCATAGAAAAAACTTGATCCCAAATCCCTATAAAAATGATACATGAAGAATATGATGAATTTTTATAGTTGTGAGTGGAGGGAGTTTGACAATAGTAAATGAAAATGTAACAATTTACTCTAGATAAACACTTTGCATATAATAAAGATATATATGAGAGATAGTGACCTGGGCCAACTGATGAGTGCTGGTTCAGCACGAAATGCATCTTGGGGGTCATTTGTCTTTTATTATATCTTTATTTATATAAATTTGAAAAGAATTGGGGAAGTGTGGATGTGTTTATTATATCTATAAAGATATTACATACGGGACAGAGAAAGGTGAATAACTCCGTGTGTGTAAATTTTAAAAATCAGATATATTAATCTTTAACTGAGATTTAAAGTTTATATCTGTGCTAGAGATAATCTCTAGTTTCGAAAATGATTAGTAATAATCATTAGTGTATTTATCTGAAATAGATGCGTCAAAGTTGTGAGTGGAGGGAGTTTGACAATGGTAAATGAAAATGTAACAATTTACTCTAGATAAATAATTTGCATATAATAGAGATATATATGAGATAGTGACCTGGGCCAACTGATGAGTGCTGGTTCAGCACGAAATGCATCTTGGGGGTCATTTGTCTTTTATTATATCTTTATTTATATGAATTTGAAAAGAATTGGGGAAGTGTGGATGTGTTTATTATATCTATAAATACGTTATATAAAAATACACAATAACTTTTAAAAAAATTAAAAAAAAACAAACAAACTGTATTTTATATTTTAGACTTTGCAAATAACTAAATCTAGTAGCTTTTCTAATACAATAAGGTAAACAATAGAATAAATATATAAAAATATTTCATGAAATGATAAATAATAATCATAAAAGAATAGTGAATATTATACATTATAGTAATATTCTAATGATAGCAACTAATATACACTAAATCAAACATCACAAAACTTCATTAGTTTGTTTGGTATAAAATAAGTTCTTAGAAAAGTTAGAAGGCATATGCCTAAAAATCCTGATAACTATTTTTACTTTAAATTATAAAGAGTTTTATTCATTAATCCTTTAAGCATTGGTTTAATCATAGGACTCTAGATGGTGATGAAGAGTTGCAACACATTGCCACTAGGGTGCACTGACTAAATCAAAAGGTGCATTAAATCTCTATAATATCACAATCTCCATTTCTTATGCTTACATTACCTAAGTGCAGTGCTCTCAGATCCAAGGTTCCTCACTAATGAAAGCCTTAAACTAGAAACTAGTCTGGGGATAATGAATAAATAGGTACTAGATAGGGATTTTTGGTCACTAACCTTCTAGCATCCATTGATTACTATGCTTTGTGCTAGAATGCAATATTGTATGAAGAAAGTTGCTAGTGTTAAAAGAATTATTATTGGCTATGAGTGAAAATATATGACAATTTTGTTTATAACCTATTTTTGTAAGCTGGTAAAAAAATTAGAAAAAATTTCATTGTTATTTGTAACTATATAGAAGATAAACAAACTTCCACACCAGTGCCATTTTAAACAAAATGATAAAACTATGGATACTCTCAAGCCAGCCACAAGATAAAGTCTTTAAAGAAATAAGAGTGACCATTTTATTTCTGAATTCATATGATATGTGAGAATATCCTTACAGTTTTATCATCTTGTTTAAAATGCTGCTGCTATGGAGGTTTGTTTATCTTATTTATAGTTACAATTTAAACACTACTTGTAAAATTTATAGAGTATTTCATAATTATTCATACTAGATATTCAATCATGTATTATCATGCACATATATAATTTCATTCAGTTGAAATGATCAAGCAGTCATGGTCAATATATTTATGCAGAATTATAAAGAGAATTTAATATTAATTAAGTAAAAATGGGATTTAAATTAGTTTGTAAAATATTTATTTATCA
The DNA here is from genome assembly GCA_028023455.1 of Epiperipatus broadwayi. NCBI lineage: Eukaryota > Metazoa > Onychophora > Udeonychophora > Euonychophora > Peripatidae > Epiperipatus > Epiperipatus broadwayi. The sequence continues at coordinate 15,918,703 of JAQFVV010012403.1, read as the reverse complement.
TCTATAGAAAATAAGTCAATTTCTTAACTTTTTGAGGTTCATAAATTCTCCTCTATATTCACACTGTAATCCTAATTACGAAGTTTTTGTTTTTTTTTTAACATAAAAAATATATTTAGGCAGAAGCATATCTATTCTAAAGCATCCCATGATTGCCGTATCCTACACATACACAAGCTGTTAAAACAGTATCATATTCTCCATGCAGAAGCGCCACCTAGTGCATTTCACTGATTACCAAGGCTTGCACTTGTGACACAATTGTATGTAGCAAGAGTGGAAACACATCTGAGAGAATAAGATGAACCTACGCTGGAAGATTTGGTATGACAGGGTATAAATAGAAAAGAAAAAAGGGATGGTGGTATAGGAATTATGTCAAAAAAATATTTAAATACTGCTAAATGTCAGAACATTTGTGGTTTGAGATAAGGTTAGGAAGACAAGAATCGATGGTGGCTATAGTGTATATAACCACTGGAGATAGTCAAACTATAATAAAGTGGAATACTATCATGTATGAATGCCTAGTTAAGGATATACAGAGTTTTAAAAAAAGGGGGAACAAAATAATGGTTATAAGGGATATGAATGGAAATATTGAAGAAATTGATGACATGGATAACAAAAATGGACAGCTTGAAAAAAATTTGTCAGAGAGTGAATTTGAGCATTGGAAATTTTCAAATTTTTATGAGGGACAATACACATGGTCTAGAAATAATATATTTCCTGCAATAGATTATGTATTAGTAGAGAAAGAGAGAATAAATGTACAAAAAAATTAAAGTGCTTGATAATGAAGAGAGAAAATGTAATAGTGATCATAATTTCTTTATAATAGAAATGGCTAGTAATGTGATGTAAAATAGTAATGAAAGTAGAAAGGGTAGTGAAAGATGTGAATGGAGAATGACTAAGAATAAGTTACAAGAATATAAAATAAAAGAAGAAATCATAGAAGAATTTGTTGGGGATGAATATAAGGACTGGTGTGGTGAAATAGAAAAAGTAGCAAATAGGGTTTTCAATGAGAATATTCAAAAGAATAAACGTAATGGAAAAGTAAGAGCTAGTAAAAGTGTAAATGAGAGGCAAAAAACATGCAGAGAATATAAATGTGCTATTAAAAACAAAGAAAGTGAAAAAGATATTAATATTAAATGGGGAAAGCATTTTAAAAATTAGAAGTTGGCTAAAATTGATAATTATAGAGAGAAAATGAAATTAAATAAAAAATTGTTGGAGGATATTAATAAAAGTGGAAGAGATGTGATTAAAAAATTTAGAAATATATTTAAAAAAAGGAATGTAGGGGGGGTAGTATTATTAGATGATAAGGAATAGAGTATAGCTCTAGAGAAGAATTAGAGACAAATCTTAAATAAGCATGCAATGGATGTAGAAAAGATATTAGATGTGAAGGACAAAGTAATAATAAACATGAAAGCATATAGTAATGGAAATATTAGGTTTACAGAAAGTAAATTGAATAAGGTAGGGAAGAAATTGAAAAGTGGAAAGGCAAGAGGTTTAGATGGATTGGCAGCAGAGATGATGAAGGATTTACAAAATAAAGTGAAATTAAATCTATTATCATGTTTTAATGTGATGGGACAGAAGAGAGAATTTCCAGATAGCTGGAATAATACTAGGATAAGGTTACTCTTTAAAGGAAAGAGTAACAATCATAGAAAGTTAAACAACTATAGACCGATATCAGTAACTGAATGTTATAAAGTTTTTGCATATATGGTGGCTGGAAGGGGAAGAAAATAATATAGTGGGAGAAATGCAAAGAGGTTTTCAATTAAATAGGCATATAGGAAATAGTTTATTGGTAGTTACACAACTTGTAGATATGAGTATACAGGTAGACAGTCATATATAGTTTTTATATATGATAGTATAAATAGAAATAGATTATGAGTAAGTTTAGTAAATTTGAAAATGAATGGATCTTTAGTGAATCTTATTAAGTGATTGTATGAAAATAATTACTATACATATCAATTAGAAAATATAGAAGCAGTTAAAGCTAAAAATGAGGTGGGTATCCTATGATACCTATTTTCTTTTTGTTATATTTGAGAGAAATGGAGAAAGCAATAGAAAGTCTGGGAAGAAGGGTAGATATACTGTTAATAGATGGCAAGGGAGTGTATACAATATCAGATCTTTTATTTGCTAGTGATATTTTCTTGTGCACAGAAAATAGAGAAGAAAAGGAAGTTATGCTGAAGACTTAGACAAGAGTAAGTAGAGAGATGGGGATTAAATTTAGCGAAGTAAAATCAAAAGTAATGATAATAAATGCTGGGGAGAAAGAATTTTTATGAATCATCTTAAATAATCAGAGAAATTGCTTGAATGAATGGGAAAAAAATTGATAAATGAAGCAAAGAAAAAATGGGCTGACAAAGTAATTGAAGTGTTTTCAAATAATAAATATGATGTAGTTAGAATTGTATGAAAAAAATGGCTGTAGTAAGGTTAACTTATGGTAACAATGTGTTATGTTTTAATATAGGGAATGTTAGATTACTCAGAAAAAATACAAAGAGAAGTAGGAAGATATACATTAGATGCAGATATCTAGACAGCAAAGAAGGCAATTCAAGGAGAAATGGGCTGGCCAAGTTTTTATATGAGAGATACAAAAAGCAAAATGAAAATGTTTGGTAGATTACAATTTTATGGATAATAAGAGAATAGCCAAAATAGTATTTAATTGGGTTATGAGTAAAGGACATGCAACAAGATGGGTGAGAAAGATAGTACAGTATGCAGAAGATTTGGTTAAAGACTTTATGTCGGTATACTTATATGAAAGATGGGATGATTGTGTTAAGAGAATTGTGGCAAGGAATGGAATAGAAGAATAGATGCATTAATAAAAAATAGGGAGTTAGAGAGATGAAGAACTAGTATGAAGAGTAAAAAGAGGTTAAATATATATAGGAGTAAACAGAATATTGGGTGCAAGTTAAATTATGATAATATCAAGGAAAGTACTGATTAAGGCTCAAACAGGATCTTTAGCAACAAAGGAATCTACACATAAATAGAAAAATATGGTGATTTAGAATGCAAGTTATGTAAGGAATGCATAAAAAATATTAGGCATCTGTTAATTGAATGCAAATGCCTACAAGCAGAAAGGGTACAAACAATGAAGTTCTGTCAGAATAAATATAAACAAAGTGATTATACATAAGTGGGCTTTTGGTTTTTATACTGAGTTTGGGAAAAGATAAGAGGGATTTAGATATAAAGACCATAGAGTTGAAAAAGATTATGTTATGGAAATGAAATAGAGCAGGGTAGAGAAGAATATGGGAAAAACAGGGTGGAGAATATAAAGAGAAGGTAAGATGACTAACAGTTTTTTCTGAACATAGTGGCTGAGATATTCCTGACACCTAGAGAGGAGTAGTCACAGTGTATCACATCACATACATATATATTTTAATTAAGATATTTAAATGTTAATATAAAAATGGCAACATGTCCAAAATGATTTCTTTATAAAAGACTTGAAAGTTGATTACTTCATCTATTGGCTTTCTAAGAAGTAAAACCAATATTTTATCTTTATGATTTCTAAAATGAAAAAGATAGAAAGAGCTGCATGTTATGATAATTGATATAATTGTCTGACCCATCCATATCCTAAGAGTCAAATTTAGGGCATCTTGAAGATTTTTTTAGACAAGTAAAAATTTTTAAAGCAAGGGCACAGTACATATCCTCACTTATACTTACAGTGTGCTGTTCATATATAGAGAGAAATACTAATAATTATAATCACATGTAAATGATTTTTACTGCCACCAAAATATGTAATATTTAGGAATATAAATATTTCATGGAATGATCATGTTCTAGTAATGTATTCAGACATGATTGTTCCATGAAATATTTGTATAGAGAGATATCATTATCATTGTTAATCATTATCAATCCACTGCATAATGAAGATCTCTCCAAGTTCAATCCATTTTCTCCAATCTCTAGTCTCTCTTCTTCACATCACCCCTGCACACTTTCTTATTTCATCCATCTATCTCACATGTGGTCTCTTTCTGGATCTTTTACAATCTCTTGGAATCCAGTTTAATATTTCAATTGTCCATCTATTATCATCTCTACTATCAATATAGCCAGCCTAACTCCAGTCTTTTAGTTCTTTCAATGATGTCAATAACACCTATTTGTTCTCTTACCCATATATTGCTTTTATATAAAAAAATTAAGTAAATGATAATCAAATGGAATACTGAGCAGAGAAATGAGAAATTCGTAGTTTTGATTCATTTGCCATGAATTCCTCATTCTGCAACTCTATCTCTGCACTAAACAAAACTGGGGAAACTAGTAATCAAATGGTTTATTACTTAGAAGTCTCTAAGAAGTTTGAGCACTGGAAACAAAGGAACAGAATTTGTAATCCACAGATCTTGAGCTCTATAATCTGCTTCTGTATCAGTGCACTAATCCCACAAATCTGAAATCAAATATTAAAATTTCTCATATTTCTTAAAATAATCAGGGGATTAAGAGAATATAGTTATGAGCATAAATAATTGTTTTTTAATTACTGAATAATCTTTCTAAATCTGTTTTCAAATAAACTTTTTTGTTAATAGAGAGTGAAAAAATTTCTCTGAGAAAAACTCCTCTCAAAGAGTGTATCTCTGCAGGAAAGCATTGTACAGATTGTATAAAAATCTATATTATTTTTTGTAAATCTACAGATAAATCAGTTATATACATTACCCTGGAATCTTTTTGCATTAAATACATATATATGGCAAAAATCTTTTTATCATATTGCCACTCAATGCAAGCCAGAGCAATCAATGGATGTCAGGAGGCTTGTCCCCATCTAGTGACTACTCATCCAAAATCCCCAGACTAGTTTCTGGCTTGTGGCCCTCGTCAGTGAGGAGCCTTGGATTCGAGAGCATTTAACCTAGATCTTAGGATCTAACGCAACCCTCCAGCAGCCACCTTTTATCTCTACTTAACTATAAAACTACGAGTCCTAAATTGAAAACACTAATATTTTCAATCCAAGCTCATTTGGGTGCCATTGGTTCTTTAATAACCATAGCCACCACTATCCTATTAGGCAGAGTTGGTTTTAAGCCAATAAACATCACATGATCTCCATTTCTTATGCTTGCTTGTAACTGTTATTAAACAGGCAAAACTCTCTATACATATTGCCAAGCATAAGAAATGGTGATCATGTTTTGTAAATGGTTGTTTTTTAAATATATTAGTTTTATTAATTATCCTGAAGTATTTTTATGTCATGGGTTCTTTGTTATATCATGTTCATGAAGATATTCATTAACTGGAAAATATAAATCTGAACCACAATGAAGTTGGTTTGGCATACAAATAAGGAAAACATTTTTTTTTTCAGATAACTGATGTAAAACTAATTCATATTGTCCTTTTGCATTGGTTAATAAATACATATCTTAAATTTTTTTATTATTTTTAAGGTCATAGGTCAATCAGAGTCAGTCAGATGAATATTGAATGTGTTAATTGTCAAGAAAAAGTAGTAAAGCCTTCATCATTAATGAGGAAGTTGTTCAAATCCATGTAGAAAATTGTATTTATGTGTTGGACTAAAATCATTAATGAGGAAGTTGTTCAAATCCATGTAGAAAATTGTATTTATATGTTGGACTATTTTCATCATCTAATATTAACTATAGAATGTCTTTATGAAGATTTAACTTTATTTAAATTTTCCAATTACATTTAACTGTTAGTAATAGCACACAGGTTATTATATGCATAATGTTTTGAGAGATATTATCTCCTCTTTTTTTATGTGTTTCTGACCTGAGTGACAGTACTAGAATGGAAATTGAACCCAGACCCTTAGATTGTTGAATATTAAATTTTAAGGTAACATCCAACCCAACTGAGCCATAAAAGTAACATTCCAATTAACTGAACCTCCAGGATGGCTCAGATGATTACAGGGTTACCTTAAAATTTAATATTCAAGAATCTAAGGGGCCAGGTTTGATTCCCATTTTAGTATTGTCATTGGTCAGACCAATAACACCTAAAAAAGAATACCTTTCAACACATTATGCATATACTAACATGTGTGCTATTATTCACAGTTGAATGTAATTGGAAAACTTAAATAAAGTTACAATTTTCTTAAGACATTCAATACTTAATATTAAATGGTGAAGATAATCTAATATATAACTAAAATACCATTATCACAAACCTTCAGGAAAACACTTAGAAAATTGTTTGCCTTTAAATTATCTAAACATCAGAAACATTTTTCTTTGTGCTAATTCTTTCTTGAATTTCTATACCATTATAATGTAATTGTCACTTTAAATTCAATGCAGCATTTCCATTTGGTCTAATTAATTATAAATATTAATTCTTATTAAGCGCAATGTTTTTTTCCTGCACTTTAATTTTAGTCAATAGATGGAATCACTAATTAAAAAAAAGTAATATTCATAGATGAAAAAAAGTTCTCATGATAAATTTAAACATAGCAACATTGTTGTAATTCAGATATATTTTTAGTAATTTATTATACTTAAAAATAATATTTGAAATGTTTATATTTTGTTGATTTTTTAAATTATTGAAATGTAATAATTTAAATAAAAGCATTCAAATAAATGTAACTTTAATTTTAAATTCAGTTACATTGAAAGTGCTTTTAAAAATATTTCTTTCATTTTATTTTTGTTTTGGAAGATATATAAATAAATAGAAAACAATTTTTTTGTTAAATAAAACAATAAATTAGTTTTAAATGTCCATGTGCAAAAGCACTAAAATTAGTTTTTTAACACTATAAACTATTGGTGAAGTAAAAGTTTATTCAGTTTAATTTATTATTTGTAACTGGGTGCACTTTTGGCTGATTAAACCAGATTCATAGCAGCACTAATAGGCATCTGGGAATGCTGTAATATATATATATGCTAATTTATATATATATATATGCTAATTTATTAAATTGATGATTTACATATTCCACTTTTTGGAGAGTTGTATAATATTCTCTTTTTATTAAAGTTATGGTTATTTTTAGTGATAAACCAAGCTTCTTTCACTTTATGTTTTCAGTCATCTCTTTTGAGGGTGGCCATTTTAACATTTATTGGGTCAAAAATGTGGTCAAATAGTTGTTTGTGCTCTAAAAAGTAGATTTATATTCTGGATTACTTTTGGAAAACTTGTAGAAATATTTGTGTTGGGAGACCCTGGTAATTATATTTGCCTAGATTCCCCATGGTATACTGATTTGCAAGTGGCAATATTGCACTATACTTTGCAGAAGGAATTGTTTACATGGAATAATATTGTGAAAAGATTAATAAATTTTATAGTAACCAAGAATAGAATCTGACCTTTAATATTCAGATGTATTCTTTAAAACTTTTATTTACTAAAAAGGTATAAAGCTATTAGCTAATCAATATAATATAAAGTGTTACATGACATCTCTCATAGCTACTTTTTATTCAGTATACAATAGTATCATACAATCTGCTTCAGAACTAGTGGCAAGTCTGGCTAGCTAGATAAAGAGCAAATAGACTTTAAATCTTTAGTTTTATTTACAAGGTCAAACATAAATAATGTGATGTTAGGTGGTGCTTGCATTGTTATCTTTACGTAAGATTGCCTCAATCCATTGGACTGGATTTATTTGAAGACTAACAGACCATCATTAAAAATGATATGAAATAATACTATAATAAGAATTAATTATGAATGAAATAAGCAAAAATTGTAATTTTTAGAAATATATATTGATATGTGTTTTTAATTAATATATTAATTACATATTATATATGGACTTTGACCCTTAACAGAAGTGCAATTCAGAAACTTTAGATCAGTGAACCATGGAAAAAATGCATGTTAGAAATGATAAGAAGAGATTGAAAGCAAAATACCTGGCTTAGACAACAAACAGGTATCATTGACATTGCCGAAAAAATTAAGAGACTAAAATGGAGCTGTGCTAGATATATTGCTAGAAGAGAAGATAATAGATAGATTGTGGAAGTAGATTTTAAAGACATAAAAAGAAACTGTGTGCCATAGTCTTCTTACAACAAAATTGTTATGCTTCCATAGATGAAAAAAGTTATTGAAAAAAATGAAAGTTTGAAACGTTGCTATTCATATTATATTAAAAAAATTAAACATAAGACAAAATAAACTTTGTATTATTTTTCTTTTTGATGATTGTAAATGAGTGACAACACACACAGAAAATATATATATATATATATATCAATTTGGTTTATAGTACAATCTTAATTTATATATACATACTGCACACATAATAAAGTATATTTTATATATGTATATGTGTTAAAAAATACCATGCATTTGCAGTTCGATAAACAATGTGTATATTGTAATTAAAGCTTATCAACAAAATAAGATCTATTATACACAATGTAAGATGCACACGAGGAATCTTGGAACAAAATATGCTGGATAATGCAGCTCCATTATTGCACTACTGAAACATAAAAGCAACCAGAATATACTTCAGAATCTAATTTTATATGTGTGTTTGCATATATGTGCAATTGGTGTTTACATCAAAGTCAAGAATTAACTTTATCATATTAGTAATTTCACCAACAAAATTATATAATAAATACTTTTAAGCATGCTGGATATATATTATCTGATCATGACAATTTTTTATTAGATTAAAATATGAAAATTGCTTAGAATCTTAAAGCCATACAAACTCTCTCTCTCACCCACACACCCACACACAAATGTAATATTGGATTTTAAAAACATAAGCCAGTAATCTATAAAGATATTGTCAAGAAAATAAAAACTAATAACTGTATAGTTATCACAAATAGAAAATGCACTGTTTTTCACAGATGTGACAATTTATATTTTTAAATTCCTATGTAGAAGCTTCCTGCCAATACTAATTAATTTTAAAATTTATTGATAATTATGAATTTGCAGTTAAAAATGATAGGTATTAAAAGACTTTCGAGTTCTTTTTTTATTTTCTAGTTTAGACTAAACCAAGCTATCATTAACCAAGAAAGAAGATGATTAATAGGCCAATAATGAAATTATGACTGTTTGAGGTTTTTGCTTGCTTTTTTTTATATTTTTAAAAGTGATTATTTTTCAAGAAAATTTGATGAGAGAGTAAGATAAGGCAACGCTGATAACTTGTACAGCAAAAGGTCAGCCTAATAAATATCATCCAGGCTTAGAATTTGACCTGGGTTAAGGAAATGTTGGGGGAAGATGCAGGATTCCTATCTATTACTAGAACAAACCAGTGCTGTCAAAAGTACTCGTCTAATGAGGAACAAACATGACATATACCACAAAAATTTATTTATTTAAAAATTAAAATATTCGTAACGTGTTTGTGTGCTTAAAGATTAAAAAAACAACTCGTGCTATTATTAACTTTTAAAAATAAAATTTAGATATGAATATTATTTTGTATATTTATAATAAGCGAGCTGCGACAAAACAAGTTTTATGACTCCATCGTGTATATTGGTAAAAAGCTCCAGTGATATTATATTTGATTGTTGTTAAAAGTAAAACTGATTTGGTTTTTAAAAATTACAGCAATTTTAATTAAGATTCATTATAAATTAAAACAGCTTTTTTTCTTTTTATAAATAGTCTAGCAATGACCTTTCCAACAATCTCTCGTATTATAATAGAGAATGAAACTCCATAAGCTTGCCAATTCTTAATTTACTCTTTAGACAAAAAAAACTAAATATCAAATTTACCGATGTTGGATGATTAGCTATGTTGGCTTAGGCACAGCTACCTGAAAAAAATTCAGTAGTCTCATGAAACCAATTTCACTTAAACTAGGTTAAACTTCAAATTGTAGGCATATATATGTGTGGGTATGATATCGCTGCATCACAAGGCAACTTTGTTATAAAATAATGATTTCCATGTTACATATTCTAATGGTAGGTGTAAATTAAAAATGTGTTAGAAATCATGTTTATTTACTCTGAAAAAGTCCTCTGACAAGGGATTCTTGACACGTTAATAATAAACTAAATTAAACAAGGCAAAACTCTCTCCATACAGTAGTGCCACCCTGTGCCAACCAGAGTAATCAATGGATGCCAGAAGGCTTGTTCATAAAATCCCTATCTAATGCCTATTCATCCAATATTCCCAGGCTAGTTTCTGGCTTTTGGCTCCTCACTGATGAAGGCCAAAAGCCAGAAACTAGTCTGGGGATATTGGATGAGTAGGCATTAGATAGGGATTTTATGCACAAGCCTTCTGGCATCCATTGATTACTCTGGTTGGCACAGGGTGGCACTACTGTATGGAGAGAGTTTTGCCTTGTTTATAAACAATTATGTGCTAGTATGAGATAGTGATCATGTGATGCTTAATGAATAAACTAAATTGTGGAAAATATTATAAATGCAAGGAATGAGAAAAATAAAAGAAATACATTCAAGTCTTTACGAAATAAAGAAATATGTTAATGACTTTATTGCTTAGGAGTTCATAAGAAATTTGAGCAGTATCAGATTCGATCCTGGCATCTCCAAGAACCCAAGTCAGATGCTCTACTAACTATCACAAACCACTTTATACATTAAAACTGTTTATATTATGTACAATATGAAACATTTAACATAAAAATAGAACTTGGAAGGATACTAAGCCATTCTGTGTGAAAAGTTTAATATTCTATTTGAAAATTACTTTTCTAAACTTTATACAACACTTTTTATTCAATTATTTGACAATTTCAAGTGTCAAGCAGTCTTCCTCAGAGCTGATATCTTTAAATTTCCTTATATAATAACCCACAGTAGTTATGTGAAAACATATTGAAAGTCTTGAAAGATATTTACTTTACATCATTACTTAATATTTAACTCAGATGATTGTGGGTTCTTGCAAGATATGTAACATCATTTTATTTCTTTCAAACTAATATCTGTGTAACCAGGCTATATAACTATCATCTTAAAAAATGATAGGGATGTTTAAACATTTTTTTGCATTTTATATACAAAATCTGCATTTTCTCTGTTGTCTGATTGGTGAATAAATGTTTATTTGATGACATCACAATCACTACATTTATATGAAGCAAGTAATTCTGCCATTAAATAAAAAATGTCAAGGGAAAAAATTAGTATGAGTGCTCTTAACTACTGAGATATAGTATATATTTTATGATAATGGTTCTCATCCAGCTGCAGAAACAGCCATAAACACCAATCCAAAATTTGACATTTAGGCACTGCATGCTTTCATGGTCTGTTGATTCCCAAATATAGTTCAGATGAATGATATACTTAGCAATATTAATGAGCTTTCACAAATTAACAATATTTAATAAAAAAAACATATTTACATTAAATCTTAAAAAAATTAACACAGGCAAAACTCTCCATACAGTAGTGCCATTCAGTGCCAGCCAGAGTAATCAATGGATGCCAGAAGGCTTGTGCATCCATTGATTACTCTGGCTGGCACTGAGTGGCACTACTGTATGGAGAGTTTTGCCTGTGTTAATAACAGTTATGTGAAAGCATAAAAAATGGTGATCATGTGATGCTTAAAAAAATTGTTAAAGCAACCAATTAAATAAATATTACAATTATTATATTTAATAATAAAAAAGAATTACAAAAACCACTGTCATTTTTGTGTTTCCATCCCAGCCAATTGCAGAAACAGCCACAATTTGCCATTTCATAATTCAACATTAAGGTGCTATGTGCTTTCATGGTCCATCAATCCCTAATATAATTCAGATAAATGACATATTTACCAATTAGTAATGGGTAACTATTAATTCAGAGGGCACTCCAGTAAACATGCTTATTTGAAGTTGTAAAGTGATCAAATGTAACAGATATATTTAAAAATGCAACTTTTAATTTAGGTTTATTAAAATTTAGAAATTTATTTATATAAAATTAAAATGTTTTGTTTAATTTACATTAAATTTTTAATAAATTGTACAGGCTTACACCTGCATTTATATGTGTAATATATGCAGGATTCGAACTCAGACTTTCACATGACCCACATTTCTCAGTGCCATCTTATATTGCTGACCCACCTGATCACACATATATTGAAAAGATAAGTAATCACCAATTTTGCAGTAATGATGGCCACTGCCATTAAAAAAACACTAGGAAAAACATTGCATTTAATTACAGAGACGTTTAGTAAATTCTAGATAATTTCGTCAGTGTCATTCATTCAGACATCGTAAACAGTAATTTAAAGCGAGTGGTCTATCCTCACACTTTCATTTCCAGTACTTAAGATTTGCCCATATATAAGCATTTGGGTTGGAAAGAATAAGTGGATTCATTTTATTCTTTCACAAAAACTATATCTTGTGTTGGGAATGAAAGTATTCATTTATTATTAACACTCATAAAAAGCGCATGCACAATAGCTTGAAAAGGCTGATCTTTAATGTATTACAATTTATAAAACATAGCGCTATAAAAATAAATGCTTATTTACAGAGATGTAGTACTTATATCATGAAGAAAATGTGATTACAGCACATAAATTTATGTTTGAAATGTAATATTTGGTGAGGGAGAAAAATAGATGCTATAGTAATGTTTATACATTTAATTTAGGTTATTTACAAATTGCAAATTATGCAGACAAGTGAAGCTTAATCTCAAAAAAATTATAAAGCTGAGCTCTTTCAGGAACCTTTAGATCCTATATTCATAGCCTATCTTAGGAGTGTGCCCTCAGCCTTATAATTTTCATAAGATTGAGCTTCACTTGTTTGCGTAATGCGCAATTGGTAACTCACTATTCAAAAGGGAAGTATAAACAGGAATTTTATTTCAATAGTATTAATTTAGGTTAGTGTATTATTACGTTTATGTGAAGAATTCATAAAAAATGCTCAGAAAATATCAATACAAGGGCTTTGAACTACAGAAGTATAGTATTTAGATTGCAAAGAAAATATGATTATAGTACATAAATTCATGTTTGAAAGGTGGGAAGATGATATAGTACTGTATTTGCATTTAGTTTTTGTTATCGTACAATTGAAGTCAAAATGTCAACCTTTCAGGGCAGCTATATTGCTCATGTTTAATATATAATATTAACATTTTTTGTTCAATTTACATTAAATATCAAAAAAAAATTGCTACAGCAATCAATTAAAAAAAAAAAACACTGGGCTTTACATAGCCCTGATGCAATCTGTTTATAAATAAAACACCTCCCCAAACTTTTAAATCTGCAGGTATTCTGCCATGCAGAATGATGACATCACAAGATCACCATTATAATAGAGCTGCCCAAATGAGAACAGTTCCCTCATCATATTTTACATTTGTAAGAAAGCAATTTAATAGATAGTCTTACTTTAGAAGCCCATACAAAAACGTTTCCAGTGATTAAGAAAAGATTTAACAAAGATGTGGTAAGACAATTATAATGATATCTAAAGATCAGAATACTTTGAAAGATGAAGCCAATCATCTATTTTGATTGTATGTTTGAATTCATTCCAACTTGCTTGTATAGTCATATAAGTATTAAATTAGATCAGCAACTACATATTTTAGTGATTTTAGTAGTATTGTAACTGTCAGCCTCTTTCATTCTTTGTCTTGTGTTTTGTGATGTTTTGTAAGTATTAAAACCAAGTTTATAGATTGTACATTTTTGTATAAATTGTAAGTGCTGAATAGTTTTTAAAAATTATATTATTTAAATTTATTTCAGACAAACAATATGTTAATGTCTGACTGAAAACATAGTCAACTACTCTGATAGAAATTGAAATTGAACACTGATTATATTTAAAAACTTCAAAGCAAATATAAAAAGAAAAAAAAAACAAATTTAATGTGGTAAGTACAATTTACAAAATGCTTTAGAGTGCGCCCTAAAAAATCTATGCCACAATTTTTTATTATTAAAATAAGTTGTTAAATGTGAAAATTAAGTGGGAACATTGTGAAATATCAATCTTAAGTTTGTGATCACATTTGATGTGATGTGATGTACTGTAGCTTCTCCTTAAACGAAATCAAGAATGCCCAGAGAAACCTGTTAGCCACTTTATTTTCCATTCCCCAGTCTACGTTTTCCCATATTCTGCTCCATCCCATTTCCACAACATAATTTTTATCAACTCTATAGCCTATATATCTAAATCCCCCTTATTTTTTCCCAAACCCAGCCTAAAAACCAATAATACACTTTCTGTATAATCACTTTTTTTATATTTATTCTTCCATAACTGCATTATATGTACCCTTTCTGTTTTCAAGCATTTACATTCAATTAACAGATGCCTAATATTTTCTATTCTTCCTTATATAATTTACAGACTAAATCACTCATATTTTTCCATTTATGCGTTTATTCTCTTCTTGCTAAAGATCCTGTTTGAGCCTTAAACAATAAACTATTTTCCTTACTATTATCATATATTAACTTGCACCTAATATTCTGTTTATTTCTATATATATTTAAACTCTTTTTAGTCTCCATACTAGTTCTCCATCTCTCTAACTCCCTATTCTTTATTAATAAATCTATTCTTTTATCCCATTCCTTACCATTATAACATTCAACAATCCTCCTAACACAATCATCCATCTTTTGTACAAATAAACTGATATAAATTCTTTATCTAAATCTTTTGCATACTGCATTACCTTTCTCACCCATCTTGTTGCCTTTTATAAATAACAACGCCATCAGGTGGGTTACAAGCAAAAATAAAGTTTTATTTTTTTAAACCAGTCAATAAAGTATAGAAGTATTTATTTAAATATATTGGACTCTTAATTATCAGATATTCTGATTTCCCTTAATCTGATTGCAAATTTATTAATTATCTTTTTTACAATGTACCCACTAACTGGGTTTTCCTAATTTTTTATATATTTTGCTTTATGTATGTTTCTATATTTGTCTAGTCTCCTTAAATAAACATGTATTTTTTACTATATTTTTATTTAATATATCTTCAATATAAAATAAAAAAGCAATAACAATTATACTGTATACACACATACACACACACATATATATATTCTCACTGAATTGAATATGTAAACACAATCCACTTAATAGACAACTATATATTTTAATCATATATTTATTTTCATCTAATCGACTTTCATTCAAAAATTGAACCATGTCAAGATGTTATGTTAATTCAAAATGTTATGTGATTTATATATCATCTTAGCACACTCTCTATTGACCAATTGCAGCCTATAGTGTTTGGAAAAATAAAAACACACAAAGAGAATATGCCTGTAAGATTAATGATGGATTTCAATGGATATATATTAAAATAAATATATGATGTAGTATATAAAAACTTGCAGATAATATGAAATATGGAAAGTATTGTATAAAAAATTCTGAGGAAATAGTAGGAGGGTTAAATATGGTTAAATTAGGAGAAAAATGGTAATATAGCATCATTTGATATATAGAAAATGTATCAAACTGTGTCTAGGGAGGAAAGTATTGAAATTGTGGTAAGAAAGATAAAATGAGGGGAAATTTTCAAAGGAATAGATAAAAATAATAGATGTATTAATAATAATTAGTGAAATATTGTATGTAAAATATAATAATGAATATTGGAATATAGTGAAAAGTTGGTTAATGAGATGTTTGATAAGTGGGATTATGGCATCAAGTATGGTATATTGGATTGAGCAGGAAGTAGTTAATATATTAAGAATAAGAAAATTATAAAATATATATATAGATGATGTATGTAATAGTAGTAAAAAATAGAAGAAACATAATGAATACATTTAATGAACTAACTAAAAATATGTTTAATATTAAATTTATAATTGAAAATAATGAAGAAGTAAAATATTTAGATTTATTAGTGAAAAAGGATGAAAAGCACTTCATAAACAATAAAAATGTCAAGGGTATGGTACATCTGAGATCTTATCAGCCTTGATGTCAAAAAAATGGGTATACTGAAAGGAATAAAAGAGAAAAACAATAGGCTTACATTGAATAAAAAGAAGGAAAGGGGAGCAAAAGTTGCAGATCCAGAAGAAATATATTGAATATGAATATAATAGTAGATTTATAAGAAATATAATGAGGGATAAGAGTTGTTATAAGAAAGTTAGTAATAAAAATGAAAGAAAAAATAAGAAATGGATTTCTATTCCATATTCAAAGGAGGTATATAAAATTCTGAATGATAGGGAAGAAATAATGAATGACAAATATAAGTATAAAATGGAAAAATAGTAAATCATTAAAAAAGTTAGTGAGTAATGTAAAAATGAGAAATGATAGAAATAGTTTATAATATTATGTGTAAGTGATGTATGATGGTATATATAGATCAATCAGTGGAAAGTAAGATAGAAAGGGGAAAGGAGCACGATAGAGCAATAAATAGGAGAGATATTAAGTCAAGACTATTTAACCATTTTTTTTAGAAACAGGGCATGTTATGAAATGTGAAAAAAGTACTGAAGTGATGAAATATTGTAGAAATTATAAAAAAGGAAAGTATATATGACAATGTATATAAGAAAAAAATAAAGAGACATGTATGAATTTAGTACAAGGTTCAAAAAAGTTGAGAGAAAAATGGGCATTAAATAAAAATTGGATAGTATAAAAACATTTCTAGGGTTGATATTGGACAATAGAGGCAGTGATAAGATGATATGTAAATCATATGACATTTTAAATTAATGTAATATCTTTACAAGAATTGATTTTGAATGAAAGTCAATTAGATAAAAATAAATATATGATTAAAATATATAGTTGTCTAGTAAGCTGATTATCTTTACATATTCAATTCGGTGAGAAATAATTTAAGAAAGACAACATAATGGTTTTAAAAGAAATTATATATATATATATATATATATATATATATATATATATTGATTTCTTTTATATATATATATATATATATATATATATATGAAAGCAATCCACACTTAAACAATATAAATAACAATCAACAATCTCAATCAATTGTCAAGGCAACCTCCTTTTTACAATAAAGATGGATGACACTTTTACCTAGATCTAATTGGGATAGATAAAAGGGACAATGATGAATGATGCAAATAATAATCAACAAGCACTACAAATATAATAAATGATTTCTCATAATTATAGTAAATGAGCCAAAACCAGTGTCAAAAACAAATAATTAAAGTGATCTATGTGTCTGAATTAAAAATAGATACTACAAAATCTTAGTCCAATCATAATCTAGCTAATGCCAAATTTGGGCTATAATATTATAAAAGAAATCACCAATATTTTAGTTGCATGCACATACATAAGTATTAAAATAACTATAGCAATAAACATATCAAAATTTTCAGGATCATTGTCTCAATACTGATCATTATCAGTTATCAAGATCATCTGCTATCATGAATGTATTGACTATCAATGAACTAGTAATTATCAAACAGAAGTGGACTTTAAAGATGTTTTCATTACTTTTACACATTCAAATAATTCTAAAGAGCATCATATAGTTGTCCACACAAACACATTTCTATATAGTATTGGTCCAGGGCTACCTTTGGGATTGCAAAAATCCTGATAACTGTGAACAAAAAAATGTACAATATTTAACCTAATAAACATCACATGATCACCATTTCCTATGCTTGCTTATAACTGTTATTAAAACAGGCAAAATTCTATATGTATTGCCACTCAGTGCAAGCCAGATTAATCAATGGATGCCAAAAGGCTTGTGCATAAAATCCCCATCTAGTGCCTACTCATCCAATATTCCCAGACTAGTTTTTGTGGCTGCTGGAGGGTTGCATTAAATCCCAAGATCTAGATGCAGTGCTCTCAGATCCAAGGTTCCTCACTGACAAAGGCCACAAGCCAGAAACTAGTCTGGGGATATTGGATTAGTAGGCAGTAGATGGTGATTTTATGCACAAGCCCTCTGGCATCCATAGTTTACTCTGGCTTGCACTGAGTGGCAATATGTATAGAGAGTTTTGCTTGTTCAATATTTAACCTATGATAATATTAAATAACTTTATTGAAATAACTTGTAATAATAACTAATAAATTTATTGGTTAATTAAAAGTAAAGTAACAGTAAAAAAAAAGAGAAAGATGTGGTGAACATTCTATATTATAAATAAATCATACCGATTTTGACTATTCACAGATATTGGTTATAATTTTCATAGATTAACAAACTAAACTATACATGTAACATTGTTTAAATTATAATTTACAGAAATATATAAATTGTAAGTAATATTAACAAAATATATAATTGTACCTGCACCCATGCATATCTTTTATTACAAATAATAATAAGGAAATCAAATCATATTTCATGTGACTTAATTTAATAAGTTTGTATTACAAATGTAATATAATGAACATGGTAATAGCTCTAAACAAGCTTTTCTGATAAATTCTGCAAGAGAAAGCATTTAAAATCTCTATCTAGAATTATTCTTATTCTCAAATCGATTTCAAGCTAATGGTTCTCATCAGTGAGGTGCTAGAACATTCAGAAATTAGATCTAGTATCTGAATGTCCTAGTGCCTCACTGATGAGAGCCATTAGCTTGAAACTGGTTTGGGGATATGGATAATTCTAGAAAGAGATTTTAAATGCTTTATCTTGTAGCATTTATCAGAAATCTTCTTTAGAACTATTAGCAAGCTTATTATATTATACTTGTAATACAAAATATTCCAGTCATAATTATTTTCATTAATTATATATAAGTCAATATTATTCTATTTTAACAATATGTAAATAATTCAGTGTTAAGCATATATTTAAGACACACATGTGCCTTTCCTAATATAAAAATAAAATATTTCAGTTATTAATTTTAATTAGTTTATTCTACAAATCAAATTATTACTCAAATTATAAACAAAAGTTCTTAAAATAAAGCATTACTTATCTTTTTTGAAAGTCTGATTGAATTTTTTTTCTTTTTAACTTTTGTCCTCTTCTTGCACATTTTAAGAAAGATTTTCCTAATTCATTTCTGCCCCAAAACTAAATTTTTAGTTTATTCAAAACTTACTTACCTTCAGTTACTATTAAAAAAAATGTACTCTTTTTTTAAAAAAAAAAAATGGATGGATGGAATAGATTTTTATTTTATTTTTCAATACAATATTAAACTAATGTGCACAGTATATATTTTTCCAATAGTTGACCTTTTTATGGGTATATGAAATAGATCTCATGCAAAATCTATATACATGTAAATGATAATTGATTTTAGTTGTCAGTATATATATATATATATATATATATATATATATATATATATATATATATATATATATATATATATATATATATATATATATATATTGTGACAATATGAAAAATAGAGGTTAATTAAAAAAATCTGAGGTTACAATATCTAACAATTGGGTAATCATTTGTAACAATACACTAACTTAAGACTGAATTATGAGGTGGGAACCATCATCATCCCCAAATAAATATAAAAGGAATGAGCATGAAAGATCAGCACAGAACTGACTATAAGTCCACCAGCATTCCACAAAAGTAATAATCATTCATCACTATGAATAATCACCAATAAAATAAATCAATAGTCAATCTTGTGACTATTTGAGAGTGGTTCACTATAGACCAGGCTAATTTTTCAGCTACTGCCAAACCTAGGGCAGGAATGCAAACAATAATAATCTGGATAGACAAAATTAGGTGCTACTTCATTAAACTACAACAATAAGTCAAATAATACTGAGATATTAAAAACATTTTGACCATCATTAATGTTCTGGCCGCTTAGTACCATTAATGTACCAGCCAACTATAAACTAAATTTTTAAAAAAATAATAAATAAAATGAAACATAGTGCCTGGACTTTAAAGGATATCCCTTGTATGCTGTCCAGGATCATAATCATCTGGATGTCCATACCACAACATAAACTCCTACTCCATATAATTAACTATTATGCATAAATCGAGCTCAGGAAGCTAGAACTCTATAAATTATTACTGTGAGCAAGAGATAAATAAATAAATGAAGCAGCTTATTATAAATCACTTCAAATAATTCCAAGGTTTACCTTATTATAAATAAATAGTTTTATTGGAGTTATTTAAAAAAATCCTAGAACATTAAGCTGTCATGAAATAAAATCACACACACTCCAATTTATAAAACAGGAATTGGATAGTATAAAGAAATTAGGCTAAAAAATATTTTAAAAAAAAATATTTAATAGCTAATTGCTTAACAATAAACAAAAGAAATGATAAAATAGTAACAATGGTAAAACTCTCCATACAGTAATGCCAACCAGAGTAATCAATGAATGCCAGAGGCCTGTGCATAAAATCCCCATCTAGTGCTTACTCATCCAATATCCCCAGACTAGTTTCTGGCTTGTGGCCTTCGTCAGTGAGGAGCTTTGGATCTGACAGCACTGCACCTAGATCTTAAGTTCCAATGCAACCCTCCATCAGCCACCTTTTATCTCTACTTAACTACAAAACTATGAGAATAAAATTGAAAACACAAGCCAGAAATTAGTCTGGGGATATTGGATGAGTAGGCACTATATGGGGATTTTATGCACAGGCCTCTGGCATTCATTGATTACTCTGGTTGGCACTGGATGGCACTACTGTATGGAGAGTTTTACCTTTGTTAATAACAGATGTGCTAGCATAAGAAATGGTGATCATGTGATGATATGATAGTATTTAATTTTAAACATTGATTTCATTCAAAAAATATATTTTCCTAAAAATTATAATCAATCAGTAGATTTCTATACATAATTTACTTTTAATTAATTAAGTTATATCTTTAAAATAATTAAGAGTTGGAAAAACAACATTTTCAAAATCAAAAATAAAAGTCCTTGATTTAGCTTAATTAAGATTTTGTTAAGTTTTTAGGAGGGAAACTGAATGAAGTGAGAAAAACATGTTTAAAAAAATGAAAAGTACAAAAAATTAATTTTTTTAAAAACTGTTTCATAATTTTGAAAAAAGAAATGACTGGATTTAAAAAAAGTTTCACAATTTATAAATATTAACTTAATGAAAATATTTAAAATTATCAATTTTTACAATAACAACAAAAAAACCTTTTTTTAAAACTATACATAAAAATATAGTGTGCAGTCAAACAAAAATACCTTTAATCATGGTTTTATTTTCGGTGGACTTCTTTCCAGTTACAACTTCTAGTTTTTTCCGATTGAGTTTCTTTTTGAAGGCTTCTAGACATGTGCACAGTTAATTTGTCCATTTCTTGATTTGCAGTAATTCCAGGTTAAAAAATAACATACTTTATCAATTTCTTTCCAGTAAAATTTCCAGGTAAAACTAACATGATAGAGATTCATGCTCTTAATTGAAGATATGATTGTAGGTTACTTTAGGGTAGGGATGGGAAAACTTTTTTCACTGTGGGCTACATTGTATTTTGTAACACTTTTAATGAGCCACAAGTAACATAAATAGAAGTATTATTTGAAAACATAATTTTCATTCAAATTTATTAAATATGTTTGCATATATCACAAAAATATATAACAAAAAATATTTTATTTTCTTATTAATGAGATTTATGTAATTGTCTACAATTCTGACATAAACTGTTGTAATCCAGATTGAGACTACTAGTACCTATTCATAAAATTCCATTTCAATTTGAATCTGATAAAACAGACCTATTCTTTGATTTGTTTATATTCATACAGAAGAATGTCTGTTCACAAATATATGTTGAAGCAAACAGTACAAACATTTTTTGGGCAAATTGATCATGCATTTCAGTTCAAAGTTTATGTCTGCAATTAAAAAAAACAGGTTTGGTTTTTATAAACAATTTTTTAAAAATTAGTTTCATTGATATGAAAATATTCACATATTTATGAATCGAATTTTATTTTATTCTTAAAAGACAAAAATATATACATGCATTAAATACAATATTATTTTATTTTTAAGAAGCATATATATATATACATCAATTATTAACTGGAAACTATCACAGTAGATATTTTTCTATCTATATGTAACATCTGTATGATAATATATATATATACATTTTTTAACTTATGGGTGGGCCACACAAATGCACACCAGGGGTTACATGTGGCCCATGGGCCGTAGTTTACCCATCCCTGCTTTAAAGGATAATTTCTTTTTTACATTTTTATTCCAATGAAGGCAGGTAACATGGAAAAAGATGTATATCGTTTAGCTGAATTTGGTACATGGATTTTATTGTAGAAATCATTTTTATCAATAAACTCATATTATTCTAAAAGCTTGATTAAAAGTTCTGGTATTCTATGCAATAACTTGGTTAAGATTTCTGCTGTACTATTCAACAGTTTGGTGAAGACTTCTGATTGTTTCTTCTTTATCAGCTGTATTAAGACTTGACTGCTCTCTCTTCAACAGCTAAGTTAGGAATATTTCTTCTCCCCAGACACTTAAGTTTTTTGACTTATTCACATTCCTATCTTTTTTCTAGAACAATTTTGTTTACAAGCCAACGGTCTCCAACATAATAGTTTTTATAACAACCAATTAGATAAATTTTTATAAATACAATTTTTCAGCTATTTCTCTCCTTAAACTTTAACATTGAAAAAAAAGTCAAGAACTTAAATTGTCATCATAAAATTCTTGAGATTACTTTCTAATTAAACATATTTTCTTGCAGAAGAAAAATAAAATAATCAGTTAATTGTACTGATTTGATTTTTGCATTAAAAAGAGATAAAGAGAAAATAAAAACAACTCTGACTAATTAAAAATAAAGTTTACCAAAAGGATTAAAATCTTATTATTTTATTTCTTTTTAAAAATACTATTAAAAATAAAACTTCATCTCACTTTTAAGGTTACAATTAATATCTATTAAATAAATTACAAAAAAGAGAAAATTATTTTTCTCTTAATGCATTTTCATACTTTAAATTAAAAGTAGTAATTAATTATAATTACTGAAAAGAGAAAGAGAGAGTTAAAAAAAACTTGTTTACTTTCTTTTATAGTTTTCTCTCCCTTCTACAGTCATTTATAACTTATTAAAATATTCCCATATTAAAATTATATTATCATTTAACAAATTTAACATTTGAGAATTCTTATACTATCATACTGGGACTTAAAAATATTTACTTAATTAAAGACTCATTATTATTATAAAATATATGCATGGAAAGATTAAAAATATTATTGCCATTAGTTAAATAACCATAAACTAAACCTAAGGAACATGCTGCCAACTATCTAATTATTTTTAATGCAGCTATGTAGCCCAATGGTTGAAATATATATGAAAATAATTCAGTTCATAGCATATATATACATATAAATTTATCCATACATCTCAGTACCCAATTTATACAGCTGTTCAATTTTACATTATAACAATTCAGGAACACAAGAAAAAATTTTACAATCCTTAAAAAATGAAGTTTGCATTTAAGCTTAATAACTTTTTTATATTGCTTCTGCCACTCCTTAATGATCCATCATTTCTTAATGTCACTTAGCTTCATTATATTAAGAAAAAGTATTTGTATATATAATATGTAACTGAATAGAAAATAAGTGAAGCCTCCAATGAGTTATATAATGTAAATAAACACTCCAAATATAAATGATACTACCTGTATCTTAGCATAGCATTTAGTTTATTTACATAATTTTAAATGAGGGAGTGAATTATATAAAACTAAGCATATATGTGAACAAATGCAAAAAGACAGATTGTATCATCTGTCTTTTGGAGAAGTTATTAACATTATATAACTCATTGAAAGTTTCAGTTACTTCCTGGTCAGTTACATATAAGTTGAATTACTCATTATATATATATATATAAACATACAGAGTAGCATATACATATATATATATATAAACATACAGAGTAGCATATACATAGCATATATCATAGCACACTTTTAAAATTAGGTTGATTTCTTTTATAGATTGCCAGAATGGCATGTCATAATTACCAAATAAACAAAATAAATCTATAATTTCATCAACTTCATCTAAATAAATAATGCTTATTTCCTACATATTGGGTAATAAATTCATGAAAGAGTTGTTTTACTTACTTTTCCAGGAATTCAAACTTCATGAACATGGTGACTAGCATTATCTGGTCTTCTTTTTGAAACTGATTTCATAAACTTTAAATATCAGCTAAACTGTATCTACTATTTACAATAGATACAATTTAATAAATCCATTTACTTCTGTTTCTAATCACGACTCAATCCTTTTTTCTTTTCAAAAATATACAGTACATATAGCCATATAATTCTATAATTAAAAATCACTTCTTTTCTTTTCAAAAACTTTATTTGATGTATATATATATCCACTTATTTCCAACGTTTCGACTATCTTTACTCTATAGTCATTTTCAAGGATTTGACTCCCTTCTCAAAAAACTTTCCCTTTTTACATTTTTTATCCAAAACACCAATTGTTACAATAAAAAACTTATTTCCTTTTTCTTTCTTATATACTTCAAAAAGTATATATAAGAAAGAAAAAGGAAATAAGTTTTTTATTGTAACAATTGGTTTTTTGGATAAAAAATGTAAAAAGGGAAAGTTTTTTGAGAAGGGAGTCAAATCCTTGAAAATGACTATAAAGTAAAGATAGTCGAAACGTTGGAAATAAGTGGATATATATATACATCAAATAAAGTTTTTGAAAAGAAAAGAAGTGATTTTTAATTATAGAATTATGTGGATACAATTTAATTTACAAACAGAAAATTTAACAGTAAGTATTTTCCTTTTTTGTTTAATAAAACAAGACTAGAACTAAATTACTAGAATTCAAGTTGTTCTGCGGCTCCAGCGTGATTCACTTCTGATCCTTTTAACTTTTTATGAATTTTATATTTTATATTATATATAACTTAAAAGTTAGACGTTTTGAAAAGAAAGAAGGAGACATACAGGCCAACTAAGGTAAGCCTTCCCTTTTTTTTGTTTTATATTACATGGATTTAAGGAAAAAGTCCTTGATTTCAAAAAGTTCAAAAAAAAATGAGCAGAATAAAAACTCGGCCATTATAGACAATCGCGAAGTTAAAAATTTGCCAAATTCGGCCAAAATCAAATCCCTCAGCCATAATAAAAATAAATCGCAACTCAAGTCCCCCAAATCTAAAAGGAATAATCAAAATTCCACTAAAAGCGTTAATAATACTCCGAATATGATGTACGAAGTAGAAATTTCCGCAAACAACGTAAACCAGAGCCTAACTACAAACACTAATAACGAAAAGTCTAATGAATGCATACTTGGAAATTCTCAAGACCCCCTAAATGATGATCCTAATGATTATTTACCAAATCAAGATAACAATTATAACCAAGAATTACACACAATTAATAAACCAAATATCACGTATATTGACCAAAACCATAGTACAATAATGCGAAGCCCTAAACATAACGCTAAAGAGGCTCCTGATCACGTTAACAACGCTAATAAATATGAAAAACATATACAAGATACTAATGTCCTTCCCTCTGAGCAACTTGGAGATTCCTACTCAAATTCAATAACTCATAATATACCTAGCATGCCTACTTCTCAATCATTTATCCCCAGAATAAAAAAAAATAGAAATAAAAATCCTACCTCTGACAGCGAAGCAAGTGTTGCATCATCAGAATTCGAGACGGAGATTTCAGCCGACTCCTCCTTTAATCTGACTTTAGATCTACCAAAAGACTCTAATATTAATTTACAATCATCTAAACCCCCATTTATTAGAAAAATAATCCAAAATAATAACATTAATTTAGATAAATTGGAAAGTAACATCAATTCAGAAGTGACAAAAGACCGGAGCCTAACGTATAACGCTAAGCCAGCTGACGACGTTTTCTTTAGCGCTAAAAATGATTTTCCGGAACTAGACATATATCTTCAATCAGACTCAGAAACAAACATTAACCATTCAATACCACAACCAAAATATAATGTACAAACTATTAAAACTCCTCAAAATAATATTTGTCGTCAAATCCCAGGAGATAACGAAGATGTTCCCGAACTTCACAACTCCCCGATAGAGGCGCTCGATACAAGGCCCCCTAATACCCTACAAACAAAAAATAATAATGTTAAATCATCGACCGTAATGATTTCTACGTCTAATAATGCACATAGTAAATTCAAAATCCCCCCTACTGATCCAAATCACATTATAAATCAATATGTTAAGCCGTCTTACGCCAACATTACTAAAACAGGCATCTTACACCAGCTTAACCCAAACACAACTATGGCGAATAATTTACCGCACGCACTCGGTAATCAACTGCACGAAGCTTCCTTAACTAATAATGAAACACCTGAGTCGATGATAATAGATTTAATGGAGCAATCCACAGACACCTTTTCTGACACACATTTAACCCCAATTTCAGATACATTCTCAGTATCTAACTTTAATGATAATCAATATACAGATCTTACGATTCGTTTCAATCAAACCATCCCGCTAAAGCTACTCAAATCGCTTGCTGACTATAGCAGCGACAAAAGTCTAATACTAGCGACTACCGATCCCAATTGCTCGCTTTTCAAATTCCCAATTGATTCCTTATGCAACACAATCAAACAAAACAATATGGGAGAAGAAATTCACCGCATTCTTTACCATCCAAATGATCGATACATTGCTCTAGAATTTAAAAACTGGGCTAGTCGCAATAACTTCAAAAGTGCTTTTAAAACCTTAGATAACAAATTCTTATGTTACGTGGATATTAACCGAGCTTCCACCCTCTATGGCAAAATCAAAAACTGTGTCATGGGACTTGGGGAGCATCAACTTCAAGAAATCCTTCTTCATTTTGGTAGAATTCACAAATTCAACTACTTACCGGATGAAAGATCCGGTCTCCACTTCCTCTCTAACACAGCCACATTTGAACTTCACTTGAAGAAAGAAACAAATCCCACAGATATTCCCACCGTAATAAGACTTAGAAACTCTGCCATGATTATATCTTTTCTGGGTGTAAAACCACAGTGCTTCTCCTGTGGTCAAAGAACCCACCTAATAAAAGATTGTCTAGCCAAGATCTGTGACACATGTGGCACAAAAAAAAACCCGACTACATAGATGCAAGAAAAGCCCCAACAACTCAACAGATATAACAAA
Organism: Epiperipatus broadwayi; assembly: GCA_028023455.1. Taxonomy (NCBI): domain Eukaryota; kingdom Metazoa; phylum Onychophora; class Udeonychophora; order Euonychophora; family Peripatidae; genus Epiperipatus; species Epiperipatus broadwayi. The sequence goes on along the minus strand of JAQFVV010012403.1, from coordinate 15,891,419 downwards.
TCTTCAAAATAAAAAAACCTCTGTACTGTCACCTCAAACCTTTACACATAATATAGAATCAGATCAATCTAAAACAACTGAAAGAAAATCATACAGAATCGAAACTGAGCCCACCCCAACAAATGGTTTATCAGCCAGATCTCTGCCAAAACATACTCAAACCGCTGAAGTGTCAGACAGTCCACAGAACTTATCTTCTCTTAAGGCCCACACCTACAATCCCGAAGTCACAGAAACATCAAAATCTCCAAGAACACAAACACCTTTTATCAACCCTAAGTCATACAGGTCTAAAGATAATTCTAGGGATGATTCATTGCTACAAAACCAACATGGCAGATTGAATCAGGATCACACTACATCCAACCATCCCAAGGGCTCCAAAAACACATCCAGCCATGCAGACACATCTCAGACGCATCATCCTGCTAACCACAGGAATAATAAAGATCACCATATTCCCATTAAAATTTCACCTTCTCCTTCGATCAACTCATCAGACACTGAAACTGAGATGGACCTAACTAGCTATACAACTTCCACTAGGAAAAAATCCACTCGCTTGAATGGATCCAGCTCAGAGGATGAGTATTCATTAACACAGTCATCCAATCATTACATTAACATTAAGTCCAAGGAAACCTCTAAGTCCCATACTTCAAAAAAAAAAAATGGAAAATTGCTAATTCTATTTTGCCTAACTCTCAAATCTATTCGAAGGATGAGTTTTCTAAAGATGAAATCCTGACCGAGCCTTTGAGATTTAATAACCAAAACAGCGCTCAACTCAAAATTCCTCTGGCGGTAGACTCTGACCAATCCCCAGCTTATGACTAAGGTCTCTTGCCAGATAGCTGGAGTTAATGTCAGAGGCATTAATTCGCTTACACGAGTACATGCCATAAGACATTGGTTTAATTCGTTTACCCCCCACATTATGTTTATGGGCGAAACCAAATATCACCAAAAGTCCAATAGCCTCATTTTAACTGAGCTTAACAAGCTTGGCTATACATATCTAACAGTCAACCTTACAGCTACTGAAGGCGTAGGTATCTTAATAAATAACAAACACCCCCCTAACAAGTTTAAGATCACCTACCAAGATAAGAACCTTATCTGTGCCAACCTAACCTATGGCAATAATATAATCAATGCATTTTATGTCTACATCCCCAATAGCCATGCAATATTCCTTCGGATCATAAACACTATAAATATGATAACAGCCAACAATAACTCCCCAGCACTCCTCTTTGGGGACTTCAACGTCTCCTATGATCACTTTACAAACAAGTATCTTCACTTGCTCAACAGACATTTTATTAATGGCAGGGGCTTCTTTCCTCATAACGCCTATTCTTACTACACCAAAAAGTATCATACATTAATTGATCTGATGTTTTACACCTCTGAACTCCATCATTGTCTGGAAGCTACTCTTCAACCTGTTCCCTTCTCTGACCATCATGCTATTATCACCACACTGCAACTAACCAACTACTCCTCATCCTTTCTCAACCGGTCAATCAGAATGTTAACTAAAGCTTCCATGACTGAAGCCATTGTATCTGAAGCATACATCCTCTTCCACAAAATCAACATACTAAAAAGGCCCCCAGAAGAGGCATGGTTCGCCTTCATTGGGATAATCCATTCCTTGATTGCTCACTATACTAGAAACAACAAAGGGCCATCTACGCTTATGAATGAGCTTGACCAAATCAATAATAAAATAAAGACATGCTCAACTGAACCAGATCATATCAAACACCTTCTATCACTAAAACATCAGTATAAGGAAAAACAGATGGCTATTGCGGAGTATATTTCTATTAAAAGATCACAAAACTTTCTTACTACCCAACACTGCTGGACTCGGGGATATTTGCGATGGGCATTGGGAGCTAGGAAAAAACTTAACACTCCAACCTCCCTTATTGTCAATGGAAACTATGTCACTGGTCATCACATGATTGAACACATTGGTCTTCACTTCAAAAACCGACTTCAAAATAATATTCCAAAGACTATCAGTGAATGGCTGGATCACCCATCTGCTATAAACCATGGCATAACAGCAGCTGATCTTAAAAACCGTCTATCAGCACTTTCTGACAGTGTTCATCCTGGGATGCATGCTATACCAAGATTTCTAATTTCCCACCTTGATAACTTTGCTATCCCAATCATGATGAACATGATCAATCATCTATCCACTAAAAGAAGGGAAATAAATAATCTCTACCCGATTGCCTTAGTGCCATTCATCAAGAAGAACAAAGATCCAACCAACATCCATAACATAAGGCCTATCTCCATGACACCAATTTTAATCAAAGTTATTGAAGGTGTAATTAAAGAGAAAATCCAGCAAAAATTTTTAGACAATATTGTTCAGTCACAATATGCAAGAAAAGGATCTTCAGCCCTAACAGCAATGGGTGAAGTCAAGATTCTCCTTGATCATATTAGATCTAATCGCTTATCAAAACCCATTGCAGTCCAGCTAGACATAACAGAGGCTTTTGACTCGATTAATATTCACACACTTCTTACTCTTCTAAAAGACCTCAACATTCCTTCTCATATTATACAGATTCTGGAGAATCTTCTCTACAATAGGCTAATTCACATCTCCTTAGATGGATTCTACACAGATGGGTTCTCCCCCGACCTGTCTATTCCTCAAGGATCTCCATTGAGTGCCATCCTTTTTATATACTATCTCAACCCCCTATTGAGAGATATAGAAATCTCATTCACCGGAGTATTCATTCCTCGCATCAAAAAAATCCTTCAAGTTGTTTGCATATATGGATGATGTCCTCGTAATACTACCATCTCAAAAACATCTCCCAACACTCTACAAGATTTTGGATAAATTTGCCTGTGATTCACAACTCAAATTTAACTCCAACAAATCTTCATCTTGGAAAATTCTATCGGGAAAGAAAGTCTCATCTAGATTTCTAGCTGAGCCCCAGGACTTTCTTGGCTTCCCTATCTCCATGTCTCAAATAGCCATGTCAAAAAAACTACAGAACTCCTTAATCAACTCCACATCCCAGATTATTCAATCCCTTTCCAGGGTGTATCTCTCCATACAGGGAAAAGTAGCGCTACTGAACATGAAAGTCATGTCCAAGATTGCATACTACCTCCCCATCATGACAGCAACAAAAGCCTTTACCAAAAAAATCAATAGTCTATGTGCTAAACTCTTTTGGAAAAACAGTACAACGTCTATAAGCATGACAAGGATGCAATACCATCGCAAATCTAATGGGATGTCCTTTCACTCCATCCCCTCAATTATCTTTCAAAAATCTCACACATTAATTCATAACCTCTTACAAAAACATGATTCCTTCAATATTTCAGAGGCCGTTCAACCGACGGACAGACCTCCTCCTCAAAAATGCTGGCTAGACCAGGTTCTCCAGCTTCTCAATCAATTTACATCTAATTTACAAAATCCATATAATACAAAAATCACCATCTGGGAAGCCCACCATAAAATCAACCCTGAAATCAACTCAATGTTGCCAATGCTTGGCATCACTAATCATAGAATTACTTCAATATTCAAGTTCTTAGCATTAGAGCCTAAATTTTTAAACTACCTAGTAAAAGTAAATCTGGGAGCCATGCATACCAACTGGTTCCTCCACCACAAGAGATTTCTTAACAACATTGACCCTATCTGCCCAATCTGCAAGAGGCATGATGAGACATTTGACCACATAATTCGCTCATGTACCGGACTTAGTAGTATCAAATTTTTAATTTTCCAAAACAGTAAAACTGATATTTACAGAATCCTCTCGCTAAAAGAATCTCTACAAAGTAAACAATTTCCAATTATAAGAATGTCAGTATTTCTCACCCACTCTATCTGGAATGTGAGATGCAAATTAGTATTCACAAATCCTCCACCAGACCCAAACAGTCTATTCATTTCTCTCTTAAACAAAATCAAAAATAAAGACATGATCCTTTCCTCCAAATTTTTATTTGAAGAAACCTGGAATCTATTCCAAATTCCAAAGGCCAATACTTTTCCAAATAGCTTATGACAACAATCTATAAACCACAGGATTTATTCCATACCCTGGATTAATATTTTCATAAATCATCGACTACCAACCCAGTAGTGACATTATAGACTCTTTTTTAGTCAATGTACTATAAAAAATTAATGTATTAAAAAACCAATATTCTCCCTAAATAAAATTCTTTTAAAACTAGAACTAAATTACTATTGTTCTGTTTTTTTTTTTTTGTTAATTTACATTCATCAAAACTATAAAGTTTTAATTTTAAAAATATTTCTTAATTCTGTAAATAAAAACAGTATAAAATTACTGAAGACTGGCCATATATTCGAACCCTCTAACCCTAAGATAGTTTGCATTGAGAAAAATGACATCAAATGGAAAATTAGGGAGGCATATTTCATTACTGGTAACAATAACTCTATCAATAGACGTGATGCCTGCTTCGACATCTCCATACGCTGGACTATCTAAATAATTTGCATCTATTTGCATATCACCATTATCTCCTTGTTCTGAACTGCTCAGTATTGCTATGAATATGAGGCAACTGTCTCGAAAGCACTAAGCCTTTAATATTTTTGTACTCTTTATAGCTTCTCTTTCAAGCGTTTCACAGACTTTTAATTTTGTTTATCTATAATTAATGTGAATAATAAAGAAAAAAAATCACTTTGTTTTAATCAAAAGGTTTTCTTTCTTCATTACATTAAAAATTTAGATTTTTGTCAAAATTAGAAATAACTCAAATACAATATTTTTGTTAAATAGAAATAATACAAATGTAATATTTTTTGAATAGTGACCTTTTTATATAATTTTAAATAATTTTTAGTACTTCAAAAATATCAAAAAAGTATTATTACTTAATATTTCAGTTATTCCATACTTATTTTATAATTATGTATCTATATTTTGTCTATGTTCATTTCTACTTTTCCATTTAAGTTTTAAATATATCTGCACACACGCACCACAAGACCAATCTATCACAATACATATTTATTTATGATTGTTTTATTTTTAAAAATCCTGAAAATATACAAAAGTTATTAAATATATATCATTGAGAATTTTCTTATGTAATAATCTTCCATGCATATATTTTTATCTTATGAATCACCAGATATAAAATTAAGAAAATAATTTGTCAGTTTATTAAAGTGATTCTTGAAAGTCTGATTTCTAAATTATTCTTATGGTAGGCAGATTGGAAGATTATTACTTCATAAATAATATATATTCTTATCACTGTATATTTAATGACCATGGATTATGTGGAGTTATTAAAATTAAATTGTGAGTTGCCTTGATTGAGATTTTATGAGGTCACTACTTATTTAATGCTTTATCCCATTGAGTATCAATGATTAATTTATTACTTAGATAAAAATTTGGACATCAGATACTGATTTATTTCTATTTGATTGGTCAATTAACATTGCCATAAAAGATGAAATTATTAGAAAGTTATTAAAATCATTCTATCCTTTGCTATTCTTTTTATTGCTGTTATAACTTGGCATAAACATGTCTAACATTAGCAAAAGAATAGACTTTTTATTTTTATTATTATTATTAAGTGTAGTTGATCTAGCCTTTGATGCACAACACCAGAACCATGTCAAGCGTTGTTGGCCGAGAGGTCATCGCACCTGCCTTGCAAGCAAGTAGTTGGTTGCAGATGGGTGTGGGTTTGAGTCCCGGCCAATGCTGACATATGAAAAAAAACCAGATCCATAGCCCTCGTGGGATATGTTGTGTATGCTGCAATATTTATGAAGGAATGTCAACTATTTAAATTAGATATTTAAATATTTAAAAAGACCATTTATTCTATAAATACCATTTTATTTTTTGTAATGATGTGATTGTCATTAGTGATAAACAATGCTTCTATTACTTTTTCCCCAGTTGTCTCACTCAGTGCCAAGACGATTGACATTCTTTGGGTTGGAGGTGTGACCAGATTTTTGTTTGGGAAATCAAGAGCAAATATTGCCAAAAGAGTTTCTTTAACACAAATATTTATACAAGCTTACTAAAAATAACCCTGAATACAAATCGATTTTTTGGGAGCATGTTCAGTCAAGTCTTTGACCCAAAGAACATAAATATTGTTTGCCACTGAGTCAGATGACAGAAAAATAAAAATAAGAGGTGAGGTTTATCACTAATAACAACCACATTATTAACAAAATAAAATAACCAACTATCAAATAAATGCAATATTTGAATATATAATTCAAATAGTTGGCATTCCTTCATAAATACAACAGCATAGCTATGGGTGCTATAAATCTGATGTTCTACACCAAAGGTATGCTCAGTTATGCTTAATTATGATAAAAATAAGTTTAAAATCTTTTCTTTTATTAATATTATAAATGTTTCAGTCAAGTTACTAAAATTACTTTAAAAAATCTGGGCTATAAATTATTCTTATGGTATCCATGATGGAAGATTATTACTTTATAAATAGTATTAGAAGATTATTGCAAATATTCAATCTCAAATTATGGTAGAAAATATAAATATTTAAAAATAAAATCATTTTAAAATGTTATTTATTCATTAAAAATAATTATTTTATCATTTTGAAGTAAAACAAATATTTATTTTGGGAGATTCTTTTGTATCTATTACAAGTATATAACTTCCAAATGAATGCATTATACCTAACCTGTTTTTGATTGATTTTAGGTTCCATATATTGAGAAAATTAAAAAATTTCTATTTTCTACAAAAATATACATTGGATAAGAAAATAGATTATCAATAGAGTTGGTGAAATGCAGTAAAAACAGAAAGAGAGATCGTGTTAATATTTTATTTCAAATTCATATAAGCTTCAAATTTTTTTTTAGATAAATGGCTCTTATACAATTAGCTAACCATGCAATTATTGGTTAGTGAATAGGCATCTAAATATTTTCATCTAGAAAGCAAAGCAAAAAAGACAAATGATGTAGGCTTGTGACCAAAATCTTCATTGTTCTATTTGAAGGAATGCTGGGAAAGTTTTTATTCTGTGATGATTTATTTAAAAACTGATTTATTTATTATTCAATTTTACTGATATTCTTGATTGTAAAATTCATTAATTTTGAAATTGCTAACTTATTTAATAAAAGTTATTAAATTGATTTTTTTTTAAAAAAAAAATTATTACCAGATTATTTTTCTCAATAATAGTTAACAAGAAAACAGAATTTATTTATTATTAATAGCAATTTAAATAATTCAGCTAAAAATAATTTAAATCCATATTTTAAATTTCCTTTTAGTATTATAACTTATTTGCTTTTTGCAGTAACTGAGATTTTGAAACTATAGGATTAGGAGAATGCTTTCAATGTAATTTGTGGTCTCTTAAGTCTTTGCTGGTATAGTTGCCCACACCAAGCCTTAAATAACAAAATAATTCATAACATCCTACTCTTATCATTATTACAACTAATGGTAATATTTATGGAATTTGTGTAGGTATTATTTATCTATATCACTGTAGAAATTTTTGTTTAGAATTTAGGTTTTTCATTTTAAATACATGATTATTCAATAAATTTCAATTATAAAGATCTTCAGCTGAAAATAGTTTAGCAATAGTGGCTCAAAACTATTTAATATATTTTTGAAGAATGTTGATTCAAATTAATTAAGCAGTTATTTGGATTTTAAAAATGCAATACTTTATGTATTTTTAATTATGTATTATATATTCTATTTTGTTATACTTTAAATTTTTTACTCACTATTTCTCTTTTGTGGGGTTTGTATAGTTATATTATTTATTTGTTGTTTTCAGAATATATAATTAAGTAAATAAAGTAATATTGCTATTGTTTCTATTATCAGTTATACATAAATAAAATACCATTAATTTCATTATTCAAAACTTCCATTAACCAAAAAAATTTCAAAAATGATCTTTAACTTTTTAGAATTAATAATTAGTTTAAACACACATTTCCAAACGAAAATAAAAAATAAAACAGATATATAGAAAATACTTAAATACAAATAAGAATACAAGTAATAAAATTAGTTCATTTATATTTTTAGAAGCTTTTAAGCTAATAATAAAAGGTAAAAAGCCTGTTTTCTGAAATCTGAAAAATATACAAACCCAAAAAAAAGCCTTAAAAACAGAAACTTTAGATTAATAGTGTTTTACTTGTAGTTAGTTTCGTATTAAGTCAAAGTATGTTTAAGCACAAAAATAAAAAAATAATAATTGGCTATGATTTTTTTTTATTATCTTTTTTTTAAATTTTTGTTAGGAACAAATCAGCAATAAATATTTTATTCTCCAGAAAGCTATTCTGTTACTCAGCCAACTTCTCAAGTCTGCAAGTAATCCAACCCCCCCCCCCAACTTACTATTACAGTACTTATTTTCTTATTACCAGTAGCATCAATTCTTTTTATAAAGCAAAAACACTAGTTAATAACTAATTATCATTAATAATTAATAATGGCAATTAGTTCTCTCTACACTGCAGAAAGAAAAACTTTTGGCATATCTCCACTCAGATACTGGGGGAGGGGGAAGGAGTTAAAAATATATAAGCGCTCATTTTTCTTTGAAAAGCAATTTAATAAAAACAGTAATTTAGCTGAGCAAAATACAAATCATATATTATTCATATACAAATATATTCAAGGATGTGTACTTTTGGATTCCAAGAGATTATAAAAGACCCAGAAAGTGACTACATGTGAGATGGATGGATAAAATAAAGTGTGCTGAGATAATGTGAAGAAGAGAGGTTAGAGATTGGAGAAGATTGGTCGAACTTAAAGAGAATCTTCATCTTGCAGTGAATCGATAATGATTGAAAATGATGATAAATTTGAATTATTCGTTAATAAAAATAATAAATTAATAAATGTATATAACAGTGTCATGTAATGTGAAGCTTTATAGTCATGATTAAAATTATTGTATACCAAATAGTTTAATTAATCTACTATCATCATTAATATCCAATCCTAAAATTATATGATCATTTTAACATTAGAGGAAAACCGAAAAAATACCAAAAAATATGGGGGGGGGGGGAGATTAGGCAGATCTGTCACACTTGCAATTACAAAATTAAAATGTAGTTGTTCAAACACATAATCCAATTATCACAATTAGTGTAGAGATATGATCAATGGCCTGACAACCTCATAATGACCAGGTCTTACTTTTAGTATTTAAATGTAAGCAGCCTTAACGTTGATAACCAAAACTGAAATAAATAATAAGCATAAATTATATATTTGAATAAAAGATAAGAGGGAGAGAAATCAGAATTTTAATTCTGAATATTTATGTAACAAAAACATTATAAAAGTTAAATGAAAACAAGTGCTTAAGCTATTATGGGTAAAAAGTCCTGCATATTTAGTACAGCAATAATGTGGTGAAATAAGTGACTGTGGGATTCAAACTTCAGCTTAATTTGATTTCTGAATTCAAAATATTTATGAATTCCTGAACAATAAACAATTTGATTACTTCTTTTTATTGATAGCTAAAATCTTTTAAATAAACATATAAGAAAAGGCATGCTGGAATGTCACATCACAACAAAAAATCTGATGGTTGATGCTATGACATATGAAATAAAAATCTGACATATTTAGCAGGGTTTCAATTTTTGGACAAAACATTATTACCTTTTACTGCATGTATTCAAAATAATGAATGGAACATAGTTGTCAAGCAGAAACCTTTAACTTTGCTTGTTTGTTAATTAAATTGTTTATTTCTGCCAAGTAAATAGTTCTCTAATAGGAATCATCTAAAAATAATTATTACTGACAAAGTCGGAAGTAATTTACACCTATCCTTTTTTTTAATCAAAATCTATTTTTTATGTCACACTTTTTCAGATTTGTTAAGTACAAATTATTTTAAAATTTAAAAAAAAAAGTAATTAAAGTGGCTGAAATTAATATTATACTTACTTTTCTAATTAATCATTCTAAAATAAATTATAGTTGTCAGTAACATGATGTGAATATAAAAAATATAGTGAAAACATTCTTATGCTTGTTACTTTATATTAATAAGAAATATGTCTTAGTAACTGAAAATGACATACTAATATTAATTTTTGCATTTTATTTAACATTTGGTAACTGATAGATGATAGCTTGGTACTTGTGCATTTTCAAGTAAACCAAGATGACAGCCCATATTTTTGCTAAATATACAGTTTCAGGGCCCCAAAAAATGTTTACAAAAAAATGCCTGCTAGAAAACATTTAACATTTTCATTTGATTTTTTATTACTGTTATTTTAAAAATTGTGGAAAAATTAATTACAAAATTTCAGTTTATTTTTATTTTTTTGGATTAACTTATTTACAGAAAAATGATAAAAATATATAAATACAATATTTATATTACATTCATGGTGGCAGTGTGCAATCATATCATGACCATTAGCACAGACTTTTTAAGAGGATAGAATCTTGTACTTTTGGAAATAATTCACAGCATCCCATTCTGTGTTAGGAAAGTTCTAAATTTTTATAATTATAACAATTTACCAAAAAAACTGCTGAAAAAAGAAACACACTGAATTGAATCAAAGTATATTATTGTTAAGAGCATCTTATTGCTTCTCACATTGTAATATAAGTATAAAAAAATTGTAATAAAGTTTCTTAAAGAAATTTATCAAAATTTATTTATTTTAAATTTAATAATATTTTTAATTTAACAGCTAGTATATACTCAATAGATTATAGGCCCTCGAAACTGTATCATCTATCAAAAATATGGGCTGACATCTTGGTTTACTTGCAAACTCTCAAGTATCGATAGTTTATAATTTTGCAATCAAATAATAAAAATTCAACAATAGTAATATTTTTGAACTCGAACCAATATATTATTGTCATAATGAAGTAGGTGAGAATTCCAAAATCCAATTCTCTCTGTGAGTGTAATTCAGTTTTTGTAAATAATCCTAACACTTCTTAATTTATATTTTTTTACAAATGTTATTTTATTTCATTGAATTCACACATACAAATAAATACATTTTATATTATCCTTTCTATATTTTGACTATTTTTATATGATCATTGTTAAGATACTTATAAAAAAATAGAAAAGTCATAAGTATTTTAACAATGTCCATATAAAAATGATCCTAAGGACACAAACAATTTTTTTTTCATATGTCATAGCATTGGCTGGGAGGTGAACCCACAACAACCATCTGCAAATAACTGCTTGCTTGCAAGGTGGCTGCACTGACCTCTCGTCTAACAACGCTTGACAACAATTTTATTTTTATGTGTAAATTCATAAGCTAAAACAAAATTTATAAAGAAAATATAGATTAAAAAGTGTTAAGAATTATTACATGAAATTTTAAATCCTGTAATTAGTTGTAAAGTTTATTTTGCAGAATAATAGTAGTTTTAGTATAATTAAATAAGAATAATATGCATAAAATATTTAAATGCCCTGTATATCTTAATACAGTGGAATAGTGAAATAAAGGTGTCCATATCAAATCTTAATTGTTATTTTCAGAGTTCAAACATTATATGATTCTTCCAAGGAACTTATCATTTTATTATTTAAAATTTTTAAAAATTTGTATATTTTTTACTACTTTTTCTAATTTTTGACTGTCAACAACTGTTTGATTCCTATTAACTTTGTTTTCTAAGATAAAGTATTTTATTCTTATATATTAATTCAGGGGAAAGCATTTCTTTCGCCTACTCTATATATTCTTATTATTTTTATTGTTTAGTTTTATTGGGGTCTTTCTAAGTTCAATATTAAGTTTTCTATTCATATTTTAATGTCAAATCATGACATTAAAAATTTTTATGATTGTTTATTTAGACAGCTTGATAATTGCTTCATGCACAAACCATGTCACTTTCTGACTTGCCTAAGAAGAGAAATGATGGACTGTTCTTAAACTAAATTCATACTGAACAAATAGTAGCGTACTCTCCATGCAGTAGTGCTACCCAGTGTGAGCTTAGTACTCAATGGATACAAGAAGGTTTGTGTATAAAATCTCTATCTGGTGCCTATTCATCCAATATCTTCAGACTAGTTTTTAGCCTGTGGTTTTTATCAGTGAAACCAAAGACACCAAAATCTATAGACTCTGAACTGTGATTCAGATCTATATGATTAACTAGTGAATGGACTTGGATTGAAAACATTTATGTGTTTTCATCTTGGAATCATAGTTTTAAAGTTAACTAAATAGGTAAAATTTTGGCTGCAAGAGGGTTGCATTAGATCCTAAGATCTAGGTGCAGTGCTCTCAGATCTAAGCTTCTCACTGATGAAAGCCACAAACTAGAAACTAGTCTGAGGATATTTAATGAGTAGGTGTTAGATGGTGATTTTTTGCACAAACCTTCTTGTAGCCATTGATTATTAAGGCTTGAGATGGATGGCACTATTGTATGGAGACTTTGCTACTGTTTTACCAGCTTGTGTAAAACAGGAAATGGTGATCATGTGATATTTTTCTGGTTTTAAACTCATACTGAGAGATAATTAGAGTGTATAAATTTACAATCTAGCACTTCAAGCCATACAGTTTGTAAGATCACTCTAAACTAACAGTAAACTGGAACAAATTGACTTATCAACATGCAGGGCTTGTTGGATAGCTGAAATAATGAATTTGAAAAGAAAGTATAATGAGATAAAATATTTAAAAAATAATAATTTGTATTAAATTTATGGGATAAAAAAACTAATTTTTTTTTTTTTTAAAATTTGGATGCGTTTTCATCCTTTTAGTTCTATATAATAAATTCGTGAAATAAATTTTGCTTACAACTGATGATTGCTGGTTTAGCATGAAATACGTATATTGGTGATTATTTATCTTTTCAACATATATGTGTTCAGGTGTATCAGTGTTATGAGATAGAGTGGAGAGTGGTGGGTGGTGTGAAAGTCTGTGCTCATATACCCTATATATTACATATATAGACTCAGGTATATAATAAGCCTGTGTTTCAGTTATTACAATTTTTCTAAATAATTCTTCAAAAAATGCATAATTTAATAATACAATTTTGATCTTGATTTGTTATTTCTAAGCAAAATAGATTAATAAATAATATTATTGTTTTGTATGTCTTATGTGTGTGTGTGGATGTGTGATATCTTAATAAACAGTTTAATTGAAAACAAATTTGCTGGCCCCTCTTTCCCCTAAAAGATTTATTTATTTATTTTCTACCAGTATGGGGAAATGTACTTCTTACCATCTTTGGTACTTCACAGAATTAAAAAAAAAATCATGGGAATTGATGTATTTATTTTTTATTTGATAAAAGATGCAGATTGAAGTCACCACCCCCTGCATGACTAAATATAAAGATAATGCAGGCAACATATCTCAAAGGTAATCAATGATTGAATTAATATTGATACACTAGAAGTTGGTAAATGTAAATGATTTTGAGTGCATATTTTTAAATGTTGTGGCCTCTAAAATTCTATTAACATATCTAAAAACATCCATTTTACAATGCCAGTAAAGAATAGATAGATACCCACATTAAATCATGTGACTTATTTATGAGATTATAATAGTTATCTGAATAAGCTAACAATTACTAATCCTAATTAAGAGCCAATAATATCAGAAATGGATATACTGTCAGTATACCAGCTGTTATTTACTTGTTATTTACAAGATTAATGAAAAATTCCTAGCAATAAATCATTCAATTATGTTTATTAATCTTTACAAATTATAATTGTGCATATTTCATACAAAAAAATAAATCATTATTAACTAAAAATTCACATCCATATGTGTAAATATTTTTGACACACATATCTGCCTCCAAAATTTTATTTACGTCTAATATCAAAATCATAATACTTCTCTCACTTAAAAATTTACGTTATACTGACCAAGTTAAAATTCTAATTATACATAATATGACAATATTTTTTTTTGTAACTTTCTTTAACAAATTCTTGTACTTTATATTAAACTAGCTTTGTCTTATTTCTAAATCTTAAAGAAATTATGTCTGATAAATGCTCTAAAATCTACTAACTATTTACTTTCTTGACAGAAAACATTATAAAACTATCTAGCCTTGAGCCTCATTGGCTTTACTATTTAAGTAATACATAGTTAGAGTCCAGTTTGAAAGTTATACTTGAATATTTGTTAGTCTGCTTTCAGAATAAGTTATATTTACCTGTTTAATGAGTTTTATTTAAACTTCTGTGTTCGTATCAATAATTTCACACTGTGGTCAAGTTACAATCTTTAGTGCTTATATAAGCATATTAATCCATAAATAAAGGTATATTTCCACATTTATTGTTAAAAGGAGGTTGCCTTGGCAACAGATTGAGATTGTTGACTGTTATTGATATTGTTTAAGTGTTGACTGCTTTCAGTGAATTTACATATATAATTAGTAAACTAATCTTTTCTCAAACCCAACATATTTTAATTCTTAGGCTTTTAAGTGTATGGTCAATTCTATAATTCCTTTTTGAATTCATGACTTTCTTAGTAATAAATAAAAATAATTGAATGCTTAATTTCTCAAAACATTCATAAAATGTTTGAGCACCACTAGCTAGAGTGAGATCCATGGACATTGAACACCAGAGTTTGCCATTTTATGATAGCCTTAAACTATGCAGGAAATTTCCTCGATAAATAATAATTTTTTCTTATTATTTTCAACATTTTAGCCCTTGTAATTCTATTTTTTTTCTCATGTGTCATAGCATCAGCCGGGAAGCAAACCTGCTAACCCAGGACAACTACTTGTAAATCACAATGCTTGACTGTAATTCTATTTTTCTAATTTATTTTTGTCATTTTCTCAAAATCCATTTCTCTAAAAGCTACACTTCAAACAAATTATTTAACAAAGTCTTTTACATTTAATATAATATACAATAATAACAATGACGTGAAATGATATTTTGAAATAAATATTAAATGAATAATGTCAAAAACAATATAAAACATTATAGAACAATCTGAGATGATAATGGATTTTATTTGTAGTTAGTTTAATTGTTAAATATTTTAATAAAAATTCAAACTTTATTTATACTTTTCCAAATAATTCAACTATTAGTAATAATGTACAGGTTAGTATATTTTGAGTTATTTTTTCTTTAAAGGCTATTGGTCTAATCAGTATGAACAAAATCTAGGAAATTTAAATTTGTGCACATGAAACTTAAAGTGACATTCTAACCAAATTATTTAGACAAAAAAAAGATCAGTCTGTAGAAATGATGCATTCTTTTCTATGATAGTCTTCCTGGATACTCCAATTTTTTTAAAGATAGGATTAGCGAATGCATTTCCAAACATTATGAATTATTAAATTAAATTGCTTTAAGGATTTTTGTCATTGTCATGTGATCAGATTCATAACAATTTTTTAAAAAGAATGATTTAATTTTTTTTAAAGCAAACAAAATTAATAATATCACATGATTACCATTTCACGTGCATACAGATGTTATACCAAACTCTCTATACAGTAGTGACATCAAGGGTAAGCTTTCATAATCAATGGATGCACTGCTCTCAAATCAAAGACTTCTCACTGATGAAAGCTACAAGCTAGAAACTAGTCTGGTGATGTTAGATGAGTAGGCACTAGATAGGTATTTTATGCACTTACCTCCCTGCATCCATTGATTATAAAAGCTTGCAATTGGTGGTTCTATTGTATGGAGAGTTTGTTAATAATAATAATAATAATAATAATAATAATAATAATAATAATAATAATAATAATAATACAGACTTTCACATGCCCAACCACTCTCCACACTATCTCATAACACTGATACACTTGAACACATATATGTTGAAAAGATAAATAATCACCAATATATGTATTTCATGCTAAACCAGCAATTATCAGTTTGTCCAGATTACCATCTCCATACATATATGCTATAAGTGCTCAGATATATATTAAGATAGCCAATCCTCATACTTTAATGGACAGGCTTCAATCTACTCCACAATCCAACTCTTCAACCATCCATCCAATTGAAAATCTGATGACGGAATGCTCAAGGCCACTCTGAGGCCAAGATTCTTGTCACACCCATAAATAAAACCGTTTTCATGTTAATGGTAAATAATTCCATAATTCAACCTAATATGATATTCAATAAGATTTGCAAACCACTAATCAACCATATCTTTAAAAAAAAATTAAGAAATCAGGACTCTCATAGATAAATATATAAAATTCTACCTGATGCTGCCTTCGACAGAATAATATATTGATTAAAATGTCACTTTAAGTCCAGTATTCATGAATCTATAAGTGGTCATAATTACCAGCATTAGCTAAAAAAGATAGGAGAAAAATAGTATTCAAAGTGTTGTATTTGATACTAACTAACCTATGTATTATCATTAACAATTAAATGTACTTGGAAACGTAAAAATAAAATTTGAATTTTTCTAAAAACATTTAAGAATTAATCTAGATGATGAATATAACTCTTTATACAGCTACAAACAGAATAAATAAGTAACAGTAATTTTCAAAAACTCAAACTCCCCTCCATAATATTCATGATTTCCACATCTATCCATATTGAAAATAAATAAATAAAAATTAAAAAATTAAAATTAATAAAAAATAAATGTTAATTTTACATGTGTTATACACAGTTTCAATATGCTATATTCTATATCTATACAATGTGTATATCTATAAGTATATTTTAATGATGTGTTATATATTAACATATACCCAAATGTGAATGTACAAACTACACATATATATATGCATGTGTTAAAAACATATATAGTATAGATTATTACTACTGAATAATTTTTATAATCATGATATATTTCGAAAACAAATATCATGAAAATGATAATCTGATGTATGATTAAACTAGTGCTGCACAAATCTTTTTACATTTCTCACCCTCTTTTTGGACGAAAATTTGATCCGACTTATCGTGTTTTCACCATGCCTAAATTGTAAGAACCAATATTTCATAAGATTTTAGTATTAATAACAAATAATATGCTTACAATATATATAACAATTTATTTCATGTGATTTTTATCTATTTTTTAAAAAGTAAATTCTTTCTAAAAACAACAACTTATTATTCAAAATTTAAGAAAATTCCCATAAATTTCGTGACACTCTCTGGAGAACGCATCACACGGGTTGCGCCCCACTGATTAAACAAATGAATTATTCAAGCTGTAAAAGAATGATTTCTTTCCTTTCACCCAATAAAAAATTGCATATATATTACAATTTAAATATAGATATATTAATGATTTTAAAGTGTACTGCACATAAGTTTTGTATATTGGTCAGTTCTAAATGTTTTTAAAATTCAGTTTTGAAAAGACGCACCAAACGAGAAGGAAATTTTTAATAGTTAATATCAAAGTCCATACAGATAAAAAAAAATACTAAAGAGTGAAACTTAAAATATATTAAAAGTTAGAACGAGGCTGAAATGTTAATTACAAAACAATTATGTATTAGTATTTTATCAGACAATAATAATAATCAAAAGGTTTATTGCACAGGAGTTACTAAAAACATTGGTATCAAAGATGAAAGGGCTGAGCTGCAATCAATGGACCTTGACCATCATCTTTTGTAGCTACTATTGCACTAAAATAAGATGGAATCTAAACAAAAAAATTCCTTTCTGAACAATTAAAAAAAAAGATTTTTTTTTCTTTTTTCATATGTCATAGCATCGGCCGGGACGCGAACCCACAACCGTCTGCAACCAACTATTTGCTTGCAAGGCGGCTGCGATGACCTCTCGGCTAACAAAAATGAAAAAAAAAACTATTAGAATTTTCAAAACATATTCTTAAAACAATTTTTGATGAAGCATATTTATATTGCTAGAGAAAATAAAAAATCTATGAATAACAGTAAAACATCTTGATGTTAATTAAGACAATAAGCCAATTACTCAAGGCTTTAATAGGTTTATAAATGTAGATGATAACAATCAACCCTTAAGCTATCAATAATGTCAATCTGTTGTCAAGGCAACCTCAAGGAGTTTTGCCTTGACTACAGATTGAGATTGTTCACAGCTTATGAGTTGATTCTTATCCCTATGTTAAGTCAAATAATCTGCTTTGAAAAAGTTGCATAGTCACACAGTATCACTTTTAAAGTCTTTGAGTAACAGAAAAATTGGGGATATGCCCTCATGCATATCCTATTTTAGATCAGCCTAATGAATGATCTGTCCTAGGCAGTGTGAATTTATATCTTACAAAATTAGATTCACTCCATCAGTATGGTATTATATTTTGAATTTGGACTAGTTTTTAAGTATTTTCTTATTAGTTTGATCATTTAAATTAATAGAATATTTGAGAAAACATTAAGAAGTCCATTATAATATTTCCAAGACAAACAGATCAATGATATGAAAAAGAAAGTTATACTCATCAATATGCATGGCAGAGATTACCTCAAAAAGTAAATTCATAAAATTTGCAGATGTAATTTTTTTTTTAAAAAGGACTTATTTCATATTCTATTCCAAAAAAGACTGCAGAGAGAAGTTTGCTGTTAACTAAAAGAAAACTCTTTGAATCTATAAATACTCTTCATACAATATATATATATATATATATGGGAGATGGTGAGGCCAACTGATGAGTGCTGGTTCAGCATGAAATGCATCTTGGGGTCATTTGTCTTTTATTGTATCTTTATTTATATGAACTTAAAAAGAATGGGAAAGTATTGAGGTTGTTGAATATATCTATAAAGATATTACACATGGGAAAGAGAAAGGATGAATAACTCCATGTGTGTGTATGTTTAAAATTAAAAAATCAGATATCTTAATCTTTAACTGAGGTTTAAAGTTTATATCTGTGTTAGATATAATCTCTAGTTTAGAAAATGATTAGTAATAATTATTATTGCATTTATCTGAGGTGGGTGATGTCAAAATTGTGAGTGGAGTGAGTTTGACAGTTGTAAATAAAAATGTAACAATATTTTAAGGTCTTAATGAAACTGAACAAGGCAAATTCTAATGGTTGCTCTATAAGTTCTTGTTATTGCAGTTATTACTATTCCATGATGATTCATGTAGTAAACAAAAATGAATGGGCTACTCACTAACATGCAACAACCAGAATGGTGAGTTAATTGGCTTTTTATCTCTGGGTTTAAGATAAATAACATCATGGTCTTTTTTCTCATTTGCTTTATTATTCTAACTGAAAATATCAGTTGAGTTTTCTGGAAGGTAGAAATAATGTATGTGTGAATAAACATTTAAAAAAAATAGATTTGTACAATTATGACAATCAAAACTAAATTATGGCAGTCATTCCCAGGTAGTTTTAAAATCACCAGCCAAGGCAATGGTTGGTAGCCAAAGCAGATTATATTAAGAATCTTCTGATTGCACACACAATC
Organism: Epiperipatus broadwayi; assembly: GCA_028023455.1. Lineage (NCBI taxonomy): Eukaryota > Metazoa > Onychophora > Udeonychophora > Euonychophora > Peripatidae > Epiperipatus > Epiperipatus broadwayi. Next base: position 15,871,902 of record JAQFVV010012403.1, on the reverse strand, counting down.
TGCCATTTTTTGTTATAGATATTTTATTTAGATATCTATAATTACAGATCTTCCAAATGAAGTTAGAGCAAGATTTAAAAGAAGCTCAAGTGAAGTAGGATTCATTTTAAATAAAAAGTAGAACAACATTGTGAAGATTGTTAGAGAGAGTGGCAAGGTTAGCTATTCAATTTAATGGAAGATACAAAATATAGATGATTAAGATTTATGTCTCCAATACATTCTTATTGTGATGAAGAAGTATGGTTATAAGAAATGTTTTAGATCAAACCAACCATATTTTAAAATTGTGGGAGACTTTAATTCCAGGATAGATAAATTAGATGAAAGTACTGTGGGTAAATGTGATCATCGTAATAGCAACGAGAGAAGACACAGGCTTGTAGAGTTTGCAGAAAAACCATATTAAATAGAAGTTAACATGGAAGCATTCAAATTGAAGCTCAGATAGAATTGGATTACATTTTGACTAATAGAAAATATATATTTTATAATTGTGATAATGCAAAACTAGAGAGACAAAATTATTAAAAATAATAATATTAACAATTTGATATTCCTAACCTTCAGAAACACTCCAGTGAATTTAAAAATGTTAATAGATTTTGAAGATGTCACGCAGATTTAAATGAAATCAATAAATAAATTTAAGGGTGACAAAGATAAGTGATACCAAAGAGTAGCAATAGACCAGCAAATTTTTTAATGCTACAAAAGAATGTGTGAAGAAAAGAAAGGTTTCTTTCATCATTACTATTGACGTACTTCAGCAAATGCACGTTAGGTTATATATACATGCATCACACAGTTCCCTTCATATTGAAATGTAATAGAAAATTGTTAAACATTTGCTTGATTTTAAAGTGAAAGAGTAAGAAGAAAATAGCTTATGATTTATTGTTTATATAAGTTCCATTAAAAGAAATTCAATTTTATCTAAATGATGAATGAGGAAAACTATTTTAAAAATCAAACGAATAATATTTTATATTTTTTTTGTGGTAATTTTGATAAGAATTAATGTACGATTTATTACTATTATTACTTTGCTTAATTTTGTTTTGCAAATAAGTAATTCCAAAGTGTGTATATTTTAAACCACTAAACATCATATGATCACCATTTCTTATGCTTGCTCATAACTGTTATTAAAACAGGAAAAACTCTCCATACAGTAGTGCCACTCTATGAATAGGCACTACATAGGGATTTTATGCACAAGCCTTCAGGCATCCATTGATTACTCTGGCTTGCACTGAGTGGCGTTACTGCTTGGAGAGTTTTGCCTGCATATATTTTGTTTCATTTTTTTTTGGAAATAATAATAATTTTTTTTATATATAAATACTTGATTAATCATTGGCTTGATATTATTAACTTACTAACCTTTTGTTTAGTTAGCTGTGCAATACATTACATGTATGGCAGCATGTTATGAATAGGGTTCAAACTTGGTGCCCATTTTTTGAAATCTTTGACAAATAGGATTCACAGTCTGCTATATTAGTACACAGATAGAACTCATAAGTTATTTCATTGGTAAGTTGATATGTTACACAATTTGTTGTTCTACCATTCATGAAATGATTTCCTTTTAATTAATTGTTAGTTAAATAATCTTCAAATGTTTATTAATCCCTTTTGTGAGGCAAGATTAATGCCAATAAAATGATTTATGTATGGAAAAACTAGCAACTGATAATCAATTAAATTTTCTTTGGATCTAAATGGAGAATATGACTATATTTCTTTCATCATATGATCATCATTTCCTATGCTCACACAAGCTGTTAAACAAGGTATCCAGTGAAAGACAGATTAATCAATGGATGCAAAACGGTTTGTCATAAAATCACTATCTAATGTCTACTCATCCAATATCACCAGACTAGTTTCTAGCTTGTAGCTTTCATCAGTGAGGGGCCTTGTATTTGAAAGCCATAAACTAGAAATTAGTCTTGGGATAGATGAGTAGGCACTAGATAGAAATTTTATGCACAAATGGAATTATTGATTATTCTGGCTTGCATTGGGTAGCACTAATGGGGAGTTTTTCCTGTTTTATACTTTTTCCAATGTTTGGCATATTTATAATTCTCTTTCACTTTCTTATGGCACCATCATAGTATTGAGAATAGAATTATTTGACCAAAACAAATTATGTTATACTACCTTGATTAATTCTAAAATCATGATTTCATAATCTTTTTGAAAATAATAGTGAAGTTGGCTCTAGGTTTGGATTTGAAACATTTTCAGAATTGATAAACTTAACAGACTGATTAAATCAAAAGTCATAAAATATTTTGGGGATGAGGATATTAGTCAAGTATCTATCAGTCATTCAAGTTCAAGGAAGATGGTCCTAAACTATTATAAAAAAAACTGATTGAATTAAAAAAAAAACTTACAGTTATTTGTGATTCAATCATATATTTTAAGAAATTACTTAAACAATCAACTTTAATTATTTTCTGTTTGTTATTCATAATCTAATAAATGTACAAATATCATCATTAACACTTTTAATCATTATAAATTCACTACAGGATAGAAGTCACAATCCATATTTTTCAATCTCCAGGTTATCTTTTCCACATCACATCTGCACGTCTTTATTTCATCCATCCATCTCACATGTGCTCACTTTCTATGTCTTTTACAACCTCTTGGAATCCAGTTTAAAATTTCAACCATCCATCTATTTTCATCTCTTTTAGCAATATGTACAGCCCAACTCCATTTCTTTCAATATCAGTAACACCTGTTTGTTCTCTTATGCATGTATTTTGATTTCAATCTGTTCTTGCTACTCCTAATATGCATCTCTCCATACTTCTTTGAATGGTCTAAGGCTGGGGTCCCCAACCCTATGCCCACGGGCACCATGGTGCCCACAGACCATTTTACGTGTGCCCGCCACTATCTAGACACAATAAAAAATTATTTATCTGATACAAATAAATTTAATTTTTAAAATTTCTTATAAATTATTGTATTATATTGTAATCAAATTGTAGGGCATACTATACTTTTACAGCGTAAAAATATAAACATTAATTATATGTTAAAATTTTATTTTTGAAATCAATATTTTTTTGTATATTATGTGTATTATTAACAATATCCAACTATAAATTTACATTGAAAAAATAAATGGTGCCCACCACCTGGCCGGTATTATAGAATGTGCTCTTAAGTGCAAAAAGGTTGGGGACCCCTGGTCTAAGGTCTCTGTACTGCTCTTTCTATTAAGGGTTCACATCTCAGATCATTAAGTAAGAACTGAAAAAACACATTTATTAAAAACCTACCATTTCAAATACATAGACATCCTTTTAATATTAAGTCATTTCTATCAAAAGCACTCCAATCAAGTTTAATTCTACAATTCAATTTTATCAATTGTTTTCATTTATAGTAATAATCTGACTAAGATATTTGTAGCTTTTAACATCTGTCTCTTCCTTATCAATCTTTGCTTTCATCTTTTTAAGAAAATCCATTGAACATAATATATCCTGCAACTAATATATATTATTTTAAATAGTTTTATTAATCAGAATATAGAAAGATTTGAGAGCAGGTTAATTCTTTCCATATTTTGAAAAAGAAAATTGCTTACATAAGATTCCAGGTAGATAAAATAGTCTATAAATAATCAATTTCAGAACTTCTTCAATGTTTTCCCCAAGATGTTCAGTGGATGAGAAGATAGAAGTTATCAAGTTCTTGAATTGGTGAGTGATAAGAGTTATCACAGTACCCATCCTTGTTTTACCTTTTATTTAAGAGATGTCAGATTCTGTTTCGAATGAGAATTTATGGTGGCTACTTACAAAAAGAATTCTAAATCTATTCGAAACCTGACATAAATTTTTAAGTTTCACCTGATACAGATGTAAAACAAATGCTAAATTAAAGTTTAATTTTATATTGCACAAACTAAATAAAATTATTAATCATTCTTTTAATGGTTTAAGATGATGATAATATTTAAATGCACAATTTACTTATCACAATATGCTTTTTTTTATCGTTAAAAAAATCATATGGTGAAAGAATTAAAAAAATTTTAAAAGCTAAATAACTGGATGATTTATTGCTCAGAAATTCTCAAGAAATTTAAGCACTGGAGGTGAACAATTGAAGCCTATGATCGATGGATTTCACTTCCAAAATCAGCCAATCTACCTTGGCAAAATAAACCATATTTTATTGTTATTAAATACTATATATTCCACACTTATTCACTGAACCATGCATATATGTATAAATATGAACTGCTTATACGCTGATGCATATTATGTACTTATATATCTATACATTTATAAATAGACTTTCTACTACTTCTTGTCCTAGAAATAATCAGTAGATATAACTTTTGTTTACTTTTAGTTTTAAAAAGAAATGCTTGCAAATATAATAAAAACTATTACTGCTGGGAGCTTCACGTAACTTGGGGTTTTCAGAAGTTATAATTAAATGAAAAAAATCTTTACAAGTAATATCTTACAGCGATGACCAATGAGTTATTTGTCTTTCTCTAATAATAGTTCTTTTACTTTTAAAACTAATGGAACTTTTGACCTCAATAATATTTTTTATTTTACTAGCTGACATATTTATATACAGTAAAAAATATTTTTTTTTTTTTTGCTTTTAGTTGAGTTTTGAGAACTACGTATTCAAAAATTTATCAATAAAATTTGATTATTGCAGATTTCCAAGACTCTTTAAACACAACAAACCTTTTCATTAAAGCACCTAAATAATATATAAATACATAAAGGTTTGTCTATTAATTAATATACTACTTGTTGAAAACTTTTAAACAATGATGCAAGAACGACCGAAAATGTGTCTATTTTTTACGGTACAGAGTAAATGAATAAATATGTTCTATTAATAATTTTTATTAATCATTTATTGGACTAGAGATTATCCATTTAATACTATTTTGGAATGTAATTTCACTACAACACTTTCAAGCAAGGTATGGACTAATTTTTACTCGCTTTTAATAACTTGTGGAGGAATATAATCATAAACAAGGTAGGGATTGATTATTATAACAACATAGTCACGTTTATAATTACATCCCTCCATAATGTGTTAAAAGCAGATGGAAAACAGTTCCTACCTTGTGTGAAAGTGGTATAGTGAAAATACTACAGAAATATTATTCATTAAATATATGTTCTATATCTACAAAGATAATGACCTCAGGGTAAACTATTTACTTTGATAAAAAGTTTATGCAAATAAAAATGGAAAATTACATATAATAACAGGGGAATGTAATAATTAGGTATTTACATAAAGTTCTTACAAATGATCTGTAAACAATGGTTATTAATTGACATAATATATGTTATATTCACTTGGTCTTTAAATCCTACATTTAACGTTAACTTTCAATAGCAACAAGCAGTTGGGGATACCTCTAGAAATTGTCATATGCCTTAATTTTATAGAACTTTATAAATTAAACAGCTGTTAATCTTAATAAAATTTTAAGTTTATTTTTATTTTGCAAAAATATAATTAGTTTGAATTTTTCTCCCATAGTGTAAGTTTTGTGCCATTTTTGGGAGATTTAATGATATATCATATTGCTGTAGTCTAAGCAGAAATAATTGTATTTCTCCATTATTTGCTTTTTTTTTTTTTTTTGGTAATCCATGATTACTTTTTTCTACTTTTGTTTATAAATATTATATTATTTTTAAATTACATTTAGCTTAAGTATATACATACACACTATATTTATATTCAAATATTATATATTCAGCCTGTATTAGTGGACATATTAAGGTCATATATTTGACAGGTCAACATGGGCATGACAATAATATTGGCATCAACAAGTATTTTGAGTATTCCATCACCAGATATTCAATGATAAAAATGGTTGAAAAGTTGGAGGATGAAAAAGATTGAAGCCTGTCCATTAAAGTTTGTAGATTTGCTATCTTGATACATACTGACACTACTTATATGTATGTGTGGGAGATGATGATCTGGATGAAATGATAAGTACTGATTCAGGATGAAATACGTATATTGAAAATCATTTATCTTTTTCACAAGTATGTGATCATGTGTAATGATTATATAAGATAGATTGAATGACTGAAGAAAGCTTGAAAATTTGTGTTCAAATCCCCTTTAATTATACTATTTTTTGTAAGTAATCCCTAACAACAAAAAAAATCAAATTTACTATAATAAATTATCTCCCCCCCCCTTAAAAAAGTAACTAATTGATTCCAATTAGAAGGGATATTGGCTATATTCTAAACGAAAATTATTTTATATATCCATTTGTTGTTCAATCTACGGATATATTTTTTATGGAAATATTATAATACTTATTGTAAATAATGTTTATAATTAAACAGACATCAAACTTTGAACCTTAATTATATCATAACACAGTACTTTTTTTAAACGTGGTATCACATACCATTGTAGTCTTTATGTTATACAAGAGATATTATAACTAGAATAGATTAACAATTCATAAGAGGTTTGAGTAATGGAAGTGATAGAACTGAAACCACCATCATTAAATATTGAGTCCAGAGTCTGCCTCTCCCCTGCACTAAATCATATGGGGTATATTCATTGTTGATGAAATAAAACAACGTTGTTATTTTTAATCTAAGATTAGTTGCAAGTATATCTCTACTGTTTACTTAAAGAATTCTTTATAAATATATATAATAAGTACAGTTATACTTTATATTCCTGGAGATTAGATGTAATTATAGGGGATTTGAACCCAGATTTTCAAGCTACCTCTAGCTATCCAATCTATCTCATACTACCAATACACATGACCACACACATGTGAAAAAGATAAATTATCTCCAATATACATATTACATCCAAAGTCCAAGGATATAAAGTATACCTGTATCTAAATATTACAGATTCAGCCTGTATCCTGCCCATCCCTCTTCTGTGTATTTAAATAGATAAGGTCCTGTACACGAGTGGTCAGAATGACTTAAGGTCAACAAGAGCATGACAATAATATTGGCATCATCAAAGGATTTGGGCAATTCCATTATCAGTTTTCAATGGTATGGAAGGTTGAAGAGTTGAATGTTGGAGTAGATTGAAGTCTGTTCATTAAAGTTTGAATACTTGCTATCTTAATATAAACCAAGCACTGATTATATATATATATATATGTGTGTGTGTGTGTGGGAGGTGATGATCTGGATCAACTGATAAGTGCTCATTCAGCACAAAATATGTATATTAAGAGATCATTTATCTTTTTCACAAGTGAGTCATGTGTATCGGTTGTTTGAGTAGATTGGGTAACTGAAGGGAACTTGAAAGTCTGGGTTCAAATCCCCTATAATTACATATATATATAATCCCTATGCATAATGCTAACTAAAATTAAATATCAATTCACTCTCCAAACATTAAGAAATTTTAGCCAAGTTGTCTGTGAATACATATATAAAATTCCACCTCTTAAACAGCTAATCCAAAAAAAAAAATAAACAAAAATCATTTGTACTGCAAGCTGCAATAATGTTAACTATTGAAAAACAGACTTATTCAACCAAAGAACATGAAATTTAAATAAGCAATGATTTTAAACTGCTCATAAACAAACATGTTTTATATACATATACAAAGAATGACTAAACACTTAGTCATTTTAATCTTTGCACACTTCTAACACATATAAGAAATAATCCCAGTGCGTAATGCTAACTTAAATTAAATATCAAATCGCTCACCAAATGTTAAGAAACTTCAGATGTGTCATGCCCCTTGAAAGTACATATAAAAAAGTCCAGCTTTCAAACAGCTAGTCCAAAAAAGGTATCTTTTTTAACTTAAAGTTATAATGATGTTAAATATTGAAACACAGATTTATTCCAACAAATAGCAGCCTACAGTTCAAAGAGGTACCTTTTTTTGGACTGGTGTTTATGGGTTAGACTTTTCACAGAGGGCGCAGCTTAAATTTCTTAACATTTGGAGAGTGATTTGATATATATATATAGGAAGCCAGTAATCACTTAAACAATACCAATATCAATAGCAATCAATTAAATACTTCTCTATAAAATCACTTATTTGCATTTTTCATGATGATTTTTATTTATTTGACAATTTTTATTGTCTAGCAGTTATTTTTCTGAGATTTTGTTAAATATCGTATTTTTTCATCTTTATTTACATAAAAACAATGTAAAAATGCAATGAAGTAATTTTTTTAATTTTATTAATCAACGTTGATGGTGAAAGAGCTTAGTAATGATATATTTATAAAGCTTAATCATAATAGATGCCCTGTGTGCATGTTTATGAAAGGGCACAACAGCACTTTATCACTGGGGAAACCATATAACCACAATAATTAATAAAATTTATATGAAAATGTTTACATTTCTCAATCACTCTATTGTTAGAAACATGTTGCTGATTGTAAATATTTTGTATTTAAATATGAGAGAATTACCTTTTTACGTACATCTTATGACAATTCCTTGAAATATATTACAGTGCATATGTACTCTACCATTCTACGTAATCAAACAGACTGACCCATGTCACCGTGATAATTAACTAAATTTATACGTAAAAAAGATGTTTAAATTTCAGAATCACTTTTATTTAAATATTCTAATTTATGTGAAAAATGACACATTGCTATTAATAATTTGTTTAAAAATAAACTTATTCAAAAAATATTGCTTCATAATAATTACAGTATCTGCAGTATATTGGGCAACAGACATATAGTATGTAATTACTTTTATTAGTCATATTTTGTAAGTATCTTGTGTTCAGTATAATGTAGCAGTAAAGTGTCAGTCAGACTCTAAAATATAGAATTCTGGGATTGATTCTGGTGCTTTCTTGATTTTTAAAAAAATATATATAATAGTACCTTAAAGTGATAACACTTTTTTTTAAAAATAGTATTATTATTATTTTTATATGTTTTACTAATCTGTTTTTCTTGAATTAGACTACAATGAAGTTTTATTATCTAGTTGAAAACTTGATCCACAATATTATTCAAATATATCTGAAAATTATTAGTTTTGATTGTGGGCCTATCACCCATTTTAGCTATATGATAGCTTAAATTAGATCAAATCATAATATTTCAGTATTCATAAATATAAAAACCTGGTAGATGTGTCTTATGTCAGCTGAAGGGTGCTGCTTCAGTAATAAATGAATTTAACACTCATTTCTCTTTTTCAGATGTCTTTATTCATATGTTTCAAGAATGTGTGCTCGTGCATATATATATAAAGATAACATATATAAAAAAGAGGTGGAGTTGGATTAATGACTCCACATATTGTTTATTAATATATGTATATATTGTAATGATAATTTTAGGTTTTTCCAATATAAAATTATGTACTGGTAAATTTTAACCACAAATAAATATTTATATTGATTGGTTAATCCATTTAAATAAAAATGATTAAATTTAAACATATAATAATATTAACCAAACATTGGTGGTGATGATTATTTGTAACCTAGCACTGAAGATTAAACCAAGTACAAGTCCTCTCAGAAGTATTTTTGATTTATTTTTCTAGTTTCAGTAAAAGAAAAAAAACTTAGTTGCTTAACCTCCTAAATAGAAAGTTTACTTTTAAAAAACTAATGCCCAATCATTAATATTTATAAATTATTACCACTATCTCTGCATGTTTCCCATTACACAATTTCTCAGGGTTGTGGGAATTAATAACATAAGGAATGTTAATATCATAATTTTTGATTAAGTTCAATAAGCAAACACAAATTAAGTCTTAAATTGTGCTTTATACAAAAATGTGAAGCTTAGTATTATTAGAAAAGAATTATAGGGCTTAGCGCTTTCAGAGAACTTAGATCTCTATATTCATAACCTATCTTGGGAGTGTCAACTTACATTGAGAATTTTAAGTGAAGCTTAGCAGTAATTTATGCAAAATTTATTTAAAGTTTTCTTTCATATAGACCTTCTTTTGGAGATTGCAAAGCATGATTCTTTTCAGTTTATTGCACAGTTGTCATTTGCAATAAAGCATGCCTCCTTTATTTTTCATTTCGTATCATTACACTCAGTGCACAGTGCCCTTGCCATAGTGGATTCAAACATGGATTAGTTAAAATAATTTATTAACAATAAATATATACATTTTTTTGCTTATATACTTGCAACTATTGCTAAGTAACCAAAATATTAAAGATAATAATGAGATATTTTAAATTTAAGATTTTAAAATAATTGTATTGTTAAGATCTTACCAGGTAAAAAGTTTTAAAAAAAATTAAAACCATGTTTTTGTGTAAATGTTCTTTTCCTACATTTATGAATAAGTCCTCATTAGTTCCTCCAAAGATCATAATTAACCTCCTGTTGCACTGGTGCTGTTGGATGAGATATTGAATGATATTGGTGATGTTAGTCAATAATTCTGGTAGTTGTATGGACAGTCCATTTCTTTTTTTATGGCATGATTAAAGCAGGCAATAGCTGGTTTCTACAAATTCCAGCTTTATTATTTGGATCAGATTACATTTCCCTCTGGGTGATATAGTTTTTGGTTGACTAGCCACACATAGTAGACAATATTCTGTTAGATAAAATCATCATACGAAAAGAGTCAGTAAAATATAGCTATCCAGTAAAAGGGTTTTAACCAATGGTTTTTCTCCTCTGCATGGGATCACTGCAATACTGCTCTTGGAGTTGAATCTTCAAATAGACTAGAATAGAAAGCCATAGTTGCTTGTTTCAAACTTATTTGTACCTTATTCACAGTTTCTCACATTTATTGTTGCACTCAACAGATATTTTTTCATCAACAGATTCATCACAAGCTAATTACAAGATTTGACACCTGGTTCTTTACATGTTTTTTTGATAAACATTTTCTTTATTTCTTTCACAACATATTGTCAAAACAAATAATTTTACAGATATTTTAAAATTATATCATTCTTTGATAATAAATAAACAACAAAAAAAGTTTTTTGTCCTTTTTATTTATGATAGTGATAGGGAAAATGAAAAAAATATTACTGACTTTTAAAAATTGATTGATTCAGTTTACTGTATTATGTACCTTAAGTTATCCTATTATATCCAGTTTGATTAGGTTCTCATTTTATTAGACAAAAATTATGCAAGCTTTATAAAGGTGGGTATTTCAAACCTTATGTAAATTGTGGCAAGAGATGATTCTGATATATTTATGAAAAAACATAGAAATTTTAGGCCTATTTATTTATCTTTTAATATTTTACATTCCAGCACTATAGATTATAAGGGACACAGATAAGCATTTATGTGATTATTAATGTCCAACTGAGGTTATATTAAATAATATATACTTTGATATCTGGAATACCATTACTCCTATAAAGATGGACTTTGATTTTTGTCTTTAAATTATAACATATGGGATTAAATGTCAATACTATAAATGCTGTAAACATTGTTATACCAAAAAATTTAGAATAACTCCTGAAAAAGAGTGAGGAATTTTCTTTTATATAAAACACTGAAGATAAAAATTTATTTAGCAAAATGTGTAAACCAGACATTTGTGAGAATTTAAATATACAACATTAATTTATAATTTCAGTACCGTCACTGCCTTTTTGCCAAATAATAATGTGGCACCGTGAATATTGGTGTAATTATACTGAAGTAAACCAAGGCAATACATAAATCGCTAGTCTTAGAAGATCTTTAACTGTCAAATATTAATTCAAACAATGATAATAAATAAATATTATATCATTTAATCCATTAAATATTAATGATTTAATAAATTTATTTCTAGTCTTAAATCATTTACATGTAATTTAAACTATAACAACCTTATAAACAAAGCAAAGCAAAACTCCATATAGTAGTGCCACCTGTGCTAAACAGAGTAATCAATGGATGCCAGAAGGCTTGTGCATAAAATTCCTATCTAATGCCTACTCATCCAATATCCCCAGACTAGTTTCTGGCTTGTGGCCATCATCAGTGAGGAGCTTTGGATCTGTTTAGCACAGGTGGCACTACTATATGGATTTTGCTTTGCTTTGTTTATAAACAATTATGTGCTAGTATTGGAGATGTGATCATGTGATGCTTGCTGGTATAACAATCTTTGAAAAAAAAAAAAAGAGCAAAACCTGTCATAAAAATAAATGAGTAAAACCTGTCAAGCCAAAATATTTGGATTTAATAAAATATTATCAGATGTTTTCATTATTATTATATTTTGAGTATTAAGATATATGTTAAAAATATTAAAAAGGACCTTTCTGATATTTTGAGTAAGGGCCCAAAATCTATAGCTATGTCATAACTTGGTATAATAGGCCAATGTATACTGCCAATAAGACAATAAGTAAAAAAATGCACCCACAAAAGTCACATCTATTTCTTTTAAATCATTAAATTTGTGCTCAATGTTATGCAAAAGACATACATTTATTTGATTTTAAAATATGTAAATAATCAAAATAACTTGGCTTTTAGTAATTAGTCTTATTGTTTAGAAATTTGGATTTACATTATAAAATATTTGATTACTTATGTGTTGTGATGCACTGTGGCTTTTCCTTTTTCAGAATCAGGAATCTCTCAGCCACTATGCCAGAGAAACCTGTTAGCCACCTTACCATTTTTTCCTATTCCCCACCCTAAGATTTTCCCATATTTTTCTCTATCCTGCTTCATCCCATTTCTACAACATAATCTTTATCAACTCCATGACCTTTATATCAAAATCCCCTTTATCTTTTCCTAAACCCAGCATAAAAACAAGAACCCACTTTCTGTATAATCAATATATTTATATTTATTTTCCCACAAATTCATTATTTATACTCTTTCTGCTTGCAAGTATTTATTTACATTTAATTAACAGATGCCTAAAATTTTCTCTGCCTTCCTGACATAACTTGCAGACTAAATCACCCACATTTTTCCATTTATGGTATAGTCCCTTATTGCTAAAGATCCTGTTTGAGCTTTAAATTACTTTCCTTACAATTATCATAAATTAACTCACACCCAATATTCTGTTTACTTCTTTACATATTTAAACTCTTTTTACTCTCCATTCTAATTCTCCATCTCTCCAACTCCCTTTTATTAATGTATCTATTCTTCCCTTCCATTTCTTGCCACTATAACACTTAACAACACTTCTAGCACAATCATCCCAACTTTTGTATAAATATACTGACATAAATTCTTTATCCATATCTTCTGCATATGATACTACCTTTCTCACTCTCCAACTCTTTAGCCATTCATGTCATTGAATATTTGTTGATGGAACATTCAGAGTCCTTGTTGATGCCAATATTATTATCATATCCATGTTGATTTTAAGTCTCTTTGAACCCTCACATATAGGACCTTAATATGTCAATTTAAATATACAGAAGAGAGATGGGCAGAATACAGGCAGAATATGTAATATTCAATTATAAGTATATTGTCTACACTAAACTTAATGTAACTATAAGGGACTGAAATCAGACTTTCAAGTTCCCTATAGCAATCCACTCAATTTTATACAACTGATACATTTGTGAAAAAGATAAATGATCTCCAATATATATATTTCATGCTGAACCAGCACTTGTGGACACATTAATGTCCTATATGTGAAGATTCAGAGTGAATTAAAGTCAACATGGGTATGACAATAACATTGGCCTCAACAAGGGCTTTGAGTATTCCATTATTGGATTTTCAATGATATTAAACTGAGCACTGATTATATATCTGTGTGGAAAATGGTGATCTGGACCAACTTATGAGTGCTGATTCAGCACAAAATACATATATTGGAGATCATTTATCTTTTTTACATGTATAAGATGGAGTGCATAACTGTAAGTCTGAGTTCAAGTCCCTTATAATTACATTAAGTTTAGTGTAGACAATATACTTATATTTGAATATTACATATTCAGCCTCTATTCTGTTCATCCCTCTTCTGCATATTTAAATGAACATATTATGGTCCTATATGTCAGGGGTCAGAGTAACTTAAAGTTAACATGGATATACCAATAATATTGGCATCAATAAGGGCTTTAGTGTTTCATCATCATATTTTCAATGATATGGATGACTGAAAAGTTTGAAAATTTTCTATCTTAATATAAAACTGAGCACTGATTCTATATATGTGTAGGAAATGGTGATCTTGACCAACTGATGAATGCTGGTTCACTACAAAATATAGAAATTGGCGTTCAAGTCTCTTATAAATATATATAATATTAGACACAATAATATATAATACAACAAAACATTGGAATTAATTCTGCAATTTTCAAAATATCAACATAGTTTGCAGCATGATTGCCTTCTTGAGTAGTATTTACAATAAACACTTATGCAAATGTTACTGAAGATGGCAGATCCTATAAGCTAGCTATTGCTATTATTTATTATTGAATATTGTAGAGTTAATGATAGGGATATATATATATATATATATATATGTTAATTCTAATATTTTCACAAATAAATGATGACTTTATATTACAATTATTTTCAGGATATTCCATATAGTAAAATAGCTAAATAGCTGGTGTTTCAGTGTAATAACAAGTACCTTTCTCAGAGCATTCTCTTTCTCAAAAAAAAAAAAATTCTAAGTTTACAGAAAAAATCCTTAGCTATCCTAATCTCTGTTCATGGATATATTACTCTAATATGAGATAAATTTGATTTTTTTAAAAAAATAATCTTACATTTTCTTAAGCATGCATTCAGTCATACCTAATAAATATAGAATTTAATTAATCTATATCTAAATAAATTTGAAGAGATGTCATTTCTGATCATTAAATGTAATGGATTTTTTAAAATATAGCTTCATGTTTAATGCAAAAAAAATTGACCAATCATTCTACAATATACATGCAGTTTAGAAAAAATTTCTTTACTGAGCTCCTTGGGTGCACTGACTAAAAGCATGCAAATATAATTAGTTACATAATTTACATATATATTATAATGATGACCAAGTTGATGCCAAGGTATAAATATTTAGCATTACTATTGCTTATTATAAATTAGCCTTTTCCAATGTGTTTGTCACTAATCAAAATATGATCAGAAATTTATATTATTAAAAACTTTAATTAACAAATCTAATAATAAAATACGTGATAGATAAGTTAACATATCTTGAATTAGATGTTATATTTTCTTGAGTTATTCCCAGAACTCTAAGACAGTGTTTCCGACACAGGGCACATGGCCCACAGGGAGGCAGTCTAAGAATAAGTTATTAATAGTGATTTCTTTTATAATTATTAACTATAAATTTGAAAGCCCAGTAATTGTTCTTATGTATTATTTTTCATAAATTAAGCTAAGAATGTTTTTTTAACTTTCTTTCTACACCAACTTCTTCTTATTGCCTTTTCTGTTTAGAAAACCTTTATTTCTTATTCCTCCATTATTATCTGGAGCAAGTTGTATTTCAACTATCCTTTCATTTTTTTGTTTTATGAATGTCATGTTTTTTGGAAGCTTTCTCCACATGAATAGGAGGTTTTTTTTTAAATAATAATAATTATATATCACAGGAGATGGATGTCAGGATTTTAAAAAAGCTTAGGTAGAGCATGGCCAAAAAAAGTTTGGGACCACTGCTTGGTGAAGGATGTTATTCTTAAAATGGATGTTTAGTGCAGACTAATTTATCAATTTTTTATATAGTATGACAACTATAGTGAAACTGTATTACACATGATTATTAGAGCCAACATTTTTAAATTTATTTATATCTAATCGAAGATGCATTTACTGTAAGTCTATATCTGTAACATTAATTATGTAGAAACAGATATGTTCCAGCTTTTTAACTTTTTGTCTTTTTATGCACCAATGATTTTATGTTTACAGATATTTAACTAGCTGCATATATTTTTCCATAAAAACATAAGCTTGATAATCATTTAAATATTTATTGGAAAGGTGTTATGAATAGTACATGCAACAAATATAATGGTGACATAAATATATACTATAAGATTTTATCATGCACACACACACAAACCCATGACTAATCAGAGAACGAATAGCATCCAAATAAATAAACATGAATTTCAAGTTTTATTTACATTGAATTGTTATAATTTTGTTAACCATAAGTATGACAGTAGTGCATTGAAAGTATATTAGATTTACTAAAATAAACAATAAATTATACATTCTATTATAGTGTCTTTTATATCACATGTAATAATAGCAAAGATGTTATCCTCAGTCATCATGCAAATGTTAAAATCTCCAAGAAACTTATATCCCTATCAGTTAATCAAACAGAATAAACACTTTGTCTGAAGTCACCAAAAATTCATATGGAAAACAAATTTAGACATTGCTAACTGCACAAATAAATTCTATTCATTGTAGTTGTATACAAAACCATATATCTTGGAGCAATCAGTTGGTCAGTTGACTTTAATCCTTGGCTTAGGGCAAATGTTCTAGGTTATGAGCTTTCTAATTGGTTAATTTAAATGGATAGCTCCACACATTCAATATTTCCAGCTAAAATATCCATTAAAAATATCGTATTACAATACATAGCCTACTAGCAGAGGTGTTTATTATAATAAGTAAGAAAATTGAAAAGATTGGTATATTTTAATTTCTTAGACCTATAAATTTAAATTACAGTGCATTGATCTCTATATTTGATCTAAAGTGGCATTTAGAAGATGATTCTCCTTTTGGATGCTTCTGTCAGTTTATTTTGACCTTTGGCCTGGAGCAGTTGATCTAGGTTTAGGTGCCTTCTAATTGGTTAATTAAATAGATAATTCCACATATTTTATATTTCCACATTATTATTGGCAGTGCTACCTCGTGAAACAAACATCAATCTGAATAAAGGAACATAAATTAAAGGATCTTTTTCCAGTGCTGTTTTTTTTAGACTTATGTTTATTTCAAAAGATGGCATACTGTAATGTTCAGTATTAGTAATATTTTATATTTGAATTTCAACTAGTGATATGAAACTGATTCTATTTCATGTCATCATTGTTATCATTTTCATATCAATTCACTCACAGGGTTAAAGTCTCTCTAAGTTCAATCTATTTATGATTTCTAGCCTCTCTTTTCCACATCATTCCAGACACTACTTTATTTCATCCATCCATCTCACATATGATCTCTTATTAGGTTTTTTTTATAATTTCTTGGAATCCAGTTTAAGATTTCAACTGTCCACTTATTATCATCTTTTCTAGCAATATGTCCAGTCAAACTCCACTTCTATCTCTTTATTCTTTCAATGATGTCAGTAACAAGTAACACCTATTTGTTCTCTCACCCACATATTTTCTTTTATCTTTTTTGTGACTTCTAATATGCATCTCTCCATACTTTGCTGAATGGATTAAATTCTCTGTATTGCTATGTGTCCAAGTCTCAAACACATAAGCAATATAAGTTATTTTTAGTAAAAACTCTCCAATCAAGTTTTATTCTATGATTAATTTCAGCCATTTTGTTTCCATCTGTATTAAAAATCTGATCAACTGTATTAGTAGTTGTTAACTTATACTAGAACTAAGCTTAGTTCATTAAGTTTGGCTAACTAGAAGGATTCTAGGAACTATTAAATATTATTTTTCATATCCTTACATCCATATGATTTAAATAAAAGGTTAAGTATCCTTTATATATACAAATAATCTTAATTTCAGAACAAAAAACGCTTTTATATCTTATTTTATTGAGAAACAGTAAAGGAGACAGCAATACTTTCTAAACTTGTCGATAAACAGACATTGAGAATTTAAGTGTTTTTTTATTCTTGTTTATTCTATTGCTCTGAAAAGCTAGATAATTTTTATTAACAATTGTTAGGCTAGATGGGCTAAGGGAAATTACTTGAAAAAAATACTCCAAGCTTGTTAATTAAATGTTAGAAATAAAGTGAAATAAAACAAAAACTTAGCTTAGTGCCGTATCTGTAATATGAAAATGCAGGTTTATTTTTGGGATGTCGTGAATAGAATAAGTTCACACGGAGTTACATATAAAATTCATATCAGATGTATTGAACACTAACAAATTAATAGGTAGAGCGTGAGTTTGAAGATTATGTCGGGCATTTTAGATACGTATATAAGTTTAAAACGTTAAATAAAAATTGAAATATAAATCTATATTTGAAATAAATAATATATATATAGGTATGTAAGGATTTCAAATTATAGCTAATTTTAAAAAGTTTTTTCAATCACATTTTTTCTATGTATATATAAATTATTAATGTAAAGATGTTGAATGCAATCCACCTGTTCGTACTCCTGCGGCTATCCTTCAGACGGAATCATAAATATTAGCAGTCATCAGTAGATGTCAAGATTTTGAAATATTTTCATGTTAACGAAATGATAGAAAAATATCATTATTGAAACTAAATAAAGTTGATGATCTCAGAGAGGGGAGGGAGAAATGAACAATCGCCTCTCCTGCTGTTTTGAGAAGCACTTTTAATAAATAAGGATACAAAGAAACAATAGATGACAGAAAACAGAATTATTTGACTTTTAGAAAAGTAAAGAGATGAACTTAAATATGATTACCGGTTACGAAGACAGATCTTACGTAAAACAAGAATAAGATAAATTTTATAATAGCAAAAGCAGTTATTTCATAATGCTTTTTAATAGTATACCGGTACTTTTATAAAAGTTTTATGTATACATATGATTAATCTTAAGGACCCACGTAGTTTAATGCAGTGATAGTGGGACGGATTCCGAAGCTAATCTTCGCTTTGATATTCTAATGCTCGAACTTTTACGAATTCCCAAACATTAAACCATTCGATTGTTTATTTATTTTATTAATCGTAAACACTATGTTGCGATTAGGCGATCAATGTTTGATTATGTTTTATAACATTATGCAATAAAAGAAAAATATGCAAGTAAAAAAATATGATTTAAAAGGCAATTCATTTTTTGATTTTTATCAATGTGTCTCTGATATCCACCACATAGGAACATCCATCAGCTCAAAAACTCAAATAATTTTCCCTCACTATACATGCGTTTTATAAACAATCTTTGCTTTTCCGGTAAAGGTATAAACCAACTGAAAGTCCATATCATATGTTGGCATTCCTTGCCTTTCATCACATCAGACTTACATAAGGTAGGGATTGAATTCTACTCACATTCAATACCAGTGGAATGGTAATAGTCATTTCTCTGTATATACATATTTTTTGAAAAGTAGTAGTTTGAGTTTGTGCACTGGTAGATGGTTTTAAATAGCAAGTACTTCCATTATCTTAGAGTTCAAAGAAAAAATGAAATTGTTTTATTTGACTTTTTTCCAGATAGGTAAAAAGTACCAGTAAGCTAGAATTTTTCTAGATAGTCAGCTAACAGCTAATTCAATTAGACATTCAATTACTAATTGCTAAATGGAATTTAACAATGGATGCCAAAGATCTGAAGATTAATAGATCAATTATAATGGAATTAATTTTAAAAAATCAGGCTGCCAATTAAATGGAATTGTTTGTTTAACTTATTACTTGGATACTCTATCATCACATGATGCTGATTTAGTATGAGTTTTTTTATTGATGAAAATTGCAATTTTGTTGGGCCGTGACCATGTGTAGATTGATTGATGTCATTTATCACTTGGAGGTGTCAGCGTGGATTTTGGAGGTTCTTATAATTCAAAATGGCTGTGAGTGCATACTAAATCAGTACTCATGATACTAATTTAATTGTAGTAACTTCACTACTGAAATGTAATAAATTAAATGCAATAACAATATAACTTCCTACAGTAAGAAAACATTGAAAATATTAAATCTAAATTTAATGCATTGCAATAAAAGTGTATTTTTAAATATAAGTCAAGGGTATTCAGTACTCAAAGTGCATTATAATGTTTTCACTGTTCTTTCTATCTATAAACATTCATATTGCCTTTAATTAATTCCTTTTTTGCTTTTTAAATTACATTAAAGGTGTAGTGATGATAAAATGGGATGAAATTTCACTCCTGTTAAGAATATTATACACTTCTGATTAAAAGTTTAATTTGATTAACTTTTTTGTATATGTTACAAATTAATGGCTTACAGGAAAAACTCCTATAAAAGTTGTCAACAATCTATACTTTACAGAAGTTAAGTGTTTGAGATAATGAGTATTATAGTCCTCAAGCAATAAAAGGCAAATACTGATGAATTGTTTGCTACTGTAGAAAAATGTCTTATTAATGGTTAAAAAAAACATTCATTTATCAATGAAGCATTACTTAAGAGAAAATAGGGCAGAGTTCATGAGTGTTTCTGACTTATGTATCTTGTGCATGATTGGACTCGAGGTACTTATGCCTAGATTCTAGATCTTATTATGTGAACAGACAAAACTGACTGGTACAATATATTATCGTAATTCAATAAATATATAAATATTTGAATGTCTTTACTGCTCAATAGTTCATAAGAAGAGAACCTAGAAATGCCACTTCCAGAATTAGTTCTAGAACCTCATACTCCAGAGCCAGATGCCCTACAACTGTGCTGAACAACACAGAACAATTAGTAAAAATGATCCATATTAATAGAATCATCTCCTAGTAGAGTAACTAAACATAGCCTAAGTTTATATTTGACTAAACCTTAAGAATAATTAAACACAGAGATTTGTAAAAGTCTTTCTGCTACAAAATTCATGTTTCTTGAAGATTGTCCATTACCTTTACACAATGTGGGAAAGTGGTTACTTTAGGTCAAATTCTAAGAGATCATGGCAATACCTTTTTACTGATTTATTAAACATAATATATATAAATAATTAAATGGCTTTACTATTTAGGAGTTCATAAAAAGTTAAACATTGGGAAAGCCAGAACTGGTATTGATCTTAAGACTTTACAATCAAGGATCTGACATGCGATTACTGCAATAAACAATGCAAGGCATTGCTTTATTGAAATGACCATAGGTAGTATTCTAAGAATGGGATGATAATAATAACAATGATAAATCAAAGCATTATATTCTCAAGATTTTCAATACAATCAAATTTCGATTAATCCAAAATCCCTAGTTTCTAGGACTTTATGCATCTGCAAATTTTTCAAATTTCCAATAATAAATCATTCTTCCCCTTATAAAATCAAACTCTACTGAAAATTAAAGAAGCAATAATTTATATATATTGGAATACTTTTGTATACCGTATAAATTTACCGCATTAATAATATTGTCTTTAAAATACAAAATATAATTATGTGTATAACAGCATGAAACTTTTTTATAGCATTAATTAAAACAATAAATAAAACCAATTTGTATTTTTTGTCAGATAATTGGATTAATGACTGCATCTGATTGGCTGTCACATAAGCATTTTTAAGGCACTTCTGTCGAAGGTTTTAGCTTTTCACGTTATTATTAAATCATCTGCTAGCGCTTAATAAAGTTAATATATCTAAGTTTTAAAATAATCGTAGGCATCTATTTATCATATGCATAGTATGGCACTATCCTGCATAGCTTAAGACAATAGTGGTTGGTTTTAAAGTCTGTGGATCATGGCTCAAACTCTAATGATCAAATTTTTTATGACCTTCTAAGCAATAAACCATTTAATTATTGTATAGTATGGAATTTACATTCAGATGAATTATATTCAATAAATATTGTAACTGAAAGTCCTCTATGAGATATAAAGAAAATAGAAGTTAATAGATTTCAGAATGTCTACAATGTTCAATTACATATTATGAAATGATATCATAAAACAAAAAGATAAGAGTATGTTATGTAAGTCCACATTAATAAAAAGTATGTTTAAAGAACAAAAGCCCTCAGTTGTTAATAACCCATTCAATTTTAGTTTAACATAATTAACAAAAATTGAAAGAATTACTTTTACTTTGAATCTTATCTCTGATCCTTCTTTCTCTCTCTCTCTCTCTCTCTAAATAAAATATTGGAATAAAAATATTAGTATATCATTAAATATATTTTATTCTGCTGTACAACTCCAATTACTAGTCAAATATCAGGTTTTTGTTATATCTGTTTGGACATCAGTTATATACCTTAGAACTTCCAAAACAATCATTCAACTCATACTTTGGATTTGTTTTCTTAAAAAGATTATGTTAAAAAATATTGCTAATCAATATCTTTGACCAATCAAAAGATATCTTTCTATGTTAATAAAGCACAAACATTTATGACATATGTATGAAGAAAAGGGTTTTTTTTTTTATTCTCTGCCAACATTGAAAAAAAAGGACTCTAAAAAAGATAAAACTGGAACTTGAGCAAATAGTAATAATATGGAATTCATGTTTTTACAAATTGTCTGAATTTTACATTGATAAGACTTGGAGTTAATATCATAAAATTCAGTATAAACAGTGTATCCAAATGAAAAATTGACTGAATGTCTCTCTAATCTGCCTGGATGCCAACTCTGAAACAAAGCATGTGCTAAATATTTTATTCACTACAAAAATTTTAATGCATTAGTATGTCATCATGAGTTATGACATAAAATGTAAAAGAGTGTTTTATACCCTAATCCATGATGGGCAGTAGCCAGCTTTCTATACAGTGCAATGCCACCCAATGCAAGTCATAGTATCATTGGATTCTGAAAGATTTGTGCATAAAATTCCCAATCTAGTGCATACTCATCCAATATCCCCAGACTAGTTTCTAGCTTATGGTTTTCATCAGTGAGAAACCATGAATCTGAGAGTACTGTATCTAGAGCTTATGATCTAATGCAACCCTCCAGCAGCCAGTTTCTACCTATTTAGTTAACTATAAAACTATGAACCCAAGATAAAATCATCATAATGCTTTCAATCGAAGATAGTTATCTTGTATAGTCAAACAGATATAAACCCAGTTTAATATCTGGTCATTACTGCATTTTCATTTTGACTTCACAGCTTTATAGTTAACTAAATAGATAAAAGGTGCTGGAGGGTTGCATTGAATCCTAAGATTTAAGTGCAGAACTCTCAAATCCAAGGCTTCTCACTGATAAAAGCCACAAGCTAGAAACTAATATGGGAATAGCGGATAAGTAGATACTAGATAATTTTAGGCACAAACCTTACAGCATCCGCTGATTACTAAAGTTTTGCTCTTGGTGGCACTACTGTATGGAGAGTTGGATGCTATTTTAACAGCTTGTGGAAGCAGAGGAAATGGTGATCATATGATGTTTTAGTAAGAACATGTGAAGTGATTCAAACTGTATATGCCAGTGAAGCTATAAGATTCAATAGCAATATGTGATTCACAATAATTCATAATGGCAAGAAGAGCACTGAAAGTGATCTATGATGATACTAAACATTCTATCACATTTCATAACCCATGATTCAGATGCTAACACTTTATAAGTTTTGTAATGAATTGTTAAAATATGGCACTTTATAATACACTACTTGATTGAAAGATGGCACTGCAGGCAATTTGGAAAGAGAACCATTCACCTTTTCACTGGGACATATTGATTGTAAATAATACTCATTTGAATGAAAAGAGTAAATAAAAAAAGAAAATATAAAGTTGAGAAAGCTTAATTCTAAATCTATTGCTATTAGGTTAAATATTATCATTTTTCTTGCGGAAATTAGCAAAAGAAATGAGTTCACTTAAATTAAGTCCATAATGTGATAAATAAATTCTATATGTAAGAAATAGGATAAAATTACAATAAAGTAACAGGGTGATTTTGTACTTGGTAGTTTGTAAAAAGTTTGGGCACTGGAAGTGAGAGAACAGGGTGATCTATGGAACTTGAGCTCCAGGGTTTGCTATTCTAATGCATCGTACTGAAGTATTTGGGGTAACAATCGAGCAGGAATTTTTATCTACTTAGAAGAGGTTGTATTGATTTTTAACAGAAGTAAAAGCAAAAATGTAAATAATAAACACACTTAGAAATTGATAGAGAATATTTTAATATAAAAAGTATATATTTGTGTGAAATATATATAATGTGTGAAATAATACACAAATTTTTTATTAACAAAAAATACCACTTAAGTTGGAGTCATATTGATAGATAAGCCAAAAAATATATTAAGGAACCTATGAATATGATCAGACATGAATTACCAAACAAATATATTTAGTAAACCAAGATCAAAGCTTGCCAAATTAAAAACTGAGCTTCCACCCCTCACCCCCCCAAACCCCAATAAAATAATAATGTTTTCAAAAACTATTATAGTATTTTATCTACATGAGCAAATAAAGAAGTAGCTATTTTTTTAATGAAAATCTTATATAGTATTTATTAGGTTTAAAAATAAAGATATATTCTTATTAATAGAGTTGATCTTTAGATTATATTTTGTTTTGTTATAATAAAAGGTTCAAATAATCTAAGAAAATGTTTTTTTAAAGAAGAGCTGAGTAATTATGAGTAGTTAATATCAGAAAAGAATTCAATGGTAATATTAGCTCCCTATAAAGATTTAAAAAAGTTTATTTAGGTCTCTATGGATATAATCATCGTCTATTATTATTAACGTTGCAAATATTTGAAGTTTATAAAATTCACACATAATGGCCTAATTTTTGACAAAAAAAATTTAGAGGATACTTTACTAAAAGAATAAATTGGCAAACAGTTTTTTAAAAAAAAAAGACTTAAAAACCATGCCCCAATTGGCCTAGAGAGGAGATTACATTACTAATATTAAATTTCCAATATTATAAATATTTATCTCCTTAATACCCCTTATATATTATAATGAAGAATTCCATAGTTATAATATGAAAATAAAAACAATTTTTGGGTCATAGCATACAAAGAATCCTGTTTAAATTTTCAAAAATCTCCAAGAATGTCTTCATTAAATATTCATAATTATATATAATAATTACAATGTAAAGAGAATACTATTTAAAATATAGATCTGATTAATTTAATTTGTTGTGACAACAATATCTCTAGACTAATAAATGACTAACAATAAACATTAATGTATTTATTTAAAAGGGATAGTACCAAAGTTGTGAGTACAAGAAAATTGATACTTGGAAATTAAATTATAACAATTTAATATTGATAAATATTGAAAGTATGTGAAATAGATTATAATCTGGGCCAACTGAAGACTGCTGATTCAGCATCAAACTCATCTTTGGAATCATTTGTCTTTTTCAGTTGTTTTAATTATATTTAAAAATATTTTAACTACAGAATAAGAGATATGAATTTGATCTATCATGTTATCTATCATATAATTTAATAAAAATATATACATTAATCTTTAATTAAGATTTAAAATTTCTATCAGAATTGGGAATGACATGATAATGTCTAGCCTAATAAAAAAATAGTAATAATCATTAATTTATTTATTTAAAGTGGTTGGTGTCAAAGATGTGAGTTCAGGAAGTTTGACACTTGTAAATCAAACTATTCTAATTTAGTATACCATTATTATCTATACGTGATTAGATTTTTAACAATATATAATGGATAAAATTTTAAAAATTAAATATAAATAATCATTGTGTAAATATTTTAAAATATTTTTAGAGTATTTTATAGAATTGATTTGATATAATAGTTGGTATTATAAAGCAATTTATCACTCAAAAAAAAAAGCTGATTTGAAACTGAGTCTAAGGTTGTAATGGCTCTATATAACATTTTAGGATTAAACTTTTAGAATTGTGAATTTGCTATGTAACCGCTAACGTTGTATTCTTTTGAGTCAATAAAAGGCCTTTTGAAACATAAAGTTTTAGAATTGTATTCAATATTGAATATATGTTTTCCATATAATAAAGGTAAAAGATTAAAATAAAAAGATGTTAAAAATACAGAGAGGTATAATAAATTATGATCAGAAAAAAAAATACTGCAGACTGAAAGAAAGGACAGAATTATTCAAAGTTATAGTCAGGTTCTAAAGTTAAAGGAACAAAGATGTCATAAGAAAGATTGCAACCATGTAGCAAATCATTTTAAATTCATTATTAAATTTTTATTTTGTGTTTAAAATCAAAACACAATAAAAAAGTTTAATAGTATAAATCTATGTGGTCTTTTAAATCAAAGGGATAATAAAACGTGGGCTATTGAATTATTGCACTTTTTTTTTTTTCAAATGTCATAGCATCTGCCGGGAGGCGAACCCGCAACAACTGTCTGCAACCAACTGCTTGCTTGCAAGGTCGCTGCGCTGACCTCTCGGCTAACAACGCTTGACTATTGCACATTTTAAACATAAAAACATTATGAAGCAGTCAAGCATTGGTGGTCGAGAGGTCATCAGCAGCTGCTTTAAAAAGCAGTTGTCCCGGGTTAGCGGGTTCGCTTCCCGGCTGATGCTGTGACACATGAGAAAAAAAACCACTATGAAGCAAAGGGTTTGTTTACGTTTTATTCTTACAAGGTTATCTATTAATGAAAACTAATGAGATTTATTATTCAACAAGAAAAATAAAGATTAAAAACTATTTAAAAAACGCCACTTGTAAAGAAAGTGCTCTGGCAGCAAGATTGTCCTTTTACTCCATGGCTGTTTCTCTCATTCTGTTAAAAATAATATATTTACAATAAAAATAAAAAAAATAAAGTGATATAAAAAAAAAAATCACAAAAATATTTAAAAGCTAGAGGAAAAAGTTTTAAAGGAATAATTAATATCTCCTAATAAAAAAAGGGCCTTGAGCCGAAATTTCTTGATTTTCTAATCAAGGTTAACCTAGAGGCTCTGCCTACTAACTGGTTTCTGCATTACAATAGGCAGATTAATAATATAGACCCTTTGTGCCCCAATTGTCTCAGATATGAAGGAACGTAGATCACATTATCCATACACGCAACGGACTTGGCAAGATTAAGACATTTTTTTTCTCTCATATGTCATAGCATCAGCCGGGACGCAAACCCACAACTGTCTGCAACCAACTACTTGCTTTCCAGGCGGATGCAATGACCTCTCGGCTAACAACACCTGACAAGATTAAGACATTTATTTATCAAAACTCTAAAATTGACTTTTACAGAATAATTTCTCTCAAGGACTGCTTCTTAATAAGGACATTCCAACCATTAAATTGTCTATTTTTTTGACATACTCCATCTGGTTGGTGAGATGTAAGAAGCAATTCACACACCCCCAACCAGACACAGATATTTTTTTTGCCCATCTAATTAAAAAAATTAAGGAAAGGGATAGAACCCTCTTGACAAAATTCTTATATGAAGAGACATGGAAGCTCTTCCAGATTCCAAGACAGACTTTAATAAACCAAATTCTGATGTTTAAACATGAATTAATCTATCCTTTACTAACACATATGTACTTGTAATTTAATTTTTTCAAATGTATTTCACATTTTAACAAAAGTTTAATTCTGTAACCACATATAATACCTCAATAAAATTATTTAGAAAACAAATAAAATCACGAGAAGTACAAGTTTCATTTTTAAAAATGCAACCAAGTCATAAAATTATACAAAATACATAAATTGGAGTTTAAAGAATACAATGAAAATATGCTACCTGGAAGATCAATAAATAATTATAAATTTAGAACCATAATACTAGAAATATTGCATACAATATCTTTTGTATCAATAATATAAGGAGCAGAAGTTTTCTAATAATGCATAAAAAATTTAGGAAGCTAAATGAATAAAGATTTGAGCTTCTTAATAATGTTTTTATGATTCTGTACTCAAATTGATGGGTTAAGAGTTAGCAAATAATGACAAATTATCATATAATGATTGAATGTTATTAATTAGTTATAATACACTACTAATCTTATGCTATCTTTTTACAAAAGACAATTTAATTAGAGTTGATTTGAACCCTAACTTTCACACTCCCTTCAGTCATCCATTCTATTCTATATAACTGGTACACATGTTCACCACATACATGTGAAAAAGATAAATGATCTTCAATATATGTATTTTGTGCTGAACTAGCACTTATCAGTTGGCCCAGATCATTTCCCACACAGATTTATATAATCAGTGTTAAGTTTATATTAAGATAGCAAATCTTCAAACTTTATTGGACAGGCTTCAGTCCTCTATTTTCCAGTTCTTCAGCCATTCATATCATTGAAAATCTGATGATGGAATGCTCAAAGCCCTTGTTTTCCAATTTTGTTATCATACCCATGTTGACTATAAGCGATTCCGAGGGGTTGGCGTAACTTACAGTCAACATGGGTATGATAAGAAAATTGGCAAACAAGGGCTTTGAATCTGATGATGGAATGCTCAAAGTCTTTGTTTGCCAATTTTGTTGTCATACCCATGTTGACCATAAGCCATTCTGAGGGATCAGTGTAACTTACAGTCAATGTGAGTATGACATGAAAATTGGCAATCAAGGACTTTGATCATCAGATTTTCAATGATATGGATGCTGAAAAGTTGAAGAAGATTGAAGTTTGTCCATTTAAGTTTGAAGCTTTGTTATCTTAATGCAAACCAAGCACTGATTATATATATGTGTGGGAGATGATGATTTGGACCGACTGATGGGTATTAGTTCAGCTCAAAATACATATATTGGAGATCTTTTTTGCATATATGTGGTCGTGGGTATTGTTGTATAGGATGGAGTGGATGATTAGAGGGAGCTTGGAAATCTGGGTTCAAATCTCCTCTAATTACATGTAGATTTAAAAGTATATATAATATACTTGTATTTAAAAAACAATTTAGTGAATATTCTGATCATAAATTATTTGAGAAAAATATTTAAATACAATATTAAAATGAGAGACAAGAATAATTTTAACTTACAAAGTTGATGGACTGGATTTATCAATCCTTCTTGGTGGTCAGCCTATCTGATTCATGTACAAAAAGACCTAGTTCAGATCTGGAAAAGTAATCTAGAGGAATTATGCCGTGATATTTGTATGATTACACAACAGTTGATTATAGAAATTACTGAAATATTTTTAAAGCTAAACACTAAGATAATAAAAAGTTCAACAGCTAATTATGAAAATTGGAAGTGAAAAAGAAATTTTTACAGCTAAAGAAAGAAAATAGTAAAGTTGTTGATAAGATTTAAACATGAATAATATTATGTAATACCATTGGAAAAATCTGTGAAATAAAATCAGCTTGTGTTTGTGTAAATAGATTTGTTACATATATATATTTTAAAAAGTTGCTAAATTTTTTTTGTGCTGTTATTGTACTATTATAAAAACAATTCGATGGTATTGCAAACAAGCTAGTATAGAAAATGTATAATTTCTGCATGTTTACGAGTGGAAAGTTCTAAATAGTAGCAAAATAGTTTTAAACTATACAAAAATAGATCATAAAAACATCGCATATCTTCTCAGGTGAAACCATATTTCAGGATATCTTTAGAAAAGTTTTAACATAACAATCCTTCTTCATTTGATGATGACATTTTATTTAGGTACTTACAACTGCAGATCACTTTCAAGTGAAGGAAGATTGCAAGAATTAGAAGAAGAACTCTCTTATATTAAATGGGATATTATTGGACTTTGTGAAGTTAGAAGAAAAGGTGAAGAGACAATTGATTTAAAAAGTGGACATGTATTGTACTACAAAAGCACAAACATAGAAAGTACAAATGGAATAGGATTCATTATAAATAAAAAGTGGAAGAACAACATTGTGGAGATTGATAGTTAATCAGATAGAGTGGCAAGATTAGTTATTCAACTAAATAGCAGATGGTAAATACAGATAATTTAGGTTTATGCTCCAATAAGTTCTCATTGTGATGATGAAGTAGAGGATCTTTATATGGACGTACAAAAGGCTTTTGATTAGAGTAAACAACATTATAAAATTGTCAAGGGGCACTTTAATGCTAGAATTGGTAAACAATTGAAAAATAAAATTGCTTTAATGATAGCAATGAGAATCATAGATTTGTGAAATTTGCAAAAAAAATATATAATGAATTCTTTTTTTGAGAAAAATGTTAAATGGAAATGGATATAGAATGCATCCAAATGATTGGACTATATTTTGACTAACAGAAAATACATATTTGCAATGTTCTTAATAAATTCAATACACGAAGTGATCATCGATGCATGAACTGTAAGATACATATTAATGCAAAACTAGAGAGAGATTTAAAAATCAATATTCATAGTTGATATTCCTAAACTTCAAAAACATTTCAATAAATTTAATGTGCAATACATTTTCAAATATTAACAGATTTCAAATATGATTCAGATTTGAGTGAAATCAATAGGAAGATAACTGATACTCTTTTAAAAACTGCAATAAAGATAACTGGTATAAAAAAGCAGCAATTGACTAGTAAAATTTCTACTGAGATGGGACAATTTATGAAAAAAAGGAATATGAAAATATATAATAATGATGCATTAAGAAAGATTGAATATCTCAAATTTTTTAAAATGATGTGAAAAAGAATTGATAATGCTATAAGAAAGTATAATTGTGAACTAGCAAGGAATCTATAAAAGAGAATAAAAGACTAAAGGGTGTAAAACAACATTTTGATATTGGTAGAAAATTTATTTCTGCAATAAAAAAAAGGTGGAACCATTACTAAAAAGAGAGATGATATCTTGAAATGTGTAGAAGTGTTCTATCAAGAACTATATAGAACAATAAAAACAAAAAAAAGCATCTCCTACAACTATTATATTTCCCTGAATTTCCCAGAATTTTAAATAAGAAATGAGACATGCAATTAAATTTATGAAGAAAGGAAAAAAATCCAGGTAATGATGGAAATATAATCGATATCTTAAAAGCAGCAAGTTAAGTAGTAAAAAAAAAATTGGCAAAGTTATATATCAAATGTCTAAATGATAAAGATGTACTAGATAATTGGCAGAATGCAGTATTAATATTTTAAATAGTGATAAAGAAGATATTAAAAATTATAGACCTATCAGTTCTATACAAAATTTTTACCAAAATAATTACAACTTATCTACAGCAAACTTTGGATTTTAACCAAAGAAAAGAACAAGCTGGATTTAAATGTGGTTTTAGTACAGTGGATCATATCCAAGTATTGAAAGGAGTTATAGAAAGGACAAATAAATATAAGTTGGCATTATACTTTGGATTTGTAGATTATAAAAAGGCATTTGATTGTAAAAGCATTTCTTCAGTGATAAAAACCTTTGGATTATCAAGGTATAGATGCAGGATATTGTCATAATATGAAAAATATTTATAAAAGTCAACAGCAACAATCAGATTATATAAGGTAAAAAATTAACATTGAGAGGGATGTATGACAGGATGATTCCATATCTAAAAAAAAATTTTTACAGCAGTTTTGCAAAAAGTATTTTATGGATTAAAGTGGGACATTAAGGGAATAAAAATAAATGGAGACTATTTAAGTCATCTAGATTTTGCAGAAGATGTAGTTGTTTTTGCAAATAATGCTTCGGAGCTTCAGGAAATGTGCAAAAGTTATCAGATAAAAGTAAGAAAATAGGATTAAAGGTAAATGTTAAAAAGACTAAAGTAATGTTTAAGGATTTTCTCAAAATATGAAAATAAAGATTGATAATCATGAGTTAAAATAAGTTAACAACTACAAATATCTTGGTCAGATTATTAACATAATGGATTAAATTAATCAAAGAATTAAACTTGTTTGGAGTGCTTTTAGTAGAAATATCTTAATATTAAAAGGTAATATGTCTAGGCATTTGGGGGGAAAGGGATTTTAATAGTTGTGTTCTATCAGTTCTTATTTATAAATCTGAGACTTGAACACATAACAAAAGAGCAATACAGAGACTTCAGAACACTCAACAAAGTATGGAGAGATGTATGTTAGAAGTAACAAAAAGAGATCAAAATAAAATAAATAGGTGAGAGAACAAACAGGTATTACTGATATCATTAAAAAGAATTAAGAGACTGAAGCAGAGTTGGGCTGGACAAATTATTAGAAGAAATAATAATAGATTGATAGTTGAAATCTTAAACTGAATTCCATAAAGCTGTATAAGACCTAGAAAGATACCACATGTGAGATTGATGGATGAAATAAAGAAGTGGAGTAATATGAAGAAGAGAGATTAGAGATCAGCAAAGATGGATTGAACTTGAAGAGACCATCTTGCAGTGGATTGATAATGGTTGAAAATAACAATGTGACTATTGTGGCAGACCATGCATTATACTAATGAACATCAAGAATGATAGGCAAACAAAAAAAAAATTAAAGAAGCTGCTCACCAAATAATCTTTAAAATGTCATAAGTCAACTTAATATTGTTTGACAAATACCGATTAACCTTGATCTTAAAAAAATGCCGAATTCAGGATGTATCCATGGATAAATATATAAAATATCTATTTAAAGAATAACTAGTTAGTTAAGATGATACTTGCAAGTCAATCTTCTCAAAACTAAAGGCCTCAAATTAAATTCCCATATTAGTATCATCGTGATCAGGTCAGAAACACCTGAAGAAGAGAAGAAGAAATGGAGAAATCATAAGAACTGTCACAGATAAGCATATAAAATTTCTACTAATTGTTGCCTTTGACAAAATAGCTTAGTTGATCAGTATGTCACCATAAATATATAAGGGCTCTGGTTTACATCCCATGCTATTACTATTACTGTTCAGACACAGCAAATCCTGAAGAAGTGAATAATACCTAATGAAAGTATTCTATAATACCAATCAAAAGTGTTACATGATAATCTGTGTGCTATTATTAACTCAGAACCTTGTTCTATTTCATGCAGTGAAAATAGAGGCAAATTTTGACGTTAAAGTCCATAGATCATTGCTTAGTTCTGCTACTAATGGTGTGCAAACTTCTTGCAAATTTCTAAATGGTAAATTATTCAATTATTTTTAATGCATTTGAAAAAGTATGAATAAAATTTTAATTTTTCTAAAAGTGTTTAACAATTTAACTACATGTTGGCATTAGATCCAGCACATAACATTTAGAAAAAACATCAACATCACAAATCTTTAGGCAAAAAAAAATAGGTAGATGCATGAATAGGGGAACTATAATAAAAATAAAATTACTCTTAGAATGAAATAAGATGAGCCAGGAAAGACAGATAATCTTACGGACATATTTATATAAATAGTTGCATTTATATGTTGAATTATTTCCATCATCTGATATTACGTATTGAATGTCTAAAAAAAATTAGTTTTATTTAAATTTTCCAATTACATTCATCTGTTACTAATAGTACACAGGTTAGTATATACAAAACGTTTTGGATGGTATTCTCCTCTCTTCTTCAGGCATTTCTGGCCTTACCAGTGATAGTATTAGCATGGTAATCGAACCTGGACCTTTAGATTCTTATTTCAAAAGTAAGCTTTATTTACGGGAAAGGATACAATACAAAGGATGCAACAAGTGTGAAATACAGTGGGAACATAAGTATAGCCTTCCGTAGGTTGCAATGATACATTTGAAAATATCAGAAATATGTACAAAGGAAGTTATACAATAAAGATAACATAATTAAGGTGTCAAGGTGGCACTCTAACCAATTAAGCCATCCTTCCAAATGTGCTATTACTAACATTTGAATGTAATTGGAAAATTTAAATTAAGTTAATTTTTTTTTAAAGACATTCGATACTTAATATTAGATGTTGGGAGTAGTCCAACATATAAATACAATTAAAATACCATCATCACAAACCTTTCAGGCAAACATTTATATAAATACTATAGACAAAAAAAATACAATTCATTATTTTAATTCTCAATAACAAAGATTTAAACTGTTTCTTAATTACAACATTAATTCATACTCATTGATAAATTTTCTACATTACTCTTCCGTCAACGTTCTATTAAGAGAAGACATTTATAATCTGCTGTTCACTCTTTTCAGGAAATTTCTAACGCTTAGAAGAATATAAAGGTCAAAAAAAAATTGTCAGTTTTATCAAACACTTTAATCGTAGTACAAAATACTTTCAGAAAACTAATTACTTAATGTTAGTCAGATGGTTGACTAAGAACTTGAGTTTCATTTTCTAAATGCAGATTTCATTTGTTTTATTTCCAAGAAATTGGATTCCGGACTGGCTGACGTATAAAGGGAGAAGTGTCACCAGAAATCTTCCATTCTCTACTAATCCCAGATTGTTTTTTAGCAGCTTAAATTAAGTGCAGGTAATCTTTCTGATATTCTCCTAAGTCAGTCTGTCAGTGGGTATGATAAGATATTCTTAGTATAAAAAAAAAATATTAATGAACGAACTTAAAAGCCAATTCACCTTATTAAATGATCGTTTTTAAAAATAAATGTGTTAATTTATTTAACGGTTAACTTTCTTTTAAAACCAATTATTTTAATTTAATTAGTAATAAAACAAATTAAAAATGTGCCTTACTTGATTAGACTCATTAATATATCGATCATCTTTCATTTATTTGTTGAGCACAAGTGTTCTACCCCTAAACCATCTATCTCATTAGCAATCAAACTATTATATCTGAACATTTATTTATTTTTCTGTTTGAAAAACTTGCTTTATCTTCAGATAGACAATAAATAAATAGATGTGTTTGTCGAAAAGTTTATTATAATGACATTTTACTTTTAATTATATATTGGATTATCTAGTAGTAATAGTTAAATATCTTTAAAAAAAATCCAAACTTTGCTTTAACTTTTCATATACATTCAACTGTTGATGGAAATAATTCAAAATACAATTACTAACAGTTGAATATACTTGAAAAAATTTAAATAAAGTTCGAATTTTCTAAAAACATTTAACACTCAATTCTAAATGATCTATTGTATAATTAAAACAGTAGCGATTTTTTCCACACAAAAGTGTCACCTAGTGCAAACTGTAGTAATCAATTGATGCTAAAAGGTTGAATAGTTTCTAGCTCAAGGTTTCTGTCATGTGGATAGGTAGACACTGAATAAGGATTATAACGCGCAACCTTCTAGCATCTATTGATTACTACAGCTTACACTAGGTGGCACTATCATGTAGAATAATTCGCTACTAATTTAACTTTGGCAATATGTAATTACTAGGAAAATAAATAATTAAACAATATTAAGTTTTTTTCATGTACTCTTTTACCATGGGGTAGTGAATTATATACAAATCATGAATTAAAATGTAGCTTCTTTAGTGTGTTTGATATAAAATCATATAAACATATAATTTATTAATCAGCCTTTAAAAGTCTACTTCAGGTCAAAGGCCTCTCTAACAATCTTTCTCATCTCATTGCTTGCTGCCTCTAAACATTAACTTATTCTAATATTGATATATATATAATGAAGCTTTTATATCATTAATTTACAATTTTATTAGGCAGTTTGACTTTTAACCACAAATTTTCTGCACTATCTTTTAGATCAGACATTAAGACTTCACAGCATTTAGATTTATTTAATGCCAAAATTGGAAGCTGCTTTTTCAATTTAATCTTTGTGATCTTCGAGACACTGTGGGGACAATATTTCTGATTATTATTGTTTATAAAGCTTTCTCAAGTCAGCATGTTTTTCTTATTGATCTGTAATGCTCTACAATCTTATCTAATTCTCAGTTGTCATACTCTTCTGTCAGTCTCTAGATGCTGTTTCACTTTCTTCTTAATTTCTCTATGTATTCCTTTTGACCAATTTCTTTTTGAACATCATTTTCTCTTCATTCCCATAAATGTCCTGAAATACCTACTATACATGTCTACACCATTTCATTTGTTTTCCGACTTTATTTACTTGAGAGTATTCAATGTTTTTCAAATTCTTTGATTTCTGATACATTTTCTCCATGACCTTCTTAAAGACTTTCAATAGTGATCCATTTCTATAACTGTTGATTTCTTTTTCATTCTTTCAATCAACTGGAAAATCTCATTATCCCATATAATGATACTATTTACTATTATATGTTTTTCCATTATTGATTTTTAATATAATCCAATCTCATGACATGTAATTTATTATTGCTATAGCTTTTGTATGACTATATTTTTTTACTTACAGCCTCATCTATTATTTCCCTTTGAGTAATTTTGCATTTCTTATATTTTCTTAATCACTGTCCAGCTTCCAATTTTATATATTATTGGGTTTACCTAATATACATATTTTTTAAAATTTGTTAGATACCATTTTCTATATTCTTTTATTAATTTTTAAAACATATAGTTTAAAATGTGATCTTGAATCTGTTAATTTTCATTAAATTAAACCTCTAATTACTGTATATAACATTAAATTTTTCATCACTGATAATAGATTTTATAATAAATATACACTTCTTTTTCCAACACTTTTGTATTATTCTACTCTTTGAATACTCATAATTATCTCTTCTACACAATGTGTTATTTCATAGTCTGGATTTTGTCTGTCTATATGTAAAATCTTATAAATCAATTTTCACTTGCTTCTCAATTACCAATTTAGTGAGACTTTGCATACATATTGCAATATATTTTTTAGAAATTTGCAAACAATTTAGCAAAAAAAAAGTGATGAAAATTTTAAATTTTATACAGGATTCAGTACATGCATGATAACTAAATTTTCATTGATAATTTCTGGAACTATAGAAAACTAAAAAATATAAAAAAAATTTTTTTATTCATATAAATGCACTAAAACACTAAAAAATCTATTAAAAAGTAAAAAATATTTGTTATAGCTTTCACAAATACTTAAAAGTCAGATTCCTAAAAAAATATTTAAATAAACTTACAATTAATGCCCACTTTGAATAAATTTGTGTTGGTACAAAAAAGTTGACATAATCATTCTAACGAATAATAAAAATCATATATAACAGTTAATATAAATATATATTAATCATACATAAAGAGCCTTTTTCGGCATATGATTTAGCACTCTTTTCAAATGTTAATGATCTATCATAATGTTAATCAATTATTACAAATATAACACCATCTGGTGTTCAATAATTGAAGTAAAATAACCACAATAACAAAATAAAACAGTAAATAAAACAAAACTTTCATATTGTAACCAAATTAAAGTTAGATCAAAGATCCAGTGTAACAAAATGAGATCTGGTCTTTTAGAGTAATTATGAAATGTCAGAATTCAAACATTATTAAAATCTCAAATATTCCAGTATTGTTAAAAAATGTAACTTAATAAAGATGATCAAATGATCCAAATGTATTTAATAATTATGAA
Organism: Epiperipatus broadwayi; assembly: GCA_028023455.1. Taxonomy (NCBI): domain Eukaryota; kingdom Metazoa; phylum Onychophora; class Udeonychophora; order Euonychophora; family Peripatidae; genus Epiperipatus; species Epiperipatus broadwayi. Next base: position 15,834,642 of record JAQFVV010012403.1, on the reverse strand, counting down.
ACGATTCAAATATAAATCTTTTTAGCTTAATAAATGAAAAATGCATTGTAGATTTTTATATCAAAAGAAAAGCATTATTTAACCTGAGTAGTGCCTATTAAACCAAAGATCAGACTGAGTTATCAATCATATTAAGTGTCATTGGATGAAATGAAACATATTTCTGTAATTAGATTTCTCAAGATATCCCACTATCAATAATTATAAGCAAATTATTAACAACAAGGATTATAACTCAGGTATATGAAATCACGTGAGGTGAGTACACTAGTAATTCAATAAAATATAACTCAGGTATACAGACAGTAGATCTTATCCACTTTCATTTCTTGGTTTGATGTTAAGTGCATGTTTAAACAAATACTAAGTGAATATGGTCTAGCAGGGCGCCACTAGATTATTTGAATCTAGACACAGTTATATCTAATAACCTTTTCACATGTACCGGGTTTGAATCCCCTTTTGGTACTTTATTTCTAATAAAAATAGGAGATTTTGCTTTTTGAGCCATATCACTATATGCACTAATATTTAGGTAAAAGTAAAACATCTATAAACCACAGTGGAGTTCATTAGACATAAATCATTTCTTAGATCTTAGATAACAAATGTGTTTCAATATTTTTATAAGTTTACTAGCTCAGATTATATATAACTAATTTAGGATGGCAATTCACTCATCTTTGCATGAAATAGATGACGGGAGGTGGTTATAATAATACTAAGAAATCACTAAATATTATAAAATCAATATTTATTAATAGCCTTTAAACAGTTAAACAGCTCATTAATTAAAACATTGATGATGATGATGATAATAATAATAACGATAATGACAAGGGTTTCAACTACCACTCTAGGACTAAGCCTAAACATAATACTAATTTTTATATAGAAATTCATAATTATTGCTTAATTTTAGCATATTTACTTATATCTTAAATAACTGATATTCAACCACTGATGATGATGAATGATCACACTTAACAAAGACTACACTTAATGAAATATATACACCTCGTTTAATAAAACAAACTAATATTTATTACTGCACTTCTAACATATACATAAAATTTTCTAGACATACATGAAAATTGACATGAATAATAACAATAATAATAATTGATTATATAACAATCCTCAGATTAATTTCAAGTTCTTCCCCCTTTCCCTTCAAATGTATATTGTATTAAGTTGGATGTCACATTGACCATGATTTTCACTCCACGAGAAAAGTATTTCAAGAAAAAAAAAATTATCTGCTCATTAGCACACATACTTTATAAATCTAACATGTAAGTAGAATGTTAAAAAAAAATGTTAATAGAAATTAGAAAAATCAAGTCCTTAGAAAAGAGTTTTAAATCATTATCTCCTCCTCCCTTCTAAGCGCTGAAATCTATACTTTCTCAAGACAAAATAATTTAATATTTTAACACCACCTATTATTTCACATTCACTCGCAATTATACACATATAAAATATTACTATGCATGTGCGTGTTTTATCCCAAAATAATAATAATATATTAGTTAAAACTAAAATCATAATACCATAAAAAAAAATTATTTTACACATTAATATTTCATAACTGTAAAATTAATAAACAAATAAATTTTGATACATTCAAAATCAGTTATGTAGTTCAAAGCTATTATTATTAAGACATTCTTGGTTTCCATCGATCTGAATTGTCTTTAAAAGTTCTTTAAATAAAATATGTCACTTTATTACTAAATTTTTATTAATACTCTGATTTCATAAAGAAAATAGATATAAAAGTCATATTACCGATCCATGGGTTCACTTGTCTTGTATACTGTCTATACTTGGCAGCAACAATTTCCGTGTTCTTTGGAACAATCACTTTCTTGAAGTATATAATTATTTGATGATGAGGATCCTATTGAGGTTATTTGCTTTAGTGGATAATTTGGAAATCATTATCAATTTTTCTTCTCTTCCTGTCAAGCATTATTCTTTTAGTGAATGAAATACAGCAGTTGTTTTCACGTTATAAATTTTCCGGATTTAAACTCAGTTGTTGGAACAATTAATTGGACTTGATGATTAATATTTATTGGTAGATTAATTCATCTTTCATCGAATGCAGGTGAATGCTTTCTTCCTTCTATTAAAAACATCTTATTTCTCTGGTCAGTTGAAAGGTATAGAATATTATTTTCAGACAAGACATCTTTTCGTTCCTATATGATGTGCAGCTTCCCAGATGGTCAGGCAAAGATGGGACATACATATAATTTTTCTAGCCAGTCATTTCTTATATTTTCAACATTCAATTTAATACTCTAATAATCTGAATCATAATCACAGTAATAATAATAATAATTCAACTGATTTTTTTTCAGACAGCTTTTTATATCCAATTTTTGAGCTAACTTAACCAATCAGAGATAGCGTCACTTGCTATTTTTGGACAAATTCATTTCAATTAGATCTCTAATTTATTTTCAACTAAATTATTTTTCAACTGAAAAGTTTAATCCTTTTTCCAGACACTTTTGTTTGGAAGGAAAAACTGACTCAATCCTTTTTCTGTCTTTTTTCACATATATCTGTAATATTTAAAATTGGAGTTTCTTTCCTTTAATCCTTAGGTGAGACAATTTCAAAATCAGACCTCACACCAAGTTTAAACTCAAAATAACAAATAATCATTTACAAAAACAAAACTGCTACAAAAATAGATATCTCATTCAACAGATATTCTCTTTTAACACAAAATTGCGCAAAAAAAAAATAATAATTTGACAGATTTAATCCTTCTAGTACAAACTGTTGAATAATAAAAAAATAATTTAACAGATTTTCTCAATTTTCTTTCAATATTTAATAAATAAAAAATGTAGTTTATGTATGTAATATATCCAAGCATACACACTGCCATTATTCCAATCATTTATAAATCTGGTTGACTAATAATATAAATGCTAGTTCAGAAATTATAACCCTAACATTTAAAATTAAATCCTTAGCTTTTAAATCCCAATTACAATTATAAAAAAGCAAAATAGAAGTATAGAATAAGATATTAAAATTGATCAAGCATAGGTTAGTTTTAAAGAAAGTCAAGGTGTTTAATATTTGAAATATAAAACAATTAAAAAACTTACACATACACTGCTTATACATATGCGTTATAACTTTGCTTTTTAACAGAAAATTTAAATATTAAATGTGTGTACTGCTCTTTTTGAGATTTATTAACACACAAACAAGTAAAGCATATAATTGCTGTCCCACTCTCTTTCGGTCTAAAGTGTTTAAAATTTTGATCTGGTAGGGTTTGAACTTGGATGCCCTACAGCTTCTTTTATGGTTATATAAAAATGTGATGATGATTTAGGTTTACCTTTTCTACATGCACATTACTATAAATTTAGCTAGTGACTAAATTGTAATGGCACAATATATATAAATATCCAATATAACTTCAAAAAATTGACTATATAACATAAGAATATACAAAACAAATAATACATATATTATACAACATTATATATATATATATATATATATATATATATATGTTGTATAATATATGTATATATATATTTATATATATATATATATATATATTGTCTTATATAATTTTCCATTCATTTCCAATTGATCAGTTCTTAACTAAATTTGGTGAAGTTTTTGTAAATAAATATAAAATTATTTAAATTATTTTAAATGTAATATGTTTCATATATTTTAATATAATTTAAATCTTTAATATTTTTAAAGCATCTATTTTATATCCATATGTTAAGTAATGAATGTATAAAGCAGATTTATCATCTCTATTATTTCTACTGTTATGTTCTTTGGCTCTTACCTCTAATTGTCTATATGACATAGTTAAAACAATTCTTACTATTTTTTCAATGGACTAAAAAAATAAATAGTATTATTCCAGAAAAAAAACTGTTTTCAATCTAGGGATTAAGATATTAAAAGCTTTTTTTAAAATCAGTTATTAATAATATACATAAAGGAGAAATTATTAAATTCCAAGTCTGAATTAAAATTTAAGAGAATTCAATTGAGAATTGAATTATCTAAATTATATTCTTATATAATTCTGCAGCTTTTAAACTATGAGATTAGATTAAAGGTCTTTTTATTAATTACTATCTGCTTTTACTTTATTTTTGAGTTTTTAATTTCATCAGCAAAAAGGTTACTTCTTCTTATCTGTCTCCCTATCTACATATTCTATCTACACATCCACAGATCTATCTATCTATCTATCTATCTATCTATCTATCTATCTATCTATCTATCTATCTATCTATCTATCTATCTATCTATCTATCTATCTATCTATCTATCTATCTATCTATCTATCTATCTATCTATCTATCTATCTATCTATCTATCTATCTATCTATCTATCTATCTATCTATCTATCTATCTATCTATCTATCTATCTATCTATCTATCTATCTATCTATCTATCTATCTATCTATCTATCTATCTATCTATCTATCTATCTATCTATCTATCTATCTATCTATCTATCTATCTATCTATCTATCTATCTATCTATCTATCTATCTATCTATCTATCTATCTATCTATCTATCTATCTATCTATCTATCTATCTATCTATCTATCTATCTATCTATCTATCTATCTATCTATCTATCTATCTATCTATCTATCTATCTATCTATCTATCTATCTATCTATCTATCTATCTATCTATCTATCTATCTATCTATCTATCTATCTATCTATCTATCTATCTATCTATCTATCTATCTATCTATCTATCTATCTATCTATCTATCTATCTATCTATCTATCTATCTATCTATCTATCTATCTATCTATCTATCTATCTATCTATCTATCTATCTATCTATCTATCTATCTATCTATCTATCTATCTATCTATCTATCTATCTATCTATCTATCTATCTATCTATCTATCTATCTATCTATCTATCTATCTATCTATCTATCTATCTATCTATCTATCTATCTATCTATCTATCTATCTATCTATCTATCTATCTATCTATCTATCTATCTATCTATCTATCTATCTATCTATCTATCTATCTATCTATCTATCTATCTATCTATCTATCTATCTATCTATCTATCTATCTATCTATCTATCTATCTATCTATCTATCTATCTATCTATCTATCTATCTATCTATCTATCTATCTATCTATCTATCTATCTATCTATCTATCTATCTATCTATCTATCTATCTATCTATCTATCTATCTATCTATCTATCTATCTATCTATCTATCTATCTATCTATCTATCTATCTATCTATCTATCCATCCATCCATCCATCCTTGTTTAGTTGTAGTGATGGAGTGTTCAGATTTTATATTGATTCCAGTTCTACTCTTTCTGATGCTCGGCTTTTGCAGTCAATAGTCATTCAATTATTTTGTTCTAGGTGGATTATTGCAATGGAAATGTGCCAGACACTGGAGCACTTGGATTGATTCCAGTTCTGATACTTCCAATTCATTATGAACATCCAAATAACAAAGCCATTTGATTACTTTTTCCCTGCCTAATTTAATGCAATGGACCACATCAGATACTGAAGTGTAAGATACTTTGATCAATTTCATTTCTGGTATTTATGACATTTAATTTTTTTATGAACTCCCAAGCAATAAAAGCATTCAATTATTTATATATCTAGTAAGCAATAAATATCTTTGAATAATATATAAAAACTTGCAATAACTACTACATGGTTCATAATATGCACATTACAACTGGTATCTGATGTTATTTTATGATATGATTTCAAATTTTATTTCTTTTATTATAAGCATTATTTACAATAGGTATTATAATATTTATATAAAAAAGAAATATGATTATAAAATTATTAAAAATGGAAAAACAAAATTACTTTTGTTTAGAACGGCTTCAAACTGGAATCAATTAATTGCTTTTTTTTTTTTTAAAGAAAAGAATGATATATTTTTATAATAAATTCATTTGATTTTTATTATTGTAAGCATTATTTACAAAAACTATTATAACAATAAAAAAACAAGTCATATATCATGTGACTTTGTTTTTAAGCTTGTATTTACAAAAATGTAATACAGAGGGCGTACCAATAGCTCAAACAAGCTCTTAATTGATAAGTGCGGTATGAGAAAATATTTAAAATCTCTACCCACTAACCTTCCCATCTCCAGATCAATGTACTCTTTATAACTTTACATCCATTCATCAAAGAGCATCAGCTTAAAAACATAAGTGGGCCACTTATGTTTAGAGCTTATTGTATAAGCCAATATTTACTCAACATGCTGAAATCAGGGCTTTAACCTATTGTGTACCCTAAATTATCAATTAAGAATTGAATTGTACAAACTTATTCACACAATAGGTTAAAGCCCTGATTTCAGCATGAAGAGCAAAGGTTATCATATAAAACAATAAGCTCTAAACGTAAGAGGTCCACATGTAAATTAATAAAGAGCACATGACAGAAGAATTATTTCCTTTTCTACATTACATATGCAGTCAGCTTAGTAAAAACTACTATATTTGTATAAAATATATATAACTATAGATAGAAAATAATGGAGAAATAAAATTTGCTTTTATTTATACTGTGTTTCAAGTGTTATGCATTGATTGCTTTCTTTTAGTAAAATTACTATTTATTATTATAATAAAATAATTTGATTTTTTTTTTTTGCAAAATAAAAATATATTTGTTTTCAAAAAGTAGGAAAAAAACCTAGCTCACAAAGCAAACAGAGAAATAAATTACTTACATTTAGAGTACAAGTGGTATGAGATACTGCTAAACTCCAAAAAATGACATAAAATATAGACTGCATGAGGTAAATTCTAACTAATTTGATTTTTTAAAAGTATATACATACTTAGAAAAACATTAAGACTAATACTTGCTTAATATTAAAAATTCTATAAAATTAAGGAATATGAAAATTTATAGTAGCTATCACATAAAATTGTAGCCATTGAGAATTAAATCCTTTATCTGTTCCTGAATATTATAAATTTATCTTCTCTAAATGATAAAAACAGATATAAATGGATGTTTTACATTTTTCAAACTATCTCACAAAGCAGTTTCGAGAGTTTATTTCAACAGTAATTAATTATAATTTAAAATATGTGTATATATTATTTATAGCATATTCAATATTTGGTTATTAATTCACAAATATTTTTAATAAGTTGAAATTACCTCTACCGTGTGAATTTTAATGTTTAGCCAATTTAAAGAAGCCGTATTTACACTTGGGTTTAATTTGAAGTTTGCCTTGAGTAATATTATTTGTTAGATTTGTTATCTTTATATAAACTGAGCAAATGACCCAAATGCCATTTTGTTTTTGTTAGAAAATTTGATAAAAAGGTTGGTCCATTGATATTAACAACATTCAAAATGTTATCATTCTAGTGTTTATGTATAGCTTAAAGCACTACATTCAGAAATATTTTTTTACAAATGGATAGAAATAAACTGCCTTGTAAAATGTAATGTTTAACCATGTTGAAAGAGGGTGTGTCTACATGCAAGATTGCATGTGAGATTGATTTGAAGTATATCCTGCATAATATTCAGATTTGATATCTATAGAAGAACTTAGAAACTGACGAAAATAGTAATTTTTTATTTTTTTAATTAGTCTAACAAAAAATTATATTGATATTAACAGTATTTGGATAGTGGTTTATATATAGTTCATCATCATCAACCATTATCAATCCACTGCAGGATGAAGGTCTCTCCAAGTTTAATCCATCTTCTCCGATCTTTAGCTTCTCTTCTCCACAACACCCCTGCACATTTTCTTATTTCATCAATCCATCTCACATGTGGTCTCTTTCTGGGTCTTTTACAATCTCTTGGAATCCAGTTTAAAATTTCAATTGTCCATCTATTATCATCTCTTCTAGCAATATGTCCAGCCCAACTCCATTTCAATCTTTTAATTTTTTCAATAAGATCAGTAACACCTGTTTGTTGTCTTACCCATACATTGCGTTTTTGATCTCTTCTTGTTACTCCCAACATACATCTCTCCATACTCCCTTTGAGTGGTCTGAAGTCTCTGTATTACTCTTCTATTAAGTGTCCAAGTCTCAGATCCATAAGTAAGAACTGGTAAAACACATTTGTTAAAAACCATCCTTTTCAAACACATAGGCATATTTCCTTTTAGTATCAAGTTATTTCTACCAAATACACTCCAACCAAGTTTAATTCTATGATTAATTTCCTCCATTATGTTTCCATCTGTATTAATAATCTGACCAAGGTATTTGTAACTGTTAACTTCTTCTAATTCTTCATAATCAATCTTTATTTTTATATTTTGAGCAAATCAATTAAACATTACTTTAGTCTTTTTAACATTTATCTTTAGTCCTACTTTTCTACTTTCATCTGCTAACTCCTACAACATTTCCTGCAGCTCTGAAGCATTATTTGCAAAAACAACTACATCATCTGCAAAATCTAAATGACTTAAATACTCTCCATTTACTTTCACTCCTTTAGTTTCCCATTTTAATCCACAAAATACTTCTTGCAGCACTGCTGTAAAGAGTTTTGGAGATATGGAATCACCTTGTCTTGCATCTTTCTCAATGTTGATTTTTTCCAGTATCATTCTGTAATCTAATTGTTGCTGTTGCATTTTTATGAATATTCTTTAAAATATGACTCTTCCGATCTCCTTGATGATCCAATGCTTTAATCACTGAAGAAATGTGTATAGAATCGAATGCCTTTTCATAATCTACAAATCCAAAACATAATGACAACTCATATTCATTTGTCCTTTCTATGACTTCTCTCAATACCTGGATATGATCTATTGTACTAAAACCACTTTAAAATCCAGCTTGTTCTCTTGGTTGGTGGAAATCCAAAGTTCTCTGTAGACGAGTTGCAATTATCTTGGTAAAAATTTTATATAAAACTGATAAAAGGCTGATAGGTCTGTAATTTCTAATATCTTCTTTATCACCTTTATTAAATATTAATATTATTACTGCATTCTTCCAATCTTCTGGTACATCTTTATCATTTAGACATTTGGTATATAACTTTGCTAAAATTGTTTCTATTTTTTCACCTGCTTCTTTTAATATATCAATTATAATTCCATCATTTCCTGGAGCCTTTCCTTTCTTCATACACTTAATTGCATGTATCACTTCTTCATTTAAAATTCTGGGCAATTCGGAATATGTAATAGATATAGGAGGTACTTGTTCTTTATTACTATATAATTCTTGATAAAAATCTTCTACCAATTTCATGATGTCATCTCTCTTTTTAGTAATAATTCCATCTTTTTTTCTTATTGCAGATATAAATTTCCTACCAATACCAAAATGTTGTTTAACATTTTTGAGACTTTTATTTTCTTCTACAGCTTTCCTTGCTATTTCACAGTTATACTTTCTTATATTATTTTCAATTCTTTCTGGACCATTTTACAAAATTCGAGATATTCAATTCTTTTTAATACATCATTTTTGTATATCTTCATATTCCTTCTTTTCTTCATAAATACTCTAGTCTCAGTAGAAATTTTATTAGTCAATTGCTGCTTTTTTCTACCAACTATGTTTGTTGCAGTTTTTAAAAGTGTATCAGTTATTTTCATATTAATTTCATTCAAATCTGAATCATGTTCAAAATCTCCTAACACTTGAAACCTATTTGTAAGTTCTAATTTAAATTCATTAGAATGTTTCTGAAGATTAGGAATATCAACTGTAAATATTGTTTTTCTTAATAATTTTTGTCTCTCTAGTTTTACATTAACACGTAACTTACACCTTACTAATCGATGATCACTTCCTGTGTTAAATTTATTAAGAACATTACAATCTTGAAATATGTATTTTCTGTTAGTCAAAATATAATCCAATTCTGCTGTACCTTCATTTGGATGCTTCCATTTCCATTTCCTTTTAACATTTTTCTCAAAAAATGAATTCATAATATAAAGTTTTTCTTTTTCTGCAAACTCCACAAGTCTATGTCCTCTCACATTTCTATTACCATAACCAAAATTACCTACAGCAATTTCATCTTTCATTTGTCTACCAATTCTAGCATTAAAGTCTCCCATAACAATTTTAAAATGTTGCTTACTCTGATCAAAAGCCTTTTGTACATCCATATAAAAATCTTCTACTACTTCATCACTATGAGAACTTGTTGGGGAATAAACCTGAATTATCTGCATTTGGTATCTGCTATTAAGTTGTATAATTAATCTTGCCACTCTGTCCGATACACCATCAATCTCCATAATATTGTTCTTCCACTTTTTATTTATAATAAATCCTACTCCACTTGTATTTCCAATATGTGTACCTTTATAATAGAGTATATGTCCACTTTTTAAATCAATTGTTTCTTCTCCTTTTCTTCTAACTTCACAAAGTTCAATAATGTCCCATTTAATATAAGACAGTTCTTCTTCTAATTTTTGCAATCTTCCTTCACTTGAAAGTGATCTGCAGTTGTAAGTACCTAAATAAAAAGTCATCATCAAATGGCAGCCTGGGTCTGCAATCAGGGGATTCTTAGCACCGTCCGCCTTCGGCCACCAACCGCTGCCTTGGTTGGTGACTTTACAGCTTCCTGGGAATAAGGGCCATGCTTTATTTTTGTCTGTCATAATTGTATATATGTATTGGAAAAATATTTATCATTTACACAAACATTCATTCTGCCTTATCAGGCACTGAGAAGAAAGACCATGGTGTTTCTTGATCTTAAACTCAGAGGTAAAAAGCCAATAAACTCCACACTGGCTAATGCATATAGTTACATAAGTTTATATACGTATAATTCTTGAACAAATTAGAATAAATCTTCAGTCAGTTAAAATAGAAATAACCAAAACACATCACTATATGGAAAAGTCTACATGACAAAAAGCAAATGGCACTCTCTCCAAATTAATTGTTAAATTATCTCTACAAAAATAAGAGATAGTTATTTAAATAACTATAATTTAGTACTTAGGTGAATTTAAAAAATATGTAGAAAGTTAAAAAGAGATTGCTTTATTAATCTCTGACTTGAGTACTTTTCTATTTAAAGATTAAAATAATAATGTAGTAGATTATTTTATTGCTGTTAATCATACTTCATTAAATCAAAGTAAAAAATATAATTTTAATAAGAATTTATTTTAGTGTTAAAATAAACATTGATACAAAGAAATCGAAAATAATTATATTTAACAAGATCAAGTTGCTAATAAATATGAATTAATCTTTAAAAAAAAACTGAAATATATAACAAGTTCAGCAAGTTTAATTGATTAAGAAAGGGAATTAAGATATAAAAATGTATATTAAAAACAAAATTTGAGATTAAAAATATTATAATAAATAGATTAAGAGATTATAGAGGGATGATAGTTATTTACATTCTGTGCTATTGCTTGGGAAGAACATAAAAGAGAGAATTTTTTGGACAGAATGAGATTGAAAAAACTTGGGAACAGTGACTAATAAAATCAGTTTAACTTTTAATTAGTAGGCAATGAAGCATAATAAAAGCAAATGGAAAAAAAGTAAGAAATGTTGCTGCAAAAAGCAGGAAGTCTAGTTGAATTTAAAAACAAAGAATAGCTTAAAATTTTCAGAGTTATAGCTTACATAATTATTTTTTTGAAATAAGTGGCTAAAAAACTTGTAATGTGTTGTAATGAACTTTTAACCATGTAGTCACTTGAACTCTGACCTAAGAACCAACTACATGTCTTTAAAAATTCTGAATGTCTTACCTTCAAATGTAGCACACTGAATCAAATTAAAAAAAGCTTGATTATACAAAGTATAAGAAAATCCTTTATTTGAATTCATGAGCATTTCTACCAGAAATGTAATGCTAGTGAGAGAAATTGATATCCAGCTGAAAAGATTTAGTGGGAATTTCTGAAAATGCACTGCATCATAATGAGAAACTCTGAAACAAAAGCCTGCTCAAAGTTCAGTAAAATTAAAGTGAATTTAACTCAATTGATGATTGATATTTGTATGAAGGAAAATTCTCGTCAAAGACAAAAGTCGAGCCTAAGGTATTATCTTGTGATACTATACTATATATTGTAAAAATGATGTCATGAGAATTCTCAGGGTGCACATCAATTATTGACTATAAAATGGATAGTAATTATGTCACTGTAAAAATTATAAAAAAATTTTTTTCATAGTTTTTTTATATGACTTTCTTGGAAAGAGGAAATATTCAATTGTAGGACACATGCTGCTTAATCTCCTTTTCTGTATATTTCTTTTCTCTTTTTCTTTTGTTAAAACAGGCAAAAACTCACTATATATATTGCCACACACAGCAAGATAGAGTAATCAATGGATGCCAGAAGACTTGTGCATAAAATCCCCATCTAGTACCTACTCATCCAATATTCCCAGACTAGTTTCTAGCTTGCTGGGTGTAACAATATATATAGTGAGTTTTTGCCTGTTTTAACATCAGTTATGCGCAAGCATAGGAGGTGATCATGTGATGTTTATTGGCTCTTTTTCTTTTCTATGTGTGAGGATATGAGTATGATATATCTTGAAGTTATTTCATCTTAATTTATGCTTAAATTTAATTCTCATTAAATTCTGCTAGAGATAAAATGTGGTATAACTAAGTATTTAATCTCTGTTTTAATCTGTGTATATATATAATATCAAATGATATAAATATAATAAACAAAATACACTAAAATAACTCTACAAAATTAAAAATTCCTATATAAACATTAAAAAATAATAATTTATTTGCTATAGCTAGCTTACGTCTTCTTCCACCATCTTCAGTAGCAATATAACACTAATATTTAAATCTCATTAAAGTTTCACAACAGTAATGTATAAAAGTAAAGTATAGCAGGCTATAGCAAAAAAAATATTTTTTTTAATTTTATATAGGCATTTTTAATTTTGTAGAGTTATTCTTGTGTTATATATATAGAATTTAGTGTGATTTCATGCTATAGCATCTCAATTCTATTATTTATTATAAACAGTTTGTTATTAAAAATAATTTTGTATACATAAAATTTTTAAGCCGTGCATTTGCTATATATAAGAATGATTGGTTACTCATCAGATTTATAATCTACAGTTCTTATAACTTTGATAATGTAGACCAGTTATTAAAAAATAAAGATTACTGGATGAGTAATGTGATCAAGAAAATATAATCAGTTCATTAACACCTCATTTTGGAACATATTCTAAATATTCACACTGATGATAGTATAAGCTGTGGTGATAGTATAATAATCAAACTCTATATATTTGTTGGATATTGTGTAGATATAATAGATTACTTAAGAAGATTATTCTTTTTGGTTTCAAAGTCACAATATCCATTCCATTACTATATATATATATTAAATCAAAGATTTTCATGGGCTACAGATATAAATAAAATATTATTTGGGTATGTCCGTATATAATTTATTACTATATATATATAAATCAATGTTTTGACCAAGTCAGACTGATCATTAACTGAGTAAGAACTATAAAATAATTATAGAGGCATTCTAAACACTGATGTATAACAATAAGAAACGTTTATTAATAGAAAATAAAAATAATAATGAGAGATTATTTTAGATTAATGACTTTAAAAAAAAAATACAAATAGTAGGTAATTTGCATGTATCATTACATTTGTTGATACATCTGGCCTTTTACAGATCTCAATTGCTTCTCTTATCTGACATTGTTGGAGAGTGCCACATCTGGATAGAATTCTCATTTTAGAAGAATCAATACTACGATCTATATCTAAAGCATGGAGAAATAGTGCTGCTACTGATGAGTATTTCTTAACTGCATTAATATTTTTATTTCTTTTAGCATTGATGCGATGATTATTTATACTTATATAAAAAGCTCTTTAGGCTTGGTTATAATGTTTTTTTTTTATAATTAATTAATTAATTATTAATTTATTTATGAAATATATAGAATTCCATGCTTTAAAGTCAGCACCTTTTAAATCTCTTATTTGGATCAGATACATAGATTATACATTTATCATCTGGTTATGGTAAAGACAATTAAAAAAAATTTTTCACATATATAAACAATATACATCTTAATATTAAATTTACAATGGAAGCAGAAACGGGTGGGAAACTTCCTTTGATGTACTTGTCACCAAAAAATGAATAATCTTTTGTTTTCAATTTTCAGATAATCTATACTCTAAAAAATATTTTCCTGAAGGTTTGTGATGATGGTATTTTAGTTGTATTTACAAAAACAAAAACTGCATCTATGAAATACCATGGGAATGTGGAATGATGTACATTGGTGAGACCAGTTGACCCATTGAAAAGTGATTGCAAGAGCACAAATTGATAAGAAGAGAGAAAACAGATGTGTCTAAGGTAGCATTCCATGTATGTACCAATGAACATATGTTCAATTAGGAAAATGCAAAAATATTGGATAGAGCGGAAAAGGTACATAGAAGAAAATTCAAAGAAGCTCCTCACATGACAATGGTAAATAGCACCATAAGTCAATTTAGTGTGACTATACATAATATATGAAAACCATTAATCAACTTTTCTCTTTAAAAAATGGAAAAATCAGAAAGAACCTTAGACAAGCATATGAAATTTCTACTGATTGTTGCCTTTGGCAGAATGGTAAGTTGGTTTGAGTCTTACCTTAAAATTAAATATTCAAGAATCTAAGGGTGCAGGTTCAATTCCCATATTAGTACTGTCACTGGTCAAGTTATTAATATCTGAAAAGAGAACAATACCTCTCAAAACATTGTATGTATATTAACCTGTGTTCTAATACTAACAGGTGAATGTACTTTGAAAATTTAAATGAAGTTAAATTTTTCTAAAGGCATTCAATACTTTATATTAGATGATGGAAATAGTCCATATATAAGTGCAACACTGACAAACATTTAAAATTTTCATCACACCATCATCTATCATAAATCTTTTCTGTTGCAAAAATTCTTTCACTAGAGCTATTAACTTTCTTTCAGATAAATCGAATCATGAAGATGAAATAGATCGTATAAGCAATGTTTTATCAGCTAATGACTATAATAATAAAACAATACACCAAGTCTTAATTTAAACACTAAACAATCAAAATAAAAGACAAAAAGAAGAAACAACTAGAGTTTGTATTCCTTATATAAAAGGAACTACTCTAAGACATTATAATATAAAGACAATATATAACACTCATCAAAAAATTAATAGAATTATAACCAAGACTAAAGACTCAATCCTTTTTGAAGTGCATGGAGTTTATGATATTCCATGTAACATTTGTAAAGCTTCCTATATAGATATGAGTAAACATCATATCAATGCTAGAAGAGATGAACATATTAATGTTGTTAAAAACACTTATCATCATCAGCACTATCTTTTCATGCTATAGATACAGTTCATACTATTGATCTTTCTAATACAAAAATACTATTCAGATGTGGCTCTCCAACAATGTCAGATAAGAGAAACCATTAAGATCTTTAAAAGACCAAATTGTATCAACAAATGTAATGATACATGTAAATTACCTTCTACTTGGGACTTTTTTAAAAAAATCATTAATCTAAAATAATTTCTCATAATTATTATTTTTATTTTCTATTAATAGAATTTTCATTATTGTTATACATCAGTGTTGGCAATGCCTCTACAATTATTTTATAATATTTGTCACCCAGTTAATAACCAGTGTGAGTGACCTGGTCAAAATGTTGGTTTATATATATACTTTAATAAATTGTACACACTTGATACCCAGATATTTTTTTTATATATATATAATTATATTTTGATACTTTGTCATTATAACTATTAATATAAAAAAAATACTAAGTCAGAGTTTTAAATAAAATGCCCATTATTTAATAAACATTGTAATACTAAAAAATAATAAATATAATGGTAATTAATTATTATACAAAGTCTTACAATTCACAGAAGTACTTTCGGTTAATTATTTAACCCTCTTCAACTGCTTTTTAATTTAAAAAAATATTTTTAAAAATAAAATATTTTAAAAATAAAACAGCAGTTGAAGAGAGTTAAGTAATTAACCAAAATTACTTCTGTGAATTATAAGATTGTGTATAATAGTTAATCATCATTCTATTTATTGTTTATTATTATATATATATATATTATTTAATGTTCTCATGGTTATATGATGAAAATTAAATTATATGATGGAAATTAAAACAAAATAATAGATGATATAACCCATATATATATATATGTCAAGTATTTTGGCACTTTTTCATAATTACAGACAGATTGGAGGCCATTCATGAGGAATAATCATTAAATTATATGTCTAATGTCTAAGATTTTTTTGATGATGTTTCAATAATATTATACTTATTTTCATCAAAGCAAAAAAGTTAATCATTATCATAAATATTGTTACATTTCAAAGTAATGGAAGGAAAAAAACATATATATAGATATCAGCATTTTAGAGACTCAGTATCAATTTTTTCCATCAATATTGCTACCTAGTGTAATCTATAGTAATCAATGGATGCTAAAAGGTTAGTGCATCAAAATCCCAATCTATTTCCTACTCTTTTATTATCCCCAGACTTGTTTTTAGTTTATGGCATACATCCGTGAAAAGCCTTGGATGTGAGAGCACTGCACCCAAGATCTTTGATCTAATGAATTCCTCCAAAAGTTAATTTTTACCTTTTTAGTTAATTATAAAGCTATGGTACCAAACTGAAATACAATAATGTTTTCAGTCCAAGAGACACAGAAACAAATTATGTTAAAAGCTTGCAGACAATAAAAAACTACTATTCCGATGTTCAAAACTAAGGTTTAGTTGCATACCTTATTGCCTAGCGTCAACATCATATATATGTATACATGCTTTGTATTGGAAAATAAATTTTCATTCTCTCAAAACATCTTTAGAGTGCAGACTGTTTAATCAATATAGGAAATATATGAAAACAAGCTGATTGATTCATTGCTCATGGATTTATACGAATACTGAGCTCTAAAAGTGATGATATCTAGATAATGATCTGTGAATCTTGAATTCCAGAGTTTGTTCATAATCCACCACCACACTATAAACTGTACTAAACTATGCAGAACAGTATGAAAAAAATCAGTTATTAAATTAATCAAATGGCTTTATTACTCAGGCAGTCAGAAAAAATGTTAGAAGTGATAAACCTGGGTTTAAACTTTAAGTCTACCACTTTAGAACTGCACCAAACCATGGAAGGTAATTGCTATTAGAGATAGCATTTTTCCTAACCTGCATGATTTAGTGCAGTGGTAGAATGGCAAACTGAAACTCAAAGTTTTTAGTATTAGAACCTTTTACGAATTCCGGAGAGCAATAAACCACATGATTATTTTTTAAAATAGCTTTTGTCCATCTTTTTTTAACGCAAAAGTTATGATTGAAAATATTTTCCCTTCTTAAGCATTCTAATAAATTGTTTAAATTTAAAAGATTTGAAGCAAGAAACAAAAATTAAAAAAGTCTGAAGTGAGGAACAAAGATACAGAATCTCATCCATAAAAGGACAAATATAATTTAAATATTGTTAGTTGTTCGGGAGGTAAAGTGACATTTTAACAATAAACACCGAATTTCATTCATTTGACCAAACTAAATGTAAAATGGCAGATATTATCTCCAATACACACGGCATGATAGTTCTTTCTAATGTATATGTAATATTTGTAAATGCATTGAGAAAAATATTTATTTTACATTAAGTAGCGGTTAGCAATATTAAAATTTAAATTGTCACTAGAGAGCGCTCAAAGACGCTTCTCATATATTTAACAATAGTTATATTCTTCAGTATAGCCTGGATCTAGATTGGCATATTGTTCTCGTATAGATATATTCAGATCTATTTTACATTTTAGAATATCACTTCGGAGGTTTCCGGACTTCCCACAGAAAATAGTTAATAGCTCTTTTTGTTATTAAAGTTTAAAAAAAAAAATGCTTTTTTTTTTCTGTTCTATAAAAGGAAATAAATGTTTTGTTATTTTCTAACAAAACAGAGAAAGAGAGGTAGAGAGAAACGAAAATGCTATATTTTTGCAAATTTGTTTTTCACATTTGCAATTAAGACTGTGCAATTATTATAAAAATAGAATCTAATACTTTACACTTCATCTAGAAGATTTAAAGAAAACTGTTTGTTATATATATAAAAAAAAAAGGCTACATTATTTTATTTACAATACAGTCTAAACATTAGATATCTTTAACGTTTGAGATAAAGTTATAAAAATAAAAAGATGCTAAAATGAACAATGACAAATTATCATTAATGATGAAACGAAATTTAATTCTATGAAATATATATATAAAAAAGGACTGTTATTATTCTATTTTTTTAAAATAAAAATCTGGTTACAAATTATAAATGATGAAATATTTTATTAATTAATAAGAGATAAAGGGATACAAACAAAATTAAGCAATACTAAATATGGAGAGGTATATGTAGGAAATAACAAGGGCGGATCGTAAGCGAAAAACATGGTAAAAAAAATTAACAGGTGACCATTGACGTCATTAAAAGAATCAAGAAGCAGAAGTTGTGCAAGCCTGAACATGTTTCTAGAGGAAATGACAATACTTGAACAGTTTATATCTTAAAGTACATCCAAGAGATTGTAAAAGATCTAGAAGGAGACCACATGTGAAATAGATGAATAAGAAAAGGAAGTTTTTTTAGCAATATTATAATTTCTCTTCATTTTCTTATTCCTTCTGCATTGATTTGTATATATTTATACACTTTCTTTAATAATTTTTGCAGTGCAATCAAATTTATTCATTGATATTTATTTAGTTTCAACTAACTGGCAGTCTTCATCAGAGTATCAGTCATCCTTAAACAATCACAATATCAATAACAATCAACAGTCTCAAACTATTGTCAAGGCAACCTTCTTTTAACAATAAACATGGAATATATAAACAAAGGCTTTAAACATGCCATCATCAGATTTTCAATAATGTGGACAGCTGAAGAACGGAGAAGATTGAAGCATGTCCATTAAAGTTTGAAGATTTGCTTTCTTAATATAAATCAAGCACAGATTATATATATGTGTGTGGGAGATGATGATTTGGACCAACTGATGAGTGCTGGTGCAGCATAAAGTATGTATATTGGAGATCATTTATCTGTTTCACATGTGTATCGATTGTATAAAATGGAGTGGATGACAAAATGGAGCTTGAAAGTTTGGGTTCAAACCCCTAAATTATATATATATATTTGAACATTGTAGTTCTAATGAAAGTTGCTGATCATCACTCAAAACTGTAAAAACATATCAAAGAACAAATTTTTATTTGAATGCATTGTAAAAAGTGATTAAAGGAAGTGTATAAATGGTATTGTATAAAGGAAGATGATAAGGCAAAATAAGCATAAAATAAATTTATCAGTCTGCTAAGCCAGACTTTCAATATGGAATATCTTTGTCAAACATGAGAGGGAATTAGCAAAATGTATGGGCATTTCCACCTGTATATGTAGATGATTAAACTGGGTGTTAATTTTAATGAGTATGATTATTTCATGTTTATTTTGCCTTACTATAATTATGATTTATTTGCTTGTTTGTATAATCAATATATGAAAGTTATAACCACCCTCAAAAAACCTAAATGCAGACTTGGAAAAATAAATTATGGTAGTATTCTTGAAGTATATGGAGCAGTTTTCACTTCAAGACCACTTTTTTTTTTGTTTCAATTTGCATAAGTAAATACATATTTTCTTTTAACTCCAAGATCATCATCATCATTATTATTATTATATTTCAGCAATAAACTTTATTGATTTATGAAGGGTTACATGTTTTACATATGGACAAATGATTGCATAGGTTAGTTACATTGGCGTATTAATTTTTCAGAAACATGGTAGTTCAGATTCATTTTGCATCATTACCCATGGTTCTTTATATATAAGTTGTGTTGGGCCATTATTTTTCTCTAGGAAAATTTTGACTTTTATATAAATCCCACACCTAAATAAGTGTTTAAGCATAATTGATTGTAATATGCAAAAGTTGTTTCCATAGGCTATTATTAGATCTATTTTTAAAAAATGTAGGTACAAAGATAATATATGTGAGAGTTTTCTAATGTATATTGTTCAACTCTTGAGGAATAAAAAGTATTGTGAAGATAGGGTTTATATTTTTTCAATATGATTTTTTAAGTTCTGTTCAGCTGATAAGTTACCTGGATATATTTTCTCAATATTAAAATCATTATGTTCATATATATGAAAATTACTTTATGTCCATGGTAAATATTATGCCAGTACCATCTATTAGGATAAAATACTTCTGTTTCTATTTATTAAATGTTCACTTTGCCAGTTGGCTTCATGGAAGTAAACTTGAATTAGTTTTTCATAGATTGGCAGTCTGCTTTAAGAGAGACGAGGTAGTGGAATAAATGTCAGGATATGTAATTTTGATGTCCCATTCCTTTAGTTGTTTTAGCTTGCTAATGAATGTGGAGAAACATCTCTAGGTATTGTGTCCATGGGTAAATGTGTGGTAAGTGCAGCAGTTTGCATAGAGTGAAAATGTGTTGGCCCATACAATGGAGATTATGGGATTTTGGTAGGATTGAATAATATGCTATAGTGAGGTATTTGATTGTCTGTAAGTGCTAGTCATGATTTCATGAGTCTTACATAGAGATGTACATGAATAAAGAAGGTATTGCAGTGTTTCCTCATTCCTGTTGCATAGACCTATGAAGTGAATCAATATTTTTATATAATCAACAGTACTGAAGAAAGCATGAGATGGGCAAAGCACAAAGCACAAAAGTTGGTCTGCAGCAGAAAATCAAAAAAATTTGGCTCAGGTGATCATCTTCTGAAGCACTGTAGAAATTGTGAATTGTTGATGCCAAGCATGGGAGGGGAACTGACTGGTGTGTGGGGGTATAACCCAGGATAGATTCTTTGGCAGTAAAAATATTTAGTATTATCATGAATATTTATTTGAATGGTTATGCTCTAAAGAACTTAGATAAAAGATTGCAAAAAGCCAGATGTGGGTGGAGTTATCAGTGGGTGTTACAGCAAACAAATACTGAAGCACAGTAAATCATAATAGTGTGGTGATTATGAGGTTGACTGTTTTTTAAATGCTAAAAATATCCATAGTGTGTAGCCCAAGCTGATTTTGTATGTATGATTGAGAAAGATGATTAATGGATATGAAAACTGCCCCCCCCCCACTAGAAATTTGTATTAATTTTTGTCGTGACAAAAAGGTCAAATGTCTGAATTTTTGAATAAATTGGCAAATAGGTTTTGGAAAAGGAAGTGGTAAATTGTAATGCATTTTGAATGGTTTTTCTCATATCATGCATTCCAAGATGAAATGGAAATCCAAGGAATAGAGATGGTTTTCCTTGAAAGCTTTTATATATGCTGGTGTATACTGTTTCGTTTAAATTAAACGTAAGTTCGATATTTTGATGTATATTCTTGTAGAATTTTTTGAAGTATGGGGAGCTGTTTTGATAAGGCAAGGAAGACAGTAATGCCATCCATTTATGCAATATATGGGATGTGCTGCTGGTTATTGATTGGGAAACTTGCTATTTTCTGTTGTATTTGTATTAATAGTAAATAAAATTGAACTTACTGGTAACCCTTGAGATATTGATTGTGTGGGAATAAAGGCAATAAATTGTTATCACTAAAAACAATGTGTATTTCCCAATTTAGCAGTAAATTGGTAATTAGATATAGGTGTGTTGGTAAGGCAGAGGTATTCACAAGTATGTCTATTAAGTTTTTAATTTGGATTGATTTGAAGACAGGCTGTATATCAACTTGAACAGCTTTTGGTGCATGCTATTTCTTCTATATTTTCTCAAAGATGGCATTGCTATATGATGATTTACAAATGCCAATTAACCAAGGTAGGCAATCAAATAAATAGCCACATTGGGTCAAAATATCTCCAACAGCTTATTTTAGAGGAACAGCAAAAAAAAAGCATTATTCACCATAATTTTTAATTGTTGAATATTAAAATTCTGAATAGTATTCCATCCTTCTAGCTAAGAATAGATTACCCATTTAATTACTGATCAATATTGTGATTCTATTTGACTTAATTATAAGATATTCAAGCCTAATCAAACCTAATTATTTTACCTGGCTCAAATTTGAATTCTAGTTGTAAATATGACAGATGGATACATTAATCACTTTGCATATATAATATGTATCGTCTTACATTACTTATGCAGAAAATTTACAAATGTCATTAAATATAAGGTTTCTCAGTACAATTTTTAAACATATAGAACTAATTATTATTTTTACACATTTCAATTAATAAACTATAATCAGTCAAGGATACACAAAATTTGTCTCTTTTGACAAATCATTTGGAAAGTGTAATGTTCACAAAATCTATTCTCAAAACAGGCAAAACTCACTATACGTATTGCCACATATAGCCAGCTAGAATAATCAATGGATGCCGGAAGGCTTGTGCATAAAATCCCCATCTAGTGCCTACTCATCCAATATCCTGAGACTAGGTTCTGGATTGTGGCCTTCATCAGTGAGGAGCCTTGGATCTGAGAGCCAGCATGGCTCCTCACTGACCAAGGCCACAAGCCAGAAACTAGTCTGGGGATATTGGATGAGTAAGCACTAGATAGCGATTTTATGCACAAGCCTTCTGGCATCCATTGATTACTCTAGCTTGCTGTGTGTGGCAATACGTATAGTGAGTTTTGCCTGTTTTAAAACAGTTATACACAAGCATAAGAAGCGGTGGTCATGTGATGTTTATTGGCTTAAAATCTATTCTCAATATATAGGCATTTTTATAATGGCTTTTCATATTCATTATTAGTATTTTAAACATGATTAAATTTATATGTTGAAAATAGCAAAACACAATAAAAAATTCAAATGACAGTGAGATAGAAAAGAATAAAATAATATCACTTGAAATACTGTGTTATATACTGAGCATCATCAAATATACTTTTTGTCAATAAAAAAAATGGAAAAAGAATATAGTGAAAACAAAATGCTGCATGGTTTCATGCATGGGACAGATAAAATCACAGTTCCAAATCAATAGAAAAAATATGAAATTAATGTTATCTAAGATTTTTTAAAAGTAGAAAGTTAGAAATAAACCTAATGAATATTTCTGGTGGTCAAACATTTTATAAACTTCCAAACAATTAATTACTTAATTAAGAATATTGGGGGGGGGGGGTATATTACTAATAAAAAAGGTTGAAAATAATAAATATTAGAAACTTTTCAAAATTTTTATTTTAAAATATCCATATTTAAAGGGGTTGAAAACTTACTGGAATCATGATCTTGATGTGAGCTGTTTTGGGCTTTAATAACAGTATATAAAAGACAAAACTATATGTAACTGTAAATGTATGGGCATTAAGTTCTCTGCATAAAAAAAACTACTATGGATTTCATCATGAAAATTAACATTTTTTTTTTCATATGTCATAGCATCGGCCGGGAGGCGAACCCGCAACAACCATCTGCAACTAATTGCTTGCTTGCAAGGTGGCTAAATCAGTCACCCACAGGAAGACCATACTAAGAATTCTCATTATCTTGGCTAATGCTGTGAGGAGAGAGTGAATAGTTAGTTTTTCATACTCATTTTACTTCTTATGAATAAATAATTACTTAAAAATACAATCCTATGCCTATTTGGATCATGAAAAAATTTCTAGATATCACTAACCTGGATTTGAATTTGAGGTCATAAATATGGCAGATAAATAAATTAATCAGTTTGCTAAAATGTAATTTGCTCATCGATTTAGATAATGTGAAAAGAAAAATGATTTATCTAAACATATAAAATAAAAAAAAATTGACTTATTTACAGGATTGATATAAAAATTAAAGTGTGTTTTATTAATATATATTTTCAGAAACATGAATTGGGTCATAACAGAGGTAAAAAAATACAGGGTTGATTTCAATTTAAGAAATAGTAAAAATTAGAAGTTTAACATTACATTAAATGAATATATCAAGAGAGATAAAAGAAAAAATGAACATTTAATTAACTAATGAGATGTATATTTGCTTATATTTGGTAAATTAAATAGCCATTTATTTTATCAAAATAAACAAAATAATTAAGCGCTAAAATCAGTTATGTATTGCATCAGCAAAGTTATTAAAAAAATTCTCTGACAGAAGGCAATAAGAAGAGGAATTCCCATGCAAATACAAACAGCTACAGTTTGAAATATAGATTTGGTCATATTAAGCTACAGATATTAAATTTCTAGGATCAAAATGTTAAAATTATTACATTAATATTGATTCGGGGGGGGGGTAATAATTTTTACAAGTTTTATACAAATCATATTATATCAACATTACATTGCAGTTCCATTACATGTAACATTCTGAAGTCAAATTTTACGTAAAAAAGTTTAATTAACCGAGCCAGATGAGATACAAAATTCCCATATCATTAAGTAGCCATTTATGCAATGAACCCAAATACATAATAAGTCAGTTTAGATAATATCAGTGCAGACTATACTATTAACCCTGAAGGAATGACCAATCATGTTTGTGGTTCTAGCTTGGTCTATATGTCCAGCTAAGGTATCTTAAAATTGCATCTGCATTTATGTCATCTATGCGGAAAATTTTGTGACTGAGCTCTAATATGGAATGCAGAGTAGCCTGTTGCCCATTATCTTAGAAATCTAGTTTACAAGTTATATGCCTCACCACCAGAATAGGCACGACTTATTTAAAGGTCAAAAATGTCAACTGCATTGAAAATGACAAATTAAGTAAACTCTGGATTACATTTCTGATACATGTTGGGCCTTGAATGAGAGTATATTTTCTTAGTTTATTTATCTATGCAATATATAAATTTTACAAATATCATTCTCCTTAGTTATTAAAATGTATTTAATAGGGGGAAACTTAGATGTTGTTAATTAATATTATTTATGAGATATTTGAAATACTGATTCACATGAGTAAAGATATTCTCACATTTAAAAATAGAAACAAAATAATATTTTATAGCTAATATTTACCATATTCAAAAAGTGCCTGATAAATGTATAATTTTAATATCAGTTTGTTTTATCAATATGACTCTCATGAAAGGTTTAATATATATTAGTCATTGTTATATCTTAATAAAGCAATTATTAAATTTAAACCTGGTCTATTTTCATTTAGTTTTCATTTTTACAACACATTATAATAAAATAGTTATTAACTTAATAAGTTTATGCCTTCATGGTCTAGAAATCAAGGCTCTAAATCAGTGGATGTACAGGCTAGTCTTCTAAATGAAAGTGGTAGTATCCAAGGTCACAGTAAATCAAAATAAAAGTTATCTCTGGTGGATATCCTTTTTCAATCTTTTTGAGAGAGGTTGATGATCATAAAACATAACTATAAATTATTTAAATTTAAAAAGTACATAGTTTGACCATCATCTCAAGAGATGATTTATGATGTGCCTGTCAAAGTGGGTAGCAGTCCATTTATACATGAATATTATTATATATTAAATGGTTGCTGACACTACTGTAGGATGAGTTTATCACTGTTTTAAAAGCTTGTGTAAACATAGGAAAATATGATCATGATATGCCTATCCTGTTGAGATCGTTATAAATGTTTCAACATGTTCATATTTGGGTGATATACTTACAGAAGTCTATATTTTGCTTGCTCATTTTGTTTACTCCATAAGCGTATAATTTGCTTATACAAAACACAGGATGGCTAAATTAATAATAATAAGTAACACTAACAACACTTGCACTTTTTAAATATTTTTAAGCAATTTAATTTTATTACTTTATGTTTCAACTAAACTCACAACCATCATCAGAGATTTGCAAATAAAACTATATATATCTACAATGGTCAAATATCCAATATAAAAAATGAAAGCTGGATTGGTAATTAAATGATTGTAAATATAATTAATTGTTTGTTTCAATTTTATTTAGATTTATTATTATATTAAAACTATATATATTCAGGTTTATATAAAACAATTAGAAGGAAGTAAAATTATTTTAGAAATGGTAAAAAGAAAAAAGGTCACTTATTACATTAAATTAACCAATCAAGAGATAGTGAAAACACTAAATAACATAGAAAAGGTAATTTCAAAAATCATTTAAAAGATTCTGTCTTTGGATAATTTTGGGTTTAAAAAATCCAAATATTGAAATTTTAAAAGTATAATCGTTTTGTCAATATAAAAAGAAGCAAAATATAGAGGGAGAAAGAAGAAATGGACAAGAATTATAATCGTTTTGTTAAACCAATGGGGAAAATCTGATAATAGGAATAATTAAAAAAAATGCCATGCTTAATAAATGAATCATTGGACTTCAACTGATATTTTATTTGAATTTTAATAAAAGCATGTGATTATATGAATGTTTATATGAAATTCATAGTTACTTAGACATGTAAATGCAACATAAATGTAATAGTAAAACAGGTCACGAGCCACTGTGCACCAAAAGCCTCTCCAATAGTTTACTATGGAGAAACATTAAACAAAGAACTTTACATACTAAGCTTGTCAGTAGGCAAATGGTAGAACATTGATACAATTTTCTTGCACATATAAGGGTAAATTGTTCAAAAATTGATATCCTGGATGAATTTGTCATCTGAAATATATTACATCAAATGTAAACTTAATTCAGAGGTGGGAAAATAGTGGTCCAAGAGCCACCTGTGGCATGCTAAGAGTTTTTATGCGGCCCACAAAGACAATCAGAAAAATTCGCCTTGAACTGAGATTTTCTTCCCATGCACGACCGAAGATTCATCTCATATTTTCCACTAGGATGGCTATGCCAATACACATGTACAGTATAAATACAATGTGCAATACTTTTCTAGTTGATCTGGTTAATTTCAATTTTGTCTTTGCATTAGCAAATATATACAATTCCAACTTTAGTGAAACCAACCCTCCGATAAAATGTAAAATCAGTGATGAATGTCATGTGTTTAATAAAGAATGAACAAACAAATATTTCTTTGGTAATACAGGGAATAAAGCAGTGTGTTTATTATGTTATGAAAAAAAGCTGCGGCCCTTTGCTAACCTTTGCTTCCACAAAGTGGCAATGCAGCCCTCCACCAACCTCTGTAGCCTCTGAGCCAAAACAATTGGCCACCCCTGTCTTAATTGAATATATTAGTATACTATGTTTATTATTAGCTATGTGGTTTGGTGCAGAAGTAGAGTCATGGAATCTGGAGCTCATGATTCATGGATTGTAGCACAGTTTCATTATTTCTGGTGCTCAAACTTCTTATGGATTTCTAAACAATGAACTTTTTAATTATTTTATTAGCTAAAAATATATTTCCATATTTAATTAAACAGGCAGTAACTGAAGCTTCCAATGACATATATAACGTAAATAAACTCCAAATGACAGATTAAACGGATATCATCAGTTTTTTTTTTTTGGGGGGGTGGGGGTGTTTACATTATATAAATCATTGGAAGCTTCAGTTACTACTAGTTCAGTTACATATAATCTGAGTTATTTACAGATATTTCTATATTGTAGATGTGAATACTAACAAATAAAAAAAATAAAAATCATAACTGAAACACACAGGCTTATTATATACCTGTGTCTATATATGTAATATATAGGGTATATGAGCACAGACTTTCACACGCCCACCACTCTCCACACAACTCATAACACTGATACCCTTGAACACATATATGTTGAAAAGATAAATAATCACCAATATACGTATTTCATGCTAAACCAGCAATCATCAGTTGATCCAGATTATCTTCTCTACACATATATCTTATAAGTGATCAGATATATATTAAGATAGTCAATCATCATATTTTAATGGACAGGCTTCAATCTACTCCACACTCTAACTCTTCAACCGTCCATCCAATTGAAAATCTGATGATGGAATGCTCGAAGGCCACCCTAAGGCCGAGATTCTTATCACACCCACGTTGACCTAAGGTCAATCTGACCCCTCATGTACAGGACATAATCCATTTCAATACATATACAAGGGATGGGCAGACATCTCTACTATGTAATAGCTGAAACACACAGCCTTATTATATACCTGTGTCTATATATGTAATATATAGGGTGTATAAGTGCTGATTTTCACACGACCAACCACTCTTCACACTATCTCATATGTTCAAGTGTATCAGTATTATGAGATAGTGTGAAGAGTGGTGGTTGTTATGAGATAGTGTGAAGAGTGGTGGGTCGTGTGAAAGTCTGTGCTCATATACCCTATATATTACATAACAATTAATATAATTTAAAAGTCGGATTATATCGATAACTAGAACAATCTATGACGCAATTTTGATAAAGAAAAATCTTCAAAAATCTGCCAGTGAAATTTTTTTCGTAAATGTAAATATATTTTTTTTAAGAATAATTATCTACTTCTAGAGAAAAGGATTAATAATTGTACCCTAATATTTATTAATATAGAGCAGTAAATTTGGATCCTAATAAGAAATTACAATTAAAGAAATGACAAAAGGCAAAGGGGAAAATAAACTGCCTTTATAAGTGGGGGGGGGGGATAATATATATATGTATGTGTACGCTCATAAAAAATATTTAAATAAATCAATTTTATATTTTTTAAAGAATATGATAACGAATTGGAACAAAAAAAATGAAGATTTATTTTAAGTTGAATATTAAACGTTTTTATTTGTATAGTAAATGTAATAAAATATCTAAATAAATAAAAAAGGATTATTAGAATATATATAAAAAAATGTAAAATAAGAATTGAAATAAAAACATAAAAGATAATAATCTACAAAAAAAAAAAAAACATAAAGACTTAATTTAAATGTAATGTAACATTTATTTTCTCTCAAGCATGTGGTTCTTAAGGAATTTATTTATTTATTTTTTCTTTTTTAAATTGCTACCATTTACGTTCACTTAAGGCTGCAAACTTTAATAAATCTATGTCATATAATACTAGCATTCATGAAAGAATTGTTTTTTTTCTTTCTTTCTTCTTTAAAATTAACTATTGGCATCATTATTTATTACAGAAATATCTGTTTCTTTTTAGGAGGGCCATGACAATCCCTTAAATTTAATATTTAAGTGTAACCATTAAAATGGTTGTAATCTTTATTTATGCTCCATAGAAAATCAGAAAAAACAAAATACAGCCTTTCTGGTGAAGTTGGCAATTAATTTAAAACAACTGTGAAAATCAGAAAAATGTTAAACAAAACAAGCCAGATCAATGAATTTATATAACTAGAAACAGATTTTGTAGGAAAGAGAATGCGAATATATAATAAATACGAGATATAAAGCTGTTGAAGTTTTATATTACGATTATACACGTATATACTTTTAATTATAATAATTAATGTTACAAATGTAAAATCAAATGCGATATGTTTGAAATACTATAAACATTTGGCTAGGATTATATACACACAAATAACTACACAATTTGGTATGGAAACAAAACGAAAGCTTTTCTGACGTATATACAAACAATATACAAATGTATATACGATTCAAATTTACTGTTGGCTATCTTTTTCTATATGTATACAAACTATGTATGCATCTCTTTGTATATCTATCTATTCATGTCTATATATCACATTAACTTTTAACATGTGCATTATAGCATATGTTATGTGTGTGCAAAATTAATTCATTACAGAATAAAAGGCAGTAGGCTATAAACAGTGATACATATATGACACTGATGGATGTTTGTGATAAGATAAAGAATTAAGATGGAAAGATGCATTGATAAAAACATATGTATATAATTGAATGGTTTCTTAGAAAGTTTTATAATATTCAAATAAGTATAGGGGATTTGAACTCAGATTTTCAAGCACCCTTCAACTATACTCACTATCTCATACAACTGATACACATGACCACACTCATGTAGAAAAGATAAATAATCATCAATAAACGTATTTTGTGCTAAACCAGCACTCATCAGTTGATCCAGATTATCATCTCCCACACATATACATAATCAGTACAATAATATTGGCATCAGCATGGGATTTGGATTTCATCATCAGATTTTCAATTATATGGATGGCTGGAAAGTTGGAGGTTGAAGTGGATTGAAAGTCTGTCCATTAAAGTATGAAGGTTCGCTATCTTAATATAAAACTGTAAAATCTATGTCTACATTGATTGAAGGATTTATTAAAGTCACTGCTGATTCTATATCTTGGTTGGGAGCTGTACAATTTTTTTTATATAATAAAGTATCTTTTTTTTCACCAATAAAATTATAATTATAATTGTGCGATTTTTTTCTGCATACATTAGTGAAACTATAATTATAATTGAAGATTTAATATACTAGCTTAGCTCTTTCCTTCATTAAGTATTCAAATTCCATACTCATAGCTTTAAGAATGAAGATTCTGTTGTGAATTGTACATATATTGAATTTTTAATTAATTAGTCCATTGTTTGGAGAGTTTCAGAACCCTTCCCAATACTAACCAACTAATAAACAATTCAAAGGATAAAATAGAAAAAGATCAATCCCCTCATGTGGTCTATAGCATGCTCTCAATTAGTCTGCAAAGCATCTTACTATGGTAAGACTTGGGCTAACATCAATACAGGAGTTTATCAACACAGATATGCGTATAATAGAGTAAAAATACAAATGAAGAAACATCGATCTTCTGGGACCACTAGGCAGCTGCATGCTACTTATTTGAACCCAGTTCTGCCCAAATAATTTGCACAGAGAAGAGCGATGCCAAAAGGAAAGGCAAAAAAGCTTATTACATAGCAAATGATCTCAGTGGCATTAATAGAAGAGAAGCATGCTTTGCTCTCTCCAAACAATGGACTAATTAATTAAAAATTCAAGCTCATTTGCATATATGTACAACAATTCACAACATAATCTTCATTCTTAAAGCTATGAATGTGGGATTTGAATACTTAATCCCAAAAGCACTAATACATGCAAGTTAAAATATACATGTGTATACATACAAATAGAATGTCCAATTAAAAAACTATTGTAATATCAATAAAATTAGTAAATATAGTGGTAATTAACTATTATACACAGTCTTTCAATCTACAGAATATAAATATAATTAATAGACAAGCTGCTAACATTAAAATTTGGTATTCATGGGATTTGTGTTGATGATGTTTGCCTTTTTTTTTTTAAATTTAAGGCAGGTTAAAGAATGAACAGAAAGTACTTTTGCAGATTTAAAGATTGTATGTTTTAGTTAATTACCATTATATATATATGTCAAAGTGCTTATGTATATATATTTTCATATGTCATAGTATCGGCCAGGAGGCAAACCCACAACTGTCTGCAAACAACTACTTGCTTGCAAGGCAGCTGTGATGACCTCTTGGCTAACAACGCTTGACCAAAGTGCTTATATTTTTTTTCTAAAAGTTAAATTCTACCAAAAATAAAAAAATAAAAAAAGCTAATTAATTATTCAGTTTGATTAAAGCTAACTCAACTGAACAACATGCAAATTAAAGCTAATAAAAGGAGTAAGTTGGAAACAATAGAAAAACAATAGATTAGTGAAAAATTAGAGAAAGTACAAACAACCAAATGTTTTTTGGAAAGAATTGTCCTGATGGGAACAAACTATAAAAAGAGAAAGAGCAAGAAGAAAAAACAACAACAAAAAGCATTGTTGTCCTGATGGGAACAAACTATAAAAAGAGAAAGAGCAAGAAGAAAAAACAACAACAAAAAGCATTGTATAACATCTAAAAAGTCTGTTGTAATACTTTTTAGTGCATCCAAAAATAATGAACATAAATTGTTAAGCCCACCCAAAATGTGTAGCAATCAGATCCTTAATGATATAATCGTACTAACCTTAAAAAAGTGCCTATAAAGAGTCCAGAGATGGAAGGAATAAGAAATATATTTTTGCCCACTCATTGTGTAAATTTATATAGATCACATTTTTAAATAGCAGATTATCCACAACCAAGAAAATTCGAATTATTAATCAACCAATAGAGATTTTAATACCACAGAATTGAACTTATCCATCAGTAGTAAGCTTACTAAATTGTTTAGAGAAATCTATGATAACAATTTAAATTTATGTGCATATAGAGAGGAGGCCTCCATAAAATATATATTGTATATTTTAATATATTATTGAATATATACATTGTTTGATTTATTTTTATTGACAAGTTTTATTAGTATAGCATAAGCTGATATATATGTTTGTTAAATGTGAATACATATTTAATTTTGATATTTGTAATTAATCTATGATATTCCTTCTTTATTATGTTAATGGATTTATTACTCTAGTTATCAAGTAAAAATGTTTACAGATAATTCTGACATCAATCGAGATTATCTAAAATAAATAATGATATTTAAATTACTTAGTATATCTTATGTTTTTCTCTAAATAATCTCATCTCCAATGCATACATAACAGTCTTCCATTAATTCTGAACATTCATGCTCCAGGGTAAGAAAAGTGGGTTATTGCTGTGATGACAGGGGGCAATATATTCATACATGGTTTATTTTAGAAGAAAGTGAAGCCCTGAATTATGGTTAATAAATTTTAAAGCCTGTCATCATCATCATCAACCATTATCAATCAACTGCAGTATGAAAGTCTCTCCAAGTTTAATACATCTCCGATCTTTAGCTTCTCTTCTCAACATCATCCCTGCACACTTTCTTATTTCATCCATCCATCTCACATGTGGTCTCTTTCTGGTCTTTTACAATCTCTTGGAATCCAGTTTAAGATTTCAATTGTCCATCTATTATCATCTCTTCTAGCAATATGTCCAGCCCAACTCCATTTCAATCTTTTAATTTTTTTAATGAGGTCAGCAACACCTGTTTGTTCTCTTACCCATACATTGCATTTTCAATCTCTTCTTATTACTGCCAACATGCATCTCTCCATACTTCTTTGAGTGGTCTGGAGTCTCTGTATTGCTCTTCTATTAAGTGTCCAAGTCTCAGATCCATAAGTAAGAAATGGTAAAACACATTTGTTAAAAACCTTCCTTTTCAAATACATAGGCATATTTCCTTTTAGTATAAAGTTATTTCTATCAAAAGCACTCCAACCAAGTTTAATTCTATGATTAATTTCATCCATTATGTTTCCATCTGTATTAATAATTTGACCAAGGTATTTGTAATTGTTAACTTCTTCTAATTCATCATAATCAATCTTTATTTTCCTATTTTGAGGAAATTGATTAAACATTACTTTAGTCTTTTTAACATTTATTTTGTCCTACTTTCCTACTTTCATCTGATAATTCCTGCAACAATTCCTGCAGCTCTGAAGCATTATTTGCAAAAACAACTATATCATTTGCAAAATCTAAATGACTTAAACAATTTCCATTTTCTTTCACTTCTTTAGTTTCCCATTTTAATCCACAAAATACTTTTTGCACCACTACAGTAAAAAGTTTTGGAGATATGGAGTCACTTATGTCTTACACCTTTCTCAATATTGATTTTCTCTGTATCATTATGTAATCTAATTGTTGCTGTTGCATTTTTATAAATATTCTTTAAAATATGACAATATCCTGGATCTATATCTTGATGATCCAATGTTTTAATCACTGAAGAAATGTTTATAGAATCAAATGCCTTTTCATAATCTACAAATTCAAAACATAATGGTAATTCATATTCATTTGTCCTTTCTATAACTTCTCTCATTATCTGGATATGATCTACTGTACTAAAACCACTTTTAAATCCAGCTTGTTCTCTTGGTTGGTGGAAGTCCAATGTTCTCTGTACACAAGTTGTAATTTCTCTTGGTAAAAATTTTGTATAAAACTGATAAAAGGCTGATAGCTGGTACTTTCAAATAAATACTATGAATAAATGTTAGGTGATATCCCTAAGGTTGTATTTGATGTATGATGACCAGGAACTAAAACCAGGGCATTTCCTATAACCAGATTTATAATAGATGGAATATTTGATCATCATCATCAATATTTATTGCTTTAAAGTAATTTGGTTATATAGCAGAACTGTCATCTCTAAGCTGATGTACATAATTATACATGAATCATCAGTATAAGCATCATCATTATCACAAGTAAGGCAGATACCATTACAATCAACATTATGCTTTCTTAGGAGATGCTTGAGATAATCCTTATAATGCAAACAGGAGTTCTTCTCCCATAAAAGCCATGCTCAAATTTGCAAAAAAACATTCTTTTGAAAAGTCTTATATGAATAAATATAAGGATCTATAAATTTAAAAGTAAATAATTTTTTTAAAAAAATGTACAAAATTATTGATTTTGTTAATAAATATTTTACTTAAAAATTAAAAAAAAAAAAGGAAAAAGCAAAAATCTTGGATTATTTATTTATGTTTATCCAATTTAATGAAGATGTGATTTTATAACTTTGGACTCAGTAGTATCACATCTAGCAAGTGGAAAATCATATTGATCGGTCGTATGATCTTTCCGCCATATTTTAAAAATTATGCAGAGCATTCTTAAATGAAACTCTACATGCTATGTAAAACAAGTTAATAATAGCTCTCTATACATTTAATCTCACTGCAATAGTTACATCTCTGTGATAGAATATTCTTTATACTTATGTGATGTGATACACTGTGACTTCTCCTTAAACGGAATCATGAATCTCTCAACAACTATGCCTAGAAAAACCTGTTAGCCATTTTACTTTCCCTTTCCATTCCCCACCCTAAGTTTTCCCATAATCTGCTCCATCCCCATTCCGTAACATAATCTTTGTCAACTCTATGGCCTTTATATCTAAATCCTCTTTATCTTTTCCCAAACCCAGCATAAAAACCAATAACCCACTTTCTGGATAATCACTTTGTTCATATTTACTCTTTCATAACTTCATTATATGTGCCCTTTTTGCTTTCAAGCATTTACATTCAATTAACAAATGCTTAATATTTTCTATGCCTTCCTTACACAATTTTCAGACAAAATCAGCCATATTTTCCCATTTACATGTATATTCTCTTGTTGCTAAAGAACCTGTTTGAGCCTTAAACAATAAACTACTTTCCTTGCTATTATCATAAATTAACTCACACCAAATATTCCGTTTACTTTTATATATATTTAAACTTTTACTCTCCATATTAGTTCTCCATCTCTCTAACTCCCTATTCTTTATTAATGCATCTATTCTTTTATCCCACTCTTTACCATTATAACACTCAACAATCCTCCTAACACAATCATCCCACCCTTTGTACAAGTATACTGATATAAATTCTTTATCCAAATCTTTTGTATACCACATTTCCTTTCTCACGCATCTTGTTGCCTGCCCTTTACTCATAACCAAATTAAATACTATTTTAGCTATTCTTTTATTATGCCTAAACTACAACCTACCAAAAAATTTCATTTTACTTTTTGAATCTCTCATATAAAAACTTGACCATCCCATTTCTCCTTGAATTGCCTCCCTTGCTGTCCACACATCTGCATCCAATGCATGTCTTCTTACTTCCTTTTGTACTTTTTTAAAATAATCTAATACCCCTTTACTAACACATAATGCATCATTACCATATGTTAACTCTGCTACTGCAACTCCCTTTCATACAATTCTAGCGACATCATATTTATTATATGAAAACTCTGTTAATTTCTTTATCAATCCCTTTCTTTTTTTTGCTTCATTGATCAATTTGTTCTCCCATTCATCCAAGCAATTTTTCTGATTACTTAAGATGATTCCCAAATAACCATATCTATTCACCACATTTAACTTTATATCCCCCAATAAAAATTTTACATCTTCTCTTTCCCCAGTATTAACCATCATTATATTTGATTTTTTCCCACTAAATTTAATCCCCATCTCTTTACTCATCCTTGCACAACTTCCATATCTTCTCTTACCTTTGCACACAAAGACCTGACAAAGTATATACTCCCTTGCCATTTATTAACAGTATCTCTATCCTGCTCCTTAACCTTTCTACTGCTCTCTCCATTTTACTCAAATATAACAAAAACAAAATAGGTGATATAGGGTATCCTAGGTATCTGCCCTGCATCTCAACATCAGTCACCTTTCTTGCAAAGTATTTAAATGGCTTACAATTCTAAATTGATACCTATCCTAACTAACTCCAATAAAAATTGTGTTTTTTAAACATCAATGGTTAAACTAAAATCTTTAGATTTTGTAGATGATCTATTGAATTGACAAAATAAATGCAGAATGCAAAAAAATGTTATTGTTTTTATCTTTAGTAGGTTCATATTCAAATTCCACAATCAAACTGCTATCATATTTTGTTCTGTTTGATTAAGCCACCTATATACAATTCCAAAGACTACTGCCATAAAAATTGAAAATAATATTGAAGCAAATATACATCCATGATTAACACTCTATCTCAAATGCCTTAGATTTTCTTCCTATTGTATGAACACTTCCTTTCATTCTATCATGTAGATGTATAATATAAACAAACTTTAATGGAAAATCAACTAATTTCAAACAATGCTGTGAGGGCAGCACTTTTCAAACAATGCTGTGAGGGCAGCACTTTTGACACTTATCAAATAAACTATATTTACTGAGGTTATAACCTCGATAATATGTGTATAAAATGCGATAGTAGGGACCTCTACAGGTGTTTAACCACAAGCTTATGCTATGGAACTATCGCATTTTATATGCATATTATCGAGGTTATAGCCTCAGTAAATATTACTCACATAATCAATGTGTGTTTAATAAATTTATAATTACAAATAAACTATAGTAATTTTCTATCTATGTGTGTACTGAACAATGGTAAAGATATGTGTAAGAGATTGTGGTTTGGACCAAGTGATGAGTGCTGGCTCAGCATGAATTGTACTTCTTGGGAATCATAGATCTTTTTCACATGTCTTTGGTTATATGCTTATGATCACATTCTTCCACAATCTGTTAAAAGTAAATAGAAATCAGATCCTATCTTGCATGAGTGATATAGTGAAAATTACAATACTGAAATATTATTCATTATTGGATAATCTCTAATCTAGTGAATGACTAATAAAAATGATTAATGTTGCAGACCTGTTTGATTAATTAGGTCAATTGCCTCAACTAAATCATTAATGGAAGTTCATCTTTTAGTCCTGATATTTTTTTTGCATTTTCCTACAACAAAAAGCCAAGTCTAGAGTACTTCTTGATTTTCCAAAACCATATTGATTTCTGCTAACCCTTCATCTATAATAAAAGCAACCTATTTAACAAAATTGTATCTTTTTTAATAGATAATGGTGATATTTTACAATAATTATTGCATTATTGTCTATTCTCCTAATTTTTTAAAATTGAAGCAATAGTAGCCTCCTTAAGATCAAACCGAACAACTTCTTGAGTTCCTACATTCCTTTACAAATTCCAATTATTTGGAAGTTAATATATCATTACCATATTTTAGAACTTTTCCAAATATTTCATTAAATTTACAACCCTTCTATATCTAAGATAACAAAGAACTATTTTGACTTTATCATGCCATATATATCTTTGTTCAGATCTAGATGAGTAGATAAAATACATACTTAATTAAATTTCATATTGAAGAAATTATAATATTCTTTCAATATAGTTGAAATATCACTGTCATCATTTATTAGATTATGATATTATCTTTTAGGTCCATATGATGCTTTCAACGCATTAAAAAGATCTAATGTTACATCATTAAAAATCCACAATATTTTCTTTTAATTAAGTCACTAATAGTGACATCACTATTTGAAATGAGTCACAATTCCTTTTAGTGTATCCATAACACAGTTCTTCGGAGAATTCCATGCTTTAGTAATAAGATAGTCCTAAAGATCCAGACAATATCAATGTTAGTGTTTAATAACTGTTGAAATTTAGCACATATAGATTCTTCTAAAGAATGGACATTAATATTTAAACAAACATGATCTGCATAAGACCTATTTTTAATGCAAGTAGTATTTTAATGATGGAGCTCTCAAATCTATGATCCATCAAACAATTCTATTTCTATGTACTCATGTAAAATAAAATGTTTATCCTATTCCAACTCCTAACTATAATATCATCTACTAAATACTATTGTTGAAATAAAACTTCCATAGTTCTTTATAATGAGTTTTCTGCTTAAGCAAAGTGTTTGTGATAATCAAATTCAACAATAGGAAGACTAGCAGTGATGTGATGCACTGTGACTTCTTATAAGGAATCAGGAATCTCTCAGCAACTATGTTCAGTGATGTAATGTATTGTGGCTTCTCCTTAAACTAATTCAAGAATATCTGAGCAATTATTCCCAGATAAACCTGTTAGACACTTAATTTTCCATT
The DNA here is from genome assembly GCA_028023455.1 of Epiperipatus broadwayi. Taxonomy (NCBI): domain Eukaryota; kingdom Metazoa; phylum Onychophora; class Udeonychophora; order Euonychophora; family Peripatidae; genus Epiperipatus; species Epiperipatus broadwayi. The sequence continues at coordinate 15,796,067 of JAQFVV010012403.1, read as the reverse complement.
CCCCACTTTAAGTTTTCCCATATTCTGCTCCATCCCATTTCCACAACATAATCTTTGTCAACTCTATGGCCTTTATATCTAAATCTTCCTTATCTTTTCCCAAACCCAGCATAAAAACCAATAATTCACTTTCTGTATAATCACTTTTTTCATATTTATTCTTGTGAATCTCAAGATGTCAGCCTGGTCTGCAAAGAAAGGCATGATTTAAAAAGAAAATTGAAGGAGGTCTGCTTCATAGCGATGGATTCCAATGCCATCAACTGCAAGGACACATTTCATGATCTCAAGAAAATGGAGCAATTAACCTGAACTTTGCATAATTGCATATAATCAATTCACTTAGAGCAGGGGTGGGAAAATAGTGACCTGGGGGCCACATGCGGCCTGCTAAGAGGTTTTATGTGGCCCTCCAAGACAATCAGAAAAATTTGCCTTGAACTGAGATTTCCTTTTTGTGTGTGACTGAAGATTCATCTTGTATTTTCCACTATAATGGCCATGTCAATACACATGTGCAGTGCTTTTCCAGTTGATCTGGTTATTTTCAATTTTGTCTTTCCATTAGCAAATATATACATTTCCAACTTTAGTGAAACCATGAACCCTCTGAAAAAATGTAAAATCAGTGATGAATGTCATGTGTTTAATGAAGAATGGACAAACAAATATTTCTTTGGTAATACAGAGAATAAAGCAGTGTGTTTATTGTGTCATGAAAAAAAAATGTGGCCCTCTGCTAACCTTCACTTCCACAAAGTGGCTCCCGATGCGGCCCTCCGCCAATCTCTGTGGCCCCAGAGCCAAAACAATTGCCCACCCCTGACTTAGAGCTATGAAGATGAGAGCACATCTCTTGAAAGTGTTTGCAGAATAGTATAATTTTATTTTGTTTTATGTATAAAATAGCTTTCCATTCTGGTGCAATAGTGCCTATATTATTTTACAAGTATTTTTATTCACATACAAAGTTTTCAAGTTAGATTTGAATTATAACTTCATTATATGTACCCTTTCTGTTTTCAAGAATTTACATGCCATTAACAAATGCCTAATATTTTCTATAAATCACCCATATTTTTCCATTTACATGTACATTCTCTCCATACAGTAGTGTCACCTAGTGCAAGTCATAATAATCAATGGATGAAAAGGTTTGTGCCTAAAATCACTATCTAGTGCCTCTTCATCCAATATCCCCAGACTAGTTTCTAGTTTGTGGCTTTCATCAATGAGGAGCCTTGGAACTGAGAGCAATGCACCTAGATCTTAGGTTCTAATGCAACCCTCCAATGGCCTCCTTTTACTTAATTATAAATCTACGAGTCCAAAATGAAAGCAGATGTTCCAATTGATAGTCATATAGATCCGAATTCAGTTCTGTAGTTATATTTTGGTATCATGGTTTTTTAATAACCATAATTACCATCATCCTATGGGCAGGAATGGTCCAACACATAATCACCATTTCCTATGCTTAGATACTTTGTTAAAAAGTGACAATCTCTTCATACACTATTTTACCAAGTTGTGTAACATAGGAAATGATGATCATATGATGCTTAGTGATTTATACCATTCCTACCCATGGGATGATGGTCACAATGATTATTAAAAAAATCAAAGACACCAAATTGTATAGATACTGAACTAAATTCAGATTTATATGACTATACAAGTGAATGCATTTGCATTGAAAAAATTATCTATTTTTATTTTGGGCCGATAGTTTTATAATTAACTAAAAAGGTAAAAGATGGCTGTCAGAGGGCTGCCTTAGATCCTAAGATCTAGGTGCAGTGGTTTTAAACCCAAGACTCCTCACTAATAAAAGTCATGAGCTAGAAAATAGTCTGGGAAACATTAGATAGTAGGTTTATGTACAAACCTTCTTGCATTCATTGATTACTGTGGCTTGTACTGGGTGGCACTACTGTATGGAGAGTTTGTCATTGTTTTAACAACTTGTGTAAGCATAGGAAATGATGATCGTGTGATGATAACAGGGAGACTATTTGAATTTATATTACTGATATCATTATTTTCAATTATGTTAGTCAAAGTCTACTATTCATATAAATAAATGTTTTTAAATACATTAAAACTTAATGAATAGATCACCATCCTATTCCTTATGTATATTTATTGACATGTAAATATTATTTTTAATGGATCATGGAAAGTGATTACTTTCACTTAAATTTTTATATATAATCTGTATTTCTTATATAAAAACCTTTATATGATGATTCATCTTAATAATCAATATCATTTTTATTCACTACTTTTATTATTACCTATTTTATTACCTATTTTAATGATGATAATTTTGTAAGAGTATTGATAATACACAATACTGATGTTATGAAAACAATATTATCTTTGTAAAACCAATAGATGCTAAGTAGAAAATATGAGTACTTAATTTTTATTCATTATGGTAATAGGATTTTTAATGCATTTAAGATAAAAGTTTTCATTGGAAAAGCAAATAATTTCTGCAAAGCATACAAATTTTATTAAGAACATAATTAAAAATAAACATTCATTATATATTGAATTATAATGCACTAAAAATAAAATGTGTGGTCATTACTTAAAACACAATTTTTATTTCATCCTTCCTTGTTTAAAATAATGTAAGTCAACTGTTGCACATTTGATTTTTTAAATATATGATCAGTTGAATAAACATTTTTTCAAATTAAAACTTTTTAAGAGAATTATTAAAATTAATTTTAAACATTTATTTTCTTCTTCTTAGCACAATGTGAATTTAATTCTTCTAAAAATATTTGTTAATTATAAAAATAAGTATATTTTATAGCACTAAATAAAAACATTTTTCATAAGATCAAAAACTACTTTAAATAATAAAAAAACATTTATAATCATTTCTATTTGACTAATAAAATGTGTTCAGGTGCCACCATTTTGTACAATTTGAGTTCTGCAGTTTGATATTTAAATATAAAAAATATATAATTTTTTAAAATAAAATAAAATTATTTATGAAAGTAAAACTAAAATATATTTGTCATTCATTTAGAAATATTTGTCTTAAAATTGTAATATAATTGTTAGCATACAGACTATTCAAACACAATACAGTTTATATTATCAAGCAAATTAAATCATTAGCCTAGCTGTGAACTATCACAGAACTTGCTATAAAAGAGCTATCAAATTTAATTTGCAAATTCTCATCTTCATTAAAAATCAAACATTTCTAAAAAAAAAGGCTATTCTCCTGTAACTTTAGATTGTAGTATTTGTGCTGTCCTAGGTGATTATGACCTGTAGTTTTTTAAATAGATTTTAATATGTTTTTATTGATATTAAAGTTGAAAAAAACTCTGACAATCTTAGCTTATTATGGACTGTGACTAGGATCAAATGTCTTCTTTGTTCTTTTGACAAAAGAAAATGCCCAAAAGGTGATTATATTTTTCTGGTCTAGTTTTTATGTGAAGATTTTGAGGTATAATTTAAATGATTTTTGCTTGCTTATGAAATATTTTTGATTATTTTTACACACTGATTGATTATTAAAAAGAAATACATAGATAAACTTTCAATTTATTCATTTATGTCTTTTTTTTAAAAGAAGTTAATTGACTTGGTTATAATATAAAGTAAAATGACAGGGTCTATTGCACCATTAATTATCAAAATTGACTTGGTGTTAAAATCTTTTAAAATAATGTAATTTTTGTAAGAATATATTAGATTTTAAATGCAGAATTTAATACAGTTATCATAAATGTACCATCATTCATTCATATTAAAAATACACAAACTTAAAATCAAAGCAAATTTGTTTATTTTTAGTTTTAATGTTTACATGATATGGCATTTATGGTACATCATTATGCTAACAGAGCAGTTTTTAAATATTTAAAATTGCTAAATGTTATTTTTTAGAATATTATTTGCTTATGAAATTAAATTAAAAAGAAATTGAGTCTTATTTATTGAGTTTAGTATAAAATAATTTTTTTTATAAAAACAGAAATGTTGATCATTTCCAAAAATTCTCACCAGATGGAAGAATAGAAAGTGTCAGAATGATATGCTCAATCTTTATGTTTGTATAAAATTTTATTTTATACTAAAACTCAACAAATTAGACTGTTTCCTTCCAATTTAATTTCATAAGCAAATAATATTCTAAAAAATAACATTTGACAATTTTAAATATTTAAAAACTGACCTATAAATATCATGATATACCATAAATAACATCATAGATATTTATGTAAACATTAAAACTAAAAATAAACAAATTTGCTTTAAAGTTTTTTTAAATGTGAATGAATGAAGGTAGATTTGTGATAACTGTATCACATTCTGCATTTAAAATCTGATATATTCATACAAAAATTGCATTATTTTAAAAGATTTTAATGCCAAGTCAATTTTGATAATTAAGTGTGTAATAAAAACTGTTATTCTACTTTCTCAGGTAAACCATAGCATATCACATTGCATCGAAAGAAGGTTAATTTAATGTTCTCACACCAATAAAGATTTTTAAATTTTTCTTCATGCAAAATGCCTGTCAGTGTAAACATAAGAATATTGATAATAAAAAGATTTAATTATGACTATTATTAAAATTACAGTAATCAATTGTATGCCATACATTTTAATCTAAGTTTTATATAAAAGCTTGCATTTTCATATTAAAAAACTAAAAACATGTCAGATAATTGATTTTAGGCATATTTTGTGAATAGCATAGAAAAAAACAATTTAAAATTCAATTTATTCAGTAATTTCAAACAGATCACATTGATGACATAATATAAGATTCACAAAATATGAATGTAAAAATGTTATAACTTAATTTTTTGAACATGCTTTATTTTAATTTAAACAACCACCATCCAGTGTAAAAAATTAAAAATCACAACCACAAAATGTAAAATGCTTGTTTTTCTAAAAAATAACTTTATCCACCGTATTTGTACACAGTTTAGTGCTTTTTATTTATTAATGTTTAGTCATTAATTATTACTTTTGTTAATTTTTAAACATTGTTTTCTTTTATTGGGCACTTAATATCTAGATCAGTGGTGAGTAATCTATGTCCTACGTGCTACCTAGGTAATATGGTTAACAGAAAATTGACTAATAAAAATTTTCAGTGCTTTCAAATATTAACATTTCAAAAGTTGAGCCTCAATAGAGTCACTAATGTTTAAATATTGTATTTTTTATGATATTTTTAAATAGTGTGCATTATTATAGTCAATTTTTTCTTCGTATAATTTTATTAGTTCAATTTCAGTGGCCTACAGAATCCTGATATGACTAGTGGTTTAGAGCATATTTTAAATTTAAGATAAATTGATTTTTTTGCTATAGAAAGCTAGTTAATTGCTTATTTTTATAAGAAATTTTTGATTTACAAGGTATGTTGAAAAACTAATTATTCTCATTGTTTGAAATAAAATGTATGTACAATTTAAACATATTATAAGACATCAAGTGATTTATTGTTTTGGATTTATAAGAAATTCAGGTATCATATGGAAAAGACTGAAGCCATCAGCTATATATCTTGAGCTTTATTTTCCCACTATCGCATTGTGCATAAGATAGGATAAAAGTTTATAATTCATTAATAATCTTTTTTCTAAATCTATTATTGAAGCAATTACATTTCTAATGATGTTAGTATTAAACAAGTCATGTGATGTGATGTGATGTATTATGGCTTCTCCTTAAATGAAGTCAAGAATATCTCAGTAATTATGCCCAGATAAACCTGTTAGCCACTTTATTTTCCATTCCTCACTCTAAATTTTCCCATATTCTGCTCCATCCCATTTCCACAACATAATCTTTGTCAACTCTATAACCTTTATATCTAAATCCCCTTTATCTTTTCCCAAACCCAGCATAAAAACTAATAATTCACTTTCTGTATAATCACTTTTTTCATATTTATTCTTCCATAACTTCATTATATGTACCCTTTCTGTTTTCAAGCATTTACATTAAATTAACAAATGTCTAATATTTTCTATTCCTTCCTTACATAATTTACAAAATAAATCACCCATTTTTTCCATTTACATGTATATTCTCTTGTAGCTAAAGATCCCATTCGAGCCTTAAATAATAAACTACTTTTCTTACTATTATCATATATTAACTCACACCTAATATTCTGTTTATTTCTATATATATTTAAACTCTTTTTACTCTCCATACTATTTCTCCATCTCTCTAACTCCCTATTCTTTATTAATAAATCTATTCTTTTATTCCATTCCTTACTACTACAACACTCAACAATCCTCTTAACACAATCATCCCATCTTTTGTACAAATATACTGATATAAATTCTTTATCCAAATCTTTTGCATACCGCATTACCTTTCTCACCCATCTTGTTACCTGACCTTTACTCATAACCCAATTAAATACTATTTTAGCTATTCTTTTATTATCCATAAACTGCAATTTACCAAAAATTTTCATTTTACTTTTTGCATCTCTCATATGAAAACTTGACTATCACATTTCTCCTTGAATTGCCCCTTTTGCTGTCCATACATCTGCATCCAATGCATGTCTTCCTACTTCCCTTTGAACTTTTTCTAAAACAAAAGCCTCTCAATACAGTAGTGCCAACCTGTGCCAACCAGAGTAATCAATGAATGCCAGAAGGCTTGTGCATAAAATCCCTATCTAGTGCCTACTCATCCAATATCCCCAGACTAATTTCTGGCTTGTGATCATGTGATGTTAGTATTACCTACTTTAGTAATCTTATTATAAAAACAATAACTTTATTAAATAATAGATTTAGAAATTGGAATATTAATGAATGTTGGATATCCCATTTAATCAAAACAAGCTCTATGCAATTTGGTAGCTAAAGTGTCAGATCCTGGGGTTCAGGTCCATAATTTAGTTTGTTCACTTCTAGTACTCAAAATTGCCTGAATTGTTTGTCATAGTCACAAAGAGACAGAGTTTGAGATTATGGCTGATGGATCATGGTAAAGATCTGTCACTACTCATACCTCAACTTCTTAGGGACTCCGGAGCAATAATTAATTCGATCTTTATCCTGTATTTACAGACATGGAGAGATATAACTCTAGATCTCAAGCTCAATGGATCATGACCAGCTCTCTCACTACTAGTATCCAAACTTCTTATTAACTCCTAAATAATAATGTATTTGATTATTTTTAGAACCCAGAGTAATTTTAACCACTAAACATTCCATGATCACCATTTCCTATGTTTACACTAGCTGTTGAAACAATAGTAAACTTTCCACACAGTACTGCCATTGATTACTATGGCTTGCACTGGCTGACATTAGCTATATGGAGAGTTTGCTAAGGTTTAACCCAGAGAATGATAGAAAGACAAAGTAATTATATTTATAATAATCTAAAATCACATTTAAATGAATAAATTATTTAATGCCATTAAAAGAGTAATTGGATGGTTCATTATTTGGGGAGTACAAGGGTGACAGATTGTGATTTGATACAGGGTCATTTGGTTCTTAAATTCACCTTTCTATTACTGTGTAGGCTAGTATTAACATCTTTATGAATAAAACTAATATAGATCAAAAAATTATATGCATAATGTATATATATTAAATAATATATACATAATGACTCTGTAGATATTAATAATGCATCCCAAGTGTTGTCTCTTTTCTCCATGTAAAGATATTTTAACACTACACCAATGTTATAATGATTGATGCCTTGTATAATTTAGTAGATCTGTGGATTCTAGACTTTAAGACTTATGGATCATGGTTTCCGCTGTCATTTTATTGGTCACATATATAATTGGTACAGATGTAACTAGTAAAAACTAAAAACAAACACCATTGTTGACTCTAAAATCTGCTGAATATAAAATGCTGCTAAACTTCAGTCCAGTTTTTAATATGATCTATGTTATCAGTTATTAAGCTATGGTCTATCAATTCCTAGGAATCTAAAATGTTCTCATAGGAAGTCCACAAAGCTTGAAAAAAGCCATGAGCTTTTATAGTTAAAATAAAAAAATAAAAAAAAATGAATGAGAACTAAAGAATGAAATCTTTAATTTCTATAATGTGTTTTACAAATTTGGCTTTTTTAACTGATTCCCTCCATCAAAAAAAAAAGTAAAAATAAAAAAGTTATAAAACAAATAATATTAGTTTTTTCTTTACCCTAGTGCTATCTATAGTACATTAGAATAATCAGTGGTTACTAAAGGTTAGTGCACTTTAATCCTTATTCTCCAAACTGATTTCTGGATTTTTTTTTATATCAATGAGAAATTTTGATCTCAAAGCTGTAACCAAAGTAGTTATGTACCTGACAGCCATCTTTAATTTCCTTTTTTACTGTCATGCCAATAGCTTGAAATTCAAAATCCCAAATATTTTACACTCAATTCAAATAACTTGTATAATTATGTAATCTTGCATGAGGTTAGTCAGTAACTGTGTTATTTTGGTAACTTTGGGTTTATTCTAACTGTAAGAGAACATGAAATGCTAATACCAACCTAACATCACTCAAGCTTACCATAGATGGCGCTAGAGTAGAAAAAAGTAAATTACTTTTGTTTAATGTACTAAGCTAAAATAATCAAGAGATGTATTAATAAATATTGCTTATGAACATAACTAATTGATTGCAAACATAACGTAATTATTACTTCAGAGTTTTAAACTTAAGGTTTGGAGTCCTCTTTTATTTAGGCACCATAGGGCCTAAACATATCACTAATTTATTGTAAAAACAAGACAATTTCATATTATTAAATAGAGGATGCACAAAAATAATATGACAAAAGGGATATAATGTGAAGATGGTTAAAAGTTACTCATCTAAGTCAATGAAAAGAATTTCTAAGATAAATAATTACTAGCAATAAAATATTTTATATACTGTATATTGTTTTCTACCTATAGACACTTTGTCTACAAAACAGAGCATTAAGACCAAGAAATAATCCTTAAATCATCGTTACTGCAATCCGACATTGTTTAACAGTCTCTGAACATAACAAAAGCTACATCATAAACATTAACGAACTACCGTGTTTACAACAAAAAAACCATTTATAAAATAAAATCTTTATAGTGTTTATAAGCATATATATATAGAGAGAGAAATTATACAAATACAAAGATTGTTATTGCTGCGATTAATATATATGTAATGTATAAACAGTATGTAGTTTACTCGGTTTCTATTTGTGTTTAATATTCACCCTTCGGCAATGTTAATTTTTTATAGTTAATAAACTTGTTTTTAAGTTTAAAATATATAATTTTGTTGACTGTTTTTGTCTACTTTTTAAATAAAATGATATTCACAATATTTATCTGAATGTTTTTATTAACTTTATAAATACTGATATTATATTATTATTTAGTTTCCATTAAATTAAATTGGATTTTGTTTACTGTTTTTTATTACTTTTTAAATAAAATTATATTCACAATATGTTTTTTTCTGAATGTTTTTATTAACTTTATAAATATTGATATTACATTATTATTTAGCTTCCATTAAATTAAACTGGAAGATGGCTTCAAACTTTTTTTTATATTACGTTTTCTTTTATTTCCATTCTTGTTTTGTTCTCTGAGTGAAGCCAAAGGAAAGTAAATCAGGCTTCAAGTTGGCTAATCCTTTAGCTAAACTATCAGCATTAATCCTAGTGACAGTCACCAGCCACACCAAGACAAATATGACAGGGTCCTGCCTAGCCAGACTCTGCTTGAAGAAAGCAGCTGGCATTCAGGTAAATATTAGCAGCTTAATCCTATTCTTTTCCCACAAAACAAACAGTGTCAACACAAGCAGATTTGTTACATAGCCAACCAAAATAGGATTTTTATTAAACTTTAAAAGAATAAAATAACATAAAATGTTAAAAGAAATAAATAAAAGGAGACTACAATACAACTCTCTAAATATTTTATTTAAAATTATACCAAGTTGTTTTAGCAACTTACGCCAATCGTTGTTGCTTAGATTATTTGTTGAAACAGATTACGAAGAAATTTTACTCCTTTGACACACACACAAAGGGAACAAAATTTTTATTGTCAGTTATTAAGAAGGAAATTAATGAACGCGTAAGATATATTATTGGAAAAAAACACAGCTTAAATATATAGTGTATAATAATTTAATAAAGTTTATTAAATATAAAATACATACATTAATAAAATCGACAAAGGTAGATTTACCAGAAACGCAAAAGCACAAGAATTGTCAACGTTAAATAATAAATTGTGTGGTTAATAGATGTTTGGGAGGTCTTGTGATGATCGAGCATCAAAATGACAAGCTGAGCACAATAGTTCTATACATATTAACAAAGTACGATCATCATTACCGCCATTTTTCTCATATGGAATAGATACCACAACATATAATTTCTTAAACTAACTATTGTCACCGCTGAGCTAACTGCTCAGAGTTTTACACCAAATATCTCAAGAGCTAAAAATGGATGTTTAACTTTTAAAATATACAATAAGAATTAAGTGTAGGAATATAATTAGGTGGGAAGGGAAGGGGTACGTGAAACTAGAGATATCTATACTTTCATTTACTTATTGTTAAGGAGTTAATTAATTATATAACAAATAAATTTAAAATCAGCAAAGGAATACATATAATAAGCATGTACATCTTTACATAGTTTGTAATCAATAAAGGCCAAAATAAAAATTATAAAATATAACAAAATTTAGGCTAATGCACACTTCCATTTTGGAGGAGGGGGTGGGAATATTTTTTCAAACACTTTTTATCGACAAGTATAAGAAAAGTTGTATCTGATAAATGCATTCTGTAACCCATTAAGAATTTGTCATACAAAATATAGATTTGCTTTTAGTGGTAATAATATTCAAACATATTCAGTTGGTCATTTTTACTTTAAGAAGAATAATAAATCTAGCTTAGTATCAGAGAACAAAATATGTATTTACTAACAGCAATGAAAGAAAAAGTCAATAAATCAAGGGACCGCATACACTTTAGTCTTTTTATGATTAAATCTTACCGCATGGGAGGTGTGTGTGCATTATTTACATATATAATAACCTAGAATTTAGCATTGTTTTTTTTTCATGTGTCAAAGCATCGGTCGGGAAGCGAACCCGCGAATCCGGGACAACTGCTTGTAAGGTAGCTGTGCTGACCACTCGGCTACCAACATCTAAGCTTACAATCCAATAATGGATTTGTCCTTATTACAGTGTTATCAAGAATGGATTTAATTTACAATAAAACTAACCAATGAAAGAACAATAAAAGGATATAAATAACAAGTCAATTGGAAAGCTAGATCATTGGATCTAATTAATGCCTTTCAAAATGAATTTCACACTGAATCATCCCTATTCAGTTGATCCAGATTGGAGCAAATGAAGAGAGCTAATTCAGCATGAAATGCATCTTAGGGATAATTTATATTTTTCAGAGGTGTTTATTCATAGGTTTCAAAAAAAGTGTGATGAAATGGAATGCTTGAGTATATCTAAAAAAGCTAAGAAACAATCATATGATTAGCTGCTCAGAAGATCATTGATGTTTGAGCATCAATGAGCATAAAGAACTCATTCAATTGACTGAACTGAGATATGGGAGTAAAGATAAATAACATTTTATTGTAAGTTCAAATAAAGAATAAATGCTATAAATTTGAATGTAGATAAAATAAACCTTTAAATCCGGATAGATATCTAGAAATTTATCACCCAAGAATACTTTTAAGAAATTTTTTAAATAAATCTTTGCTTTAGCTTTGAATTTTTTTTTAAAAGGTGTAAATAAAAACAATATTAAAAATAGCTTTAGATACTGGCATTGATGGTAATTAAAAATGTTCTAATTTAAAAAAATGCAATTAATATTCACAAATAGGCGTAATAGATTTTAAATTATAAATACTTTTGAAACATTTGTAAAACATAAAAAAGTAACAATTCAGAAATTACATTTTGTGTTTATCTTAGTAAAAATAATTGAATGGATTATTGCTTGGAAGTTTATATGAACTTTTTAAGTAGTGAAGTGATAGAGCCATTCTGCAATTCCATGGAACTTGAGTTCTAAATTCTGCTACACTTCACCATGGTAACAAACTCTGGAAAGCCTTATCTAAAGCTTAAAAAAAGAGGAACATTTGGCTACTCTAGATATCAATACTTATTTTTGCCTCAACTGATTGATAGCATCATATTATATTAAAAGAAATATCAAATTAAGTCGCAAGACAATGTTCTAAGTCAAGGGCATACAAAGTAAATATGATAGTTTGCAATAAAAAAAATGAATGTGAATTAATTTATAGACTCACAACAGGATATGATATACTAATAAAAGGTGCACAGTTTTGTCTAATAACTGATTAATTTAATACACATTTTTGAAATTCATAGTGGTCAGAACTTAATAACTTTAACATATATATGCTGCAGATTAGTTAAAAGTATTCAATCAGTTAACTCCATATGTAATTGAAGATAAAAACACATCACAACAAAATGGAGGACAGTAAACTAAAAATATTGTATAGTATTTAATAAGGTAAATCTTTTATCCTATAATGATGTCGCATTGCTAATTATCTGCCTTAATGTTCAACTTCCTCTATGTTTCCTAACATAACTACAAATCTAAAAAAAAAAATCATGAAATTTATATTTTAATATTTTTTTTCAACTTTTACTAAAATGTGAGAACAGCAGAAAACATGAAAAAAACATTAAACTCTGGATTAACCTGTTTAGGATCCAATTCCATGCTTTTTATTTGAAAAGACCCTTGTGAGAACTTTCTCCAATATTTGAACTATGTAAAATAAGAAAATAAAATACTATAATGGAATTCATACCTATAATAAAGGCACTTGGCATTGTTCAACGTGATTTTATTTATTCAAAAAGTTAGTAGAACACAATATTCAATATTTGAATTCCATTTTTTTAATTAAAAAAAAATTTAGGGTTAGTTATGAGTAAACCCTAGAAAATATATGTTAAAATTAAATATTAATATTATTATTAAAATTAAAATTTTTTTTTTACTGATATTGACAAAATGTCATTTTTTGTTACACAGTAGAAACTGCTTTCGCTTTGTCACAAAAAAACTTTTTGTGACTTGTCTTTTTAAAGATAAATATTTTCAAATAAAATATAATTGTAGCTATATAGAGTTTTGGTTTAAAATAAGTATTTAGCAAAAATATGGCAAAAACAACCTTTAATATATAAACACAAATGAGAATTACAATATTTTTTGAACATATTTTTTCTATTATTTGGATTCAGGCTAAACAATATACCAATCAGAAATTGCCACATCTATTGATATCAAAAGGAGGCATCTGGATTCTTTGATATGCAAATTACATATTGTAATTTACTAAATGTCTATCTAATGCTGACATCTTCAGGTTTTTTCCCAACTAATAATTTTTAAATATCTGCAGCAAAATAAAATTGCACATGGGAATATAAGATTATAAAATAGATTCAAATTAATGAAGGAAAGAGTAGTGATTCCAGAACCAGTGTAATGCTCAAAACATGCAAAGAAAGTGTTTGTGTAGCTGTTGAATAATAACACATTAAGGCATTTCAGTTATTAATAGCATAATGATAAGAAAATCAAACTCTGATTGATTCAGTCCAGTATTCAAGTGATGGACTTAAGAGCTAATGGTCTCTAAATTTGAAACTAATATTGCTGTTTGTTTTTTAAGTTCAATTATTTCTTTTTAAAGAACAAGATTAATTCTGCATGTTTGTTAATTTACTTAGCTTAATATTTTTATTCAAAGAAGATATGGCACCATATACTTCAATAATAAATAATTTCACATTTGAAATAACAAAATGTCCAGTGTACATTAGTAGAATAGTAGTGTATGAGACTCTGGAGCATGAAGTCTTTTGACTGATTTCAGAATAAGCACTTCCAGCATTAAAATGTATGAACTTCTGAGCAATAAAACCATTCAATTATTTTTCTTGCCTTGCATAATTTAGTATAGTTGTAGAGTATCAGATTCTGGAATGTAAAAACAGTGGGATTGATTCCAGCTCTGGCCTTTCCTAGGCTTAAACTTTTTACCTGAGCAATAAAGTCATTCAAATATTCCCTTTTTCCTTTTAATGGCAAAATATACTTTTGGCTGTTATTTTTTTAATATTTGTCTAATAAATTTTAATTGTATTTAAATGATCTAAAATGATATAATGTAAATTTATAAGTCATGATTTTGCATATTTCATTTAAAGTATGACATTCTTTATATCATGTGATATTTAATCAACTAAGTACAAGGCTGAATACAAAGATTTCATTATCACCAAATTCTATTTTTAGTTGCATTAGTTGGATCAATCTGTAGGAGTTACTGTTAACAGTACAATAACTATCATTAAACTGTTTCAAAAAAATAATTTATTACATATTAATTAGCATAAAATTTTTTATGCAAAACAAATTTAAATTAGAATTTAAATTTTTTTATTTAAGGTGATGTGCTAATTGATTAGGGTATTGTTTCAGAATAGGCTAGTTGGAAAAAATATAGTCAGCTAGAGTTGTACCTTAAATTTAGTATTCACAATTCTAAAACTCCTTGATTTAATTTCCACACTAGATGGCATTAGTTAGCCCAGTAATACCTAAAAAAAGACCACTGAAAATGTTGTGTTCCATATTACCTTATATGTTATTACAATTGAATGTGTTTAGAAAAGTACAAATAAACTTTAAACATTTCAGAGAACCTTTCGTATTTTCAAATAGCATATGTAAATCATCAAACATATAACCATAATAAAATGCTATAATCACAAATGTTCAGGTGATTATAAATTATATTGAGATAAAAAAACAAAATAAAGCCCTGCTTTAATGCAGTGATCATCTATTAGACTCTGGAGATTTAGGTACTTAGAATGACTCCTGATCTGAGACTTCTGATGCTTGAACTTTTTAGAATTTCCAGAGAAAAAGCAGTAAAAAGGAGTAAGAATAATAAATTCTTACATGGTTATTGAGAAAGAGGAACCTATAGATATTTTATAAGATTGCAAGAAGTAGAAAACATTATAGAGAATATTCTAGGGTTACGAGTATTCCATATTGACAAATGTTTTGATGTGCAATTATAAGAGTTTCCTTTTCTTACCTTTTTTTATTTATTTTGCAAATCTTCAATATTTCTGCACTACAACAAATCTTTTTGAATCATGTTTTTCTAAATGATAAAAGTATGTATAAGAGACTGTGATCCAGGCCAGCTGATGAGTACTGGTTCCACATGAAATGTGCATCTTGGGGATCATACAACTTTTTCACATTCTTTGGTCATACGTTTATGATTACACACCTCCATAAGGAGTTAAAAGAGGATAGAAACCAATTCCTACTTTGTGCAAGAGTGATGTAGTGAAAATTACACTACAGAAATATTATTCATTAAGTGGATAATACCTAGTCTAATGAATGACTAATAAATATTATTAATATACTTTCATCAAGTGATTTGTGTCAAGTTGTGAAGGCAGAAAGTTTGACATCTATTAATTATACTGTGGTAATTAGCTATTTGCATATACTAAACAATGATAAAGCTGTGTGTAAGAGATTGAGATCTGGTCTAACTAACGAGTTCTGGTTCAGCATGAAACGTATATCATGGGGATCATATATCGTTTTATATCTTTGGTTACATATTTATGATTACAACTCTACATAAGGTGTTAAAAGTGAATAGAAACCAGTCCCTACCTTACCTGAGAATGGTGTAGTAAAAATTACACTTCAGAAATATTCATTTACAAGTGGATCATTTCTAGTCTAATGAATGAATAATAAAAATTATTAAATTATTGTGAAGTGTTTTGAAAGAACTTTAAAAAATTAAAATAGTACAGAGGCCATAGACTGGACACTTTTATTCTAGATAACAAGGATGGATATTAACAAATCCACAATCTAATCTCATTTATTGAATGATAACTATTAAAATGGCCCTTTTTTTGTAAATTCTTTTAATTACTAATCTTTTAATTTCTAACAAGTGACTAAGTCTGTAAATCTAGAACTATCTTCTATTCTTAGTTTAATTAATGGTGATTTGAAGCCAGACTTTCAAACTCCCTATAGCCATCCATTATATCAAATATAAGTGATACACATGACCCCATATATGTGGAAGACTGTAGGGAGCTTAAAAGTCTGGGTTCAAATCACCATTAATTACATCTAGATTAAGTATATACATTATACTTCTATATCAATATATTCAATCTCCATACCTATGTTGAATGCTCAATACTTATATTACACCATTTTCATATAAGGTAGTGACTGATTTCTATACACTTTTATCACCTCCTAGAAGAATAATTAATTAATGCATTATAAATATATATCTTCTAAATTTTGGGAAAATTTTATCAGTGCTTTTCTCTTCTCAACCCAACTACATGGCAATCATCTACCGATGCTGAAATTCAGGTCCTTCTTTTTTACTTTGTGTTTATTTAATAAACGACTTTGTTCTTCAGGTTAATAAGCCACAAACACATGAAGTTTCACATTCATGTTGTCAGATCAATAATGTTCATCACAATGGTCCAAGGATGAAAACTAAATTCAGTCCGCATGTGGATATGTGAAGCACTTTGATATAAAAGCATTTATAAAAAATATTATTGCTTATTCACTTAAACAAAATATATAGAAAATAACATAAAACCTATCAAACATATATGTATACAACAATACAAATATCAACATGTATTGCTTAATTAACTAATGTACATAAAAATAAACAATCTTTAGATAATCCAAGTATAGAATAAAGATTTTTCCAACAACATCTTACATAGAAATGGTGAAAAAGAGGATCATAATTACAAACTGCATCAATCGCTAAATTGTAAGTTGTGGAGTATTTTCCACTGTAATTCTATTCTCTAGTTAAAAGTAGCAATATTGTAATTTACTGATTAATATTGTTTAGTTTTCTGGGTTGGTTATAGGCTGGATAACTAAAAGAAAATTATTAAGATTGTGGGAAAATTTCCCCCAAATTTGCTCATTCAGATTCAAAATTAGGCCATAGGGCATGACAAATAAATATCCATGAGGCCTTTTTCAACTAATTTATATATATCTATGCATTTATATGTGTGGAAAGCTAAAATAGCTTTTAAATAGCCCATGCAGGCAAAATAATACTCATTCCTCCTGAAAAGAAAAAATATATATGTAAAGTCAAATTAAAGCACATAAATATTATAAATATAGCTGGAGAAATTCATTTATATTTTCAATTTCTATTTAAGTTAATGCAATGCACTGTAATAAAAAACTATCAAGTGCAATGAACAAAAAATGAAATCACTTTCATTTATTTTTCAAGATTTCATGTGAATCTTTAAACAGCTGTAATATCAGTGAGATGTGAGATTTAAATCAGTATATATACAGTAGTGGCTTATATGTATAGGCACTGCAGAATAATATTCAATAAGTCTTTTTTTTTCTTGTTTTTTATACTTGTGATATAATCCTTCAGCTTAATGTCAGTAGCCATCCCCTAATTTATAAAAAAATTGCAAAACTCTTTGTATATAACTGTGGGCTTTACAGTTCCAGTGATGCAGTGTTTGTCTGTTATACACATGCACATGTGCAAAACTCTTTGTATATAACTGTGGGCTTTACAGTTCCAGTGATGCAGTGTTTGACTGTTATATGCATGTGATAAAAAACTGCATTTTTGGCAGAGAGAGCACTGTTACACACACAGTGCTGACTCTGTTGTGCAAGTATAAGATAGTTTCTTTTTGACTTAGCATGTGCTGTGCTTAAAAATTGTGTACCATTTTCTTGAATATGATAAAGTGTAAAACTTTTATTTTACAGAAAATTGAAATAATTTAACTATGGCCTCCTTGCAGCTCCAAAACATAAGTTGTATGACTGTAAGTGAACTTTAACAGCTTAAGGTTTCAGAATTTGTCTCTCCATGAGAAAATTATGGTTAAAAAAAGAGGCCATTCAACATCTGATATCCAAATATCTCAGCCAGGGATAAGCAACAATAAGAAATATATTCATAGTTTTAATTTTGAATGATGGAAAATTTTGACTATGTGGCTGTGAAGTAAAAAAATGTATTGTTTTGCTTTTCATGTTTGCTATTTGAAGATTATGTAACATGTAATGAGTTATCTCAAGAATTTCTGCCTGGGCAGGAATTCTCTGGAAAAAATTTGTTTTTTTTTTTTGTTTCTTGTTTTCTGGGAAGAAACAAAAAATTTTAAAAACAACCACATTGTCTTGTACATGGCCACTCATTGCGAAGTCTGAAATTGAAATCCCCTACAAATTTATCTATTTTAATATAAATGGCAATGTGTCTTAACAAAATATAACATCTTAATAAAAAATAATATTTTATAAAACAATTAAGCAGTTTGATTATCAAACACATTTGTGTGTATATTGCACTTCGTTCTAAAAGTCCCCAAAATTCTTTTGTCTGAGCCATTACTCTGTATCATACTAAGGCACATATGTTATGTGATGGTTAGGTTGGTAGCATTTCATTAGTGGGTTATTCTGGAGAATTCCTGTCTTGATTCTCAGTTCAAAGTAGTAGTATTGTAATTGAAAAAAGAAGTTAGGTGAATGAAATTATCTTAGTAATTGTTTGTGCTTCCTTGTATTTATGAAGGTAAGTTGTACTATAAGTTTAATTTATATTTAGGTATATCATATGTACAAGGTGTTGCTAAAATCAAAAATACATAATACATATTTAAATGGTTTAAATATCATAATAAAAATAGGAAAATAGTTCATGAAATTAACAATAACATTCTCAAACAAATAGTAAACAATAACTATGAAATTGTAAAAAAAATATAAAAATACTCTGAAGTAGCTGAATGAGATAATTTTATTGAACAAGGACTAATAAAATTATTATTTTAACACCCAGCTCACAAATTTCCAATAATTCTGATCTCTTGCCTTATGATATACCTAATATATTATAGTAGGTAAATAATATTTTAAACAATTTTTTCATTAAAAATATTTTTATGAAGATAAAATTTAATAAGCAACTAAAAAATACACATGTCAGATTCTGTGTGGATTTATTTCACAAAAGAAAAAGGAGGCGAAAAAATGAAATGTTTAAAATGTGTAAATAAGGTATTAAGTTGTAAGGGATCATCAATTAATGTCATAATAAGGCATTTTTATTTTACTTTTTTCTCAAAATTTTTACAATTTTCCCTTATAATTTAACTTTTTAAAATTTTTTAGGATTACCAAAATTTCCTGGGAATATTTGGTTTGCCAGAAACAAAAAATTTTCAGGAAACATTACCTACTGATAACATGGACAAAAGATGGTTTTAGAAATATAAACAAAATAAAAGAAAAAACTGAAAAACATGAGAAATCAAAGAAGCATGTTGAAATTGTGGTCTTTCACTGACACTTTTAGGAAATGTAAATATTAAGGAAACTTCATGAGGTAAACAGACTTTTAATTAATAAACATAACACCCAGATTAAAAAGAAACATGAAATTTTATCCAAAACAATAGTCTGTATTTTATTTTGTGGTAACTCTGAAACTCCCTTATATGGACATGATAAAAAGATGATTTAGTAAATCCAGAGATATTTAGAGGATTAATAAATTTTACATCTAAATTATATCCTGATTTGAAGAATCACTTTGAATCCAATACAGTTTTCAATAGTGTTTCTAAGACCATTCTGTATGAGATACTTGACTGCTTGCTACAAATATACCATGAGGAGATAAAAGCAGAAATTTGAGAAGCTTCTATTTTAGCTGCCACATGTAATGATGCAACAGATGTTTTAGAACATACTCAAATGGTCATTGTTCCATGATACATGCTGAATGGAAAAATACTTGAGTATTTTTGTGAATTTTTTATTCCAGAAAATCAAATTGCAGATGGCATACCAAAATGTATTCTAGAACAATTAGACATAATCCTTCAAGGAAATGGACAACTAATAGCTCAAACATTTCATGGTGCAAATGTCATGAAAAGCAAAAAAGCAGGAATTTAAGCAAAAATAAAAGCAGTTTATAATAATGCATATTTCATTCACTGTTATGCACATAAACTTAATTTAATAATGAGAAATGCAGCAAGTATTACATGGAATGCAAGAATATTTTTCTCTAATATTTTGGCAATTCCAACATTCTTCTCAATATCACAAAAATGGAGTATTCGTTCTCAAGAAGCACATGGACATCAGGTGGAACTTTATACAGACCATAAACAGAGTTCATAAAAATTTGCAACCTTTAAAAAGCAACCTTACTAAAATTCAGTCAACATCAGATCAAACCATTGCAGAAGCAACAGAAAATTTAAAATACCTGAATGATGATAATTTTATGTTTTGGTTAGAGCTTTTTTACCAGATTATGCCTCATGTTGAAGTAATTTACAATCGAATGCAATCTCAAGAAATTAGTATATTTAAAGTCAGTGAATATATAGCACATTTTAAAATTGCCAGTTTAGAAATAAGAAACTTAAAGTCTGTGAAAATTATTCAAAGACATTCATGGCAGAAATTAAGAAAGTGTGTGACTGTATATGTGTTCATATAATGAACATATATTTTTTGACTAAAGACTTAGTAGCTGCTAAATTGTTCAATAAAAAAAAAGCTTCACTAGTTTAAAATGAACTGACAACAGAAGAAGAGATAGAACTGACCACTGAAACAGATCCTATGATTGGCAAAGAAAAGCTTAAAACTGAACTAAAAGTATTCTATTGTAGATCTGATATGCATGAATATTGTAAATTAATTGAGCTACTGAAATTTATCTTGGGAAAATAATCTAGATGATATTCTTAATGAAATTACAAAACCAACAAAAATTCTCTTGACATTTCCTATGACTACATTAAATCCAAAAGCTGCTTTTCAACAGAGAAAAGAATGTAAACTTTTCTAAGGAGAACTATAAATCCTGAATGACTAAATGCATTTGCAGTGCTTTCAAGTTGCCTCAATAGTCCTCGAGAAATCAAGAAGAAAATTAATCTTTTCACATAAAGTAAAACAAGAAGAATGAATTTTGGTTTTTAAATGAAGGCATCAAACTTGAACAATTATAATTTAGACTATTAGTATGTAAATATATATATATATATATATATATATATATATATATATATATATATATATATATATATATATATATATATATATATATATATATATATATATATATATATTGTTTAAAATTTTATCTAGTTTATGTATACATTTTCTCTTTATATGTTTGTTTTATTTTACACAATATTAAAACAATGGCTAACAATGGTCTGAAGCAGCACCCCTTATAAATTTTAATTATGAGCTGCCTCTGCATATATGTATATAAACACTTCTAGATCCCTTGAAAACAGCAGGTCTCAAAAATATTAAAGCCCACATCATTAACATTTATAAAACTTTATTATGATGTTGATTATGTAAGATTTCTTCCAATGTTGTGTAAGAGCTATTTTTTTATTAACTTATATAATTATATATACACACAATATTTAATTCTAAGAATTGCATCTGCTCATATTTGTGCTATATATCACAGTATATAATAAAAAAGGAAAAAGAAGTTTATTGATCTTATTTAATTTAATTTCACTTGATCTATGGATAATGGAGATGTTGAAGTATAAATGATAATTAGATGACCATGACAACCTAATAATTTAAAATAATATAATTAGTTATTAATATTATCACCAAATTATAAATTGGTTGTGATTAACTTTAGAGGAAATATGAATAAGTGAATAAGTAAATAGATTCTGGAAAATAATTAAGTGAATCATAAAATCAATCACTTGAATAAAATCATTATTATTAATTATGTGTCCATTTTATTATTACATTCACAAAAACAGCTTACTTATTATAAATGTAAATATTTCATTTTTTATATATGTTTGTTTATTTATGTTTATTGAAATATATTATTAAAAATGTGTTAAAATATATTCAATAAAAGGTATATGAATTCTTTATTTTTGGTTGAAAATGAAAAATAATATTGAAATTGTAAAACAGGATTTTTTTACTATATCCAATATTTTAAAGTCTTCATTTCATTTATTAATTGGAGGCAAATTTTATTAAACCTAAAGAGTTATCTTTGAGTTTAATTGGACAGTTGTCTTAGTAACATTAATGTCAGCAAAGAGAGGTTATAAATAAAACTGAAACACTGCAACTCAAGTTCTTATAATTTTATCATTGCTTAGAATGGATGCTTTTATATTTGCCTTTAAAAAATTATCAAATTTTTTTTTAAGTGATTAATTTCTAAAACTATGGAAGAATAAAAATGTAACTGTCTCCCCATTCAATTGGGACAGTTTGTTGATGAAATTCCAGGAGAAATGGTAAAATGTATATAAAAAACCCAACAAAAATCATTGTATTGCAAGCAAGGTATAAAATATTCCATTGTTAAAATCTAGGATTTCATCTATTTATTTGTAAGGAATACAAACCCCATGATGTGTATATGAATATCATATTTTTGATCAATGAATTTCACAAGATCGATTAACTCAACTTCTATGTGATATTAAGCAATCAAAATTTTACTTTATTGACTTGGAAAAATGCTAGCATTTATTACTCATTTAGATATAACTGAATTTTATCAATGAAAGAATTCTTTTCATATATTATTACCAATAAAAAATAAAGCCAATGATATGCAGATTTTGCACTGACCAAGTATTGGTTATTTTAAAAAGTTGGATATATTTATATACTTGAAAGAAAAATATCAGAATTTAAAAACAAAAGTAATTAAATTTAAAGCCTCAATTGATATTATTCAATTATTAATGATTGTCTTCTCTACTTAAAAAAAATGTTTCTATGTGTTAGAATCAGAAACAAAAAAATTGGAGCTACAATGGACCAGTGGGTAAAAATAAAGAATGAAACTTTTCATTTATATCATATGATATCTGTGTATATTTTTTGTTAAAAAATGCATGTTTGTTCATAATTTATTTTAAAATATGAGATCAAATAGTATATATAAGTTATTATATGATTCACATAATAAAATATCGGAAAAATTCATTTTTTATTATTATTTAAACTCTTATCTGATGATATAGATTAATTTATGACCCGATATTTTCAAATATTAATTTTTTTTTATTCAAGATTTAACTTGAGAATATTCATATAGAAGGATTTAAATACAAAAGATTTTCATGTTGGTTTAATTATTTAGAAATTATATTAGTGAATAAATAAAGATCAATTTTTATTTGATCACATTTTTTCTATTTAAAATCTAAGGAAAATATTTGAAACCTCTCCTTCAGTTTATATATATTATTATTGTAGTACAACACACTTTTGAGTTTCATATATATATTTAATTATTATTCATTATTGATTTTTATATAGTAATAGACTATCAATATATTAAAGAGAAATAGTATTTGTATTTTTTTAACTGGCTAAGATTTTAGTCAATTGCATACATTGTGTTTTGCTTTTGTGGTGATTATTTATTTTTTCAACAAGTGTGTGATCAGGTGGATCAGCAATATGAGATGCCATGGAGAGTTGAGGTTCGTGTGAAAGTCTGAGTTCGAATCCTGCAGACATTACATATATGTATGCAGGTTTAAGCCTGTGTAGTGTATTAATTTTATTATAAATCAATGTAAAATTGATTGAAACCCAATAAATCTGTCTAGTTATGTTTTTAAGTGTGCAAAGTAATTTTTGATGCTTAAATCTTGATTTAAAATCAAACCAATATCCGTAAGTGAAATAGGGCTTTTGTTATACAATTATTATTTAAGTCTAATTATATATAAATTTTATATTGTTAGTATATTGAAACATTTGTTTGTTTATTTAAGTTGTTATTAGTTGTATAAATAACTTCATTAGTTCATGGTTAATTACTAAGAGCTTGTCTTGTTCAGTTATAAAGATCTAGATAGATTTTATTTTGTTATTAGTCAGAATGATCTGCCTTATCTCTAAACTTCTTTGAGGTGTGCCATAAAATTTATTAACTATTATAAATTAATATCTATCTTTGGCTTGGACAACTGCCAATAATTATTTTATATAGTTTAATTGTTATAAAATACATTTCAATAATTGATTGATGGGACATTTAAAATAGATGTATAGGATTAGTTGATCGTGATTCAGTAAATATCCAATAGAAACTTACTGTATATTTGATCTAATGATATGATTGGATATTATAAATGGAAAGTTATCTAATAGGTTCACTAATAATAAGTTTTTGTAGAGTATTTCATTTTAATATATAACTTAAGCAATAATTCTATATTGACATAAAGTACAGTATGGATAAATTATTAATATCATTTAACATTTTATTAAACTTAATGTAAAACTGATTAATGGTTTTGTTTTATGTAAACATCAGAAATATTGTGAGTCCATAAAACATTCTATAAGTGTTATCATAACCAATTTAAGAAACTAGTTTATTTAGGTAGGGAATATTATTAAATTTTAATGTAAATTTACATTACTATACATAATATTAGACTAGTAAACTATATCAAAACTTAGTTATTTATTAATTTGAAGTTAGTTTTTTTTTTCAATTATAAATTAAATAGATATCTTAGGCATACATCATTGCTTAGGGCAATGATATATAATTTTATTGTTGATTGTAGTTTATTTTGGGATAATGAATAGATTTAGTGATATCTGAGGTGATGATCTTGTTTGATTTCTTTTGTTTTAAATGCTATCTGAATAAATTAGGTTTTAATAAAGATTGCCATTAGTATTTTATTTTAGTGTATTATTACTGCATAGTGTAACTAACGACTGAGTAGATGATTTTATACAGGTCATAACAGAGTTACTATTTATTGAGGCATGTTTTGCTCCGTTATAAATAATATTTAAACCAAAGGGCATTTCTTCATTATTTTTTATTTTCATTTTGTGTCAATAATAAATGGTTGTGTAAAAATCTCAAGATTGTTAGCCGAGAGGTCAGCGCAGCTGTCTTGCAAGCAAGAAGTTGGTTGCAGACGGTTGTTGCGGGTTTGCCTCCCGGTCGATGCTATGACATATGAAAAAAAATTTATAGAGCAATTTCATTTGTTTCGTGACAAATGCTGACCAAGCAAATATAGCGAGGTAGTGGGGTAGAAGATCAATTATTATCATTACAGAATGGCTACCCAATGCTGGCTGATGATGATCATGTACAGATGGCAATCGTTACAAAATGCTGCATAAACTTTGGGACTGTTACAAAGTGGCGCTTCACATTTAGGCTAGATTAATAATATGATAAATGGTGTCTCAATTCCTGAGGGATACTAAAGTTTTTCTATTCTAATCCCCTATTTTAATTTATATTCTATTACAAAATGGCTCCCAAATCTATGAGGCTATTAATTAAGAGGGTAGCATCATTATTAGATTTTTACAAAATGAGCTATATTTTCATTCAGTTAAAATTAATATTTCCCATTGTTATAAGTTTTATTCCATTATAGCATTGATGCATTTTCTATTTAGTGAAAAAAATAAAATTAATATTTTTAGATAGTATGTTAGTACTAATTCTTGAAAAACAAACAATGAAACAGAAGAATCCAAAACTAAGGATTTTAATTTTTTAAAAAAAAAACTGCATTATTAAAGGCATGTCTCTCAATATTATTATCTATAATTCTCAAAGCAATACAATTTTAATATCAGACATTTGTTTTTTATTTACTCAAAAACTTTTATATACACATTTATGAATGACATCATTCATACTTCTATTTAAAATAACAGATATCCATTTTAATAATTGGAATAACAAATTGATAATGAGGTTTCTCTGATACTAACACCTTTGGTGCTGGAATCTAATGCTCAGGAAGCAGAAATTATATATTATCTAAAAAAAAATCTAGATTTGTTTTGCTATCTAAGTAGAAAATATAATTGTGCTTTGAATCATATATATATATATATATATATATATATATATATATATATATATGTATTAGAAGGGATTTAAATCCAGGTTTTCATGCTCCCTACAGCTTCCAACTCCATATTATACATCCAATGGCTATGGCCACATTCATAAGAAAAAAATAAATGATCTCCAATATACATACAGTATTTCAAGATGAACCAACACTCATCAGTTGTCGAAGATCATCATCTCCCACACATACATATAATCAATGCTCAGTTTATATTAAGATAGCAAATCTTCATACTTTAATGGACAGGTTTCAATCTTTTCTACCCTCCAAATCTTCAGTCATCCATATCATGGAAAATATGATGGAAATGCTCAAAGCCCTTGTTGATGCCAATTTTGTTGTCATACCCATGCTGAGTTTAAGTCACTCTGACCCCTCACTAATTGTATGTATATGTGAGAGATGATGATCTGGATTAACTGATGAGTGCTGCTTCAGCATGAAATACATATATTGGAGATCATTTACCTTTCTTGCATTTATGTGGTCATGGATATTGGTTGTATAAGATAGAGTGAATAGCTGTAGGAAGCTTGAAAGTCTGAATTCAAATCCCTTCCAAATGACATTAAAATCAGTGCAGACAAATATACTTCTATTTAAATATTATATATTGTAGAATTATATTTCTGTACAAATACTATCATATTCTGTAAAGTATGAATTATTAAAAAATTTCTTGATTGTATGTTTTATTGTAGGTAGGCAGGTAGATGAAGTGATATATTTAAAATCACAGGTAAACTATCATAAAGTCAAGATAAAATAGAATAATCGTTTGTTATTATTATTAAGAATTCAAATATTTTTGCATTTATGTATCAATGTGGGTCACATGTATAAATATCAATGTGGGTCACATGTATAAATAAATAGTAACAGAATTAGAAAAGTGTGATAAAAACCCAGCAATCAATCTCCTCCAACATGTATGTTGTATTGCCACACATATTGTGATTCTATACATCAAATGTAAATAGATTCAGTTGATCACATGCATGTCCAAAGGAGCTGAAAACATCCAGTTTTAATATTTGCTATCTTATGGTGATTATTATTTATTTATTTTTACTGATATTTAAGTGAAACAAACTTTGTTGTCATTGTAAAATTATTTGGTTCTATTATTTAATCATCTTAATATATTTTACATTCAGGTCGTGTTATTACACTGCTGATTCATCTAAGGTTATACTTAAAATATTTTATTATATTTGCAATTTGAACCTAGGAAATTAAAGGTAGAAAGTGCACATAAAATCCCTTATATGTATATTTACCTACAATTAATGATTAAAATTTGAAATCTGTGAGAAATTATATGTTTACATGTATAGTTTATTTTATTTGGGAAATCTGGAGTGCATTTGCATGGCTTAGGGATTTACGAAAGCTCGACCATATATGAATTTGTTTTGAATACATACTGGGGTAATTGAAATCATGCTTTTTAGTTTCTCTCCGATTTCTGTTTTAACACAGTTAACCTCTTACTTACTGCATTGCTTACAATCTAAAATCAAATATTAGAGGTTACAATTTGGTACAGGAATGTTTTGGGCCATGATTTAAATATAGTAAAGACCTAATATTCAAATCCAAATACATAAAGGGGATGAAGAGTTTACTGCATTTTTCTTTTATAACAATCAGTGTAACAAATGAATTGATGATTTTGTTCATTAAAGATGGGAGGATAAAGTAGTAGTGGGATTATTGATATTCATTAATTTGAAATTAAAAGTTTAGTGTGATCTAAGATGATGACATAGTCATAGTATAGTTTTTGCATGATGAGAATGGATAATAATTCTTATGGTCATTATAAATTATAAAGAAGTAAAGCATTAAATATCTGTAGGTGTGAAAAGATTATATAGCATTAGGTTCAAACAAATTAGTTTGCCAACGGTTGTCTAGAATATTCAATAACTGGTATTTAGTTACAAACAAGTTGAAATAATATGTCCATAGAGTGGAGGAAGATGTTTGCCTAGTTGAGGAATGGATTCCTAGGTAAACAGCTTACGATTATAATATTATCGTACATTTTGGATTTAATTGGTGTTTTTCAAAGGGATGAAACTAATTCAATCATTTCGGGTGTCTTGAAATAGAGATATCATTTAGCCTAAGCCAAATTGCTCAAATGATTATGGAGAATAGTAAAAAAATGAAAGACTTTAAACATGAAATTAATAAGAGTATTAATAAATTGAATGAAGATAATGGTAAAATGAACAAAAATATTAATAAATTAAGTGGAGATTTTACAAATAATTTGAGGGATAATCAAAGTAAAATGGATGAGAAAATGAACAAATTAAGTGAAAATCTTAATAAAAACAATAGATGATTTAGATGAATCTAGAAGTGAAGAAGAGGATTTAAGTACAAAAATTGATGCAGTTGAAAATAGCGGTCATAATGTGAAAAGGAATTTAAATGAGAGGTTAAACAAAATTAAAATATAATTAATTACATATCAAAAAAAATTGCAAATAGCTAGGGATGAAACAAGAAGAATATCAATCTCAAATTAAGGTTACAGCTCATGGGATAACTGGATTAATAATCCCTGATAACAGTACAAGCCAGACTAAATCTATAGACTCCTCAAGAGATAAATGAAACTTTGTTCTTAAAACATAGTCATTCCAAAATACACATTTTGGCATCTGAAGGTAATTTTGTAATCAATTTCTCTGTTCTAAAATTTATCAAAATTAAAGATGTTTAGAGGAGAACATTAAACTAAGTCAGCTTAGTGAAAAAGAGAAATTGGCCATTGCTAGCAATCAATTTATGTTATGTAGCTAAGAATTGGTGGCAATCTTTGTTTATTAAGTCACAAACATATGCGAATTTTAACTATTTAATAATGATAAGCTTCTGGGGAGAGGATTATCAAGATAATGACAGATATCAAATCTCCCAGGAAAAATATGCGCTAGCTAAGAAAAGTTATACTCAGTTCTTCCGCCAACAAACAATCAGATTGAGAACATGGACTGCTATACTGCTATTAGAATAACAGATAGTGCATATTATATGCCACAATCTGCCAAGGCACATTGAGCAGATTTTGATAGCAGCTGATCAGACTACTACAGAAGAGGTAAAAAATTCTCGATGCCTTAGAGACCAGTGAGAGATCATATGAGCCTAGGACTGGTGGAAGATACCACTCAGTATTCTATATCAACTATTAATATGCCTTTATCTAATAACCAAATTCTGAATAAGGACAGGTATGAAATTCAAAATAGATGCACTCATAGATAAGCATTTAGTAAAAATAACCACTCAGCCAGGGGTAGGGAAAATGAATCAGATACTGCTAATAATAGTAATGGCATAAATGAAAGTAAATAAATGTTCAAATTACTCTGGAAAAGTTTTTAAAAGCTGATGATTCAACTTGTGCATTAAATTAATGAGAATCTCATGGGGAAGTTCTTCATTGTGGAAACCTACCACTAACTTGGAGAGAAACAACCTAATAATACAGTATATAGCGGGAAAGAACAATATTGTTGAAGATATTTTTTGCAGGTATCCTATTGAAATAATCCATACTCATCCAAATACTGAAAATATTATAATTATTGCTTTAAATTCAATCACTAATGATTCTATAGTGAGGGATTTGGGAAATTTACCCATGTTGCAATTTAAGATAATAATATATATAAAATTTTAATTATTTTGTCAGAAACCACAGCTTCTCATAATAATCATGTATCAATAAGTAAAATTAAAAATATATAAAATGGCTCAAAATATTTTATTGGTGTAGCATTATATTTCTGTACATATACTATCATATTCTGTAAAATATGAGCTATAAATTTTTTTTCTCGATTATATGTTTTATAGTAAATAGATAAATAGATGAAGTGATATGCTTAAAATAAAACTTAAACTACCATAAAGTCAAGATGCAATAGGATAATCTTTTTTTTTGTTTGTTTGTTTGTTTATTATTGAGACTTCAAATATTATTGCAATTACTTTATTAATGTGGGGTGATCGTGTATAAATAATATTCACACAATTAGAAAAGTCTGATAAAACCTCGGCAATCAATCTCCCCCAACACATATGTTGTATTGCGGCACATTTCTATACATCAAATGTAGTTATATTCAATTTACCACATGCGTATCCAAAAGAACTGAAAACATCCTTCTTTAGTATTTTCTATTGTACACTGATTATTATCATTATATTGTTATACATTTTTCAAAGGTTAAGAATTTTTACTTTAAGATACTTAATTAATTTTAAAACTTTAGTAATTTGCATTATAAAAATCCTTCAGAACCATAACTATTTTCTGGTGATGTCATTAAAAAAGCATAAAGAGGGCAGCACTGATTAAAAAATTACAGTTGTATTTGAGTGAAATGGAGAGAGCAATAGAAAGTCTAGGAAGAGGGATAGAGATACAGTTAATAGGTGGCAAGAGAGTATATACATTGTCAGGTCTTTTTTTGAGGATGATGTCTTTTTGTGTGCAGAAAGAAGAGAAGATATGGAAGTTATGCTGAGGACATGCACAAGGGTGGGTAAAGATACGGGGATTAAATTTAGTGAAGAAAAATCAAATATAATGAGGGTGAATACTGGGGAAAGAGAAGACAAAGATTTCTTATTGGGGGATATAAAGTTAAGTGTGGTGAATAGATATAGTTATTTGGGAATCATCTTGAGTAATAAGAAAAATTGCTTGGATGAATGGGAGAAAAAATTGATAAATGAAGCAAAGAAAAGATAGGGATTGATAAAGAAATTTAACAGTGTTTTCATATAATAAATATGATGTATCTAGAATTGTATGGAAGGGAGTGGCACTAGCAGGGTTAACATACAGCAATGATGCATTATGTGTTAGTAAAGGGGTATTAGATTGCTTAGAAAAAGTACAAAGGGAAGTAGGAAGACATGCATTTGATGCTGATGTGTGGACAGCAAAAGAAGCAATTCAAGGAGAAATGGGATGGTCAAGTTTTTATATGAGGGAGGCAAAAAGCAAATTGAAAATGTTTGGTAGATTGCAGTTTATGGATAATAAAAGAATAGCTAAAATAGTATTTAATTGGGTTACAAGTAAGGGGCAGACAATAAGATTGGTGAGAAAGGTAATGCGGTATGCAGAAGATTTGGATAAAGAAGTTATGTCAGTATACTTGTACAAAGATGGGATGATTGTGTTAGGAGGATTGTTGAGTGTTATAGTGGAAAGGAGTGGGATAGAAGAATAGATGCATTAATAAAAAATAGGGAGTTGGACAGATAAAGAACTAGTATGGAGAGTAAAACAAGTTTAAATATATATAGAAGTAAACGGAACATTGGATATGAGTTAATTTATGATAATAGTAAGAAAAGTAGTTTATTGTTTAAGGCTCGAATGGGATCTTTAGCAACAAGGGAATATACATGTAAATGGAAAAATATGGGTGATTTAGTCTGCAAGTTGTGTAAGGAAGGCATAGAAAATATTAGGCATCTGTTACTTCAATGTAAATGTTTGGAAGCAGAAAGGGTACAAATAATGAAGTTATGGAAGGTTAAATATGAACAAAGTGATTATAGAGAAAGTGAGTTATTGGTTTTTATGCTAGATTTGGGAAAAAATAAGGGGGATTTAGATATGAAGATCATGGAGTTGACAAAGATTATGTTGTGGAAATGGGATGGAACAGATTATGGGAAAACTTAGGGTGGACAATGGAAAAGGAAAGTAAAGTGGCTAACAGGTTTCTCTGGGCATAGCTGCTGAGAGATTCCTAACTCTGTTTAAGGAGAAGTCACAGTACATCACATCAGATGTTGAAAAATGTTGTGGCTTGTGTATTGAAATACATACTAGAAAAATGGAGTGAATTATAAGTTTTGTAATCTGAGGTACATATATTTTAAATTAAATACATTTCCTTTGGACTATGTATTAAATTTCTCATATATATATCAGATTGTTAAAATTCCATAGCCATTTGAAATATTAGTTTATTACATTAGAAATGTAAAATTATTTATTTTTAACTATTGTTTATTATATTTAATAAGTTATATTTGTGTTTATTATATTTAATATTTTTTGTGATATTGCTGTTGAAATATTTTATTTGGTATCATCAAAAATAATTAATGAAATTGATTATATGGTTCTTTCATATAAATTATAATAAATAATACAAATTATATACTATGAATATATATATTAATAATTACATAAAAAGCCTTTTTTGGCACATGGTTCTGTGTGTTTTTCAAATGTGAAGCATCTATTTTAATGGTACTCAACTATTGCAGATAGAACACCATCTAGTGTTCTATAATGGAAATAAACTGACAGTAATAACAAAATAAAACATTAGTAAAATGGAATAAAACCTACAGGTAGTTAGGAATTGATTGTGAAAATCTGTTGAGAATTCCACTTGGTACTTTTTGATTTAGTTATTAATTATAGCAAATAAGTAAAATCACATTTATTTACCACATATAAAAAATATGTCTAATAATATTTGAGTAATAATCTGAACATTTCCAGTTCTAGCACTGTACCTTGAATAAAAATATTTTGAATATTTCTTTTGGCAGTGATATGCACTTACAGTATTATCCAAAATTTTTTTGAAACATCATAATGATGGGATTTTGCTTATTGTGGTATGCAGAAATCTTTCTAGCATCTAATTGAATTATTAATATTTTTTGAAGATTTAAACTTTGTGTACGCTTTTTAAAATATATTCAAGGATTAGTAATAACATGACCTTACTATAAAATATAATGTTTAAAGTAGTATTTTTTTTCTCCTTTTCAACTGTTGCTGTATCAGTTGCAATACTCACAGGAATCTTTAAATCTATGAAAACTCAGTGTTTTAACTGGAATTATTCTCCTCTCTTTTTTCAGGTATTTTTAATATGACAATATGAGCATAAGAATTAAACTAAACAAATGACTTTTACATTCATTAAATACTGCAATAAAATTTAAATTTAGTATTCATAAAATAAATGTCATCAGTTTAATTCCCACCCTATTGCTTTTCTACATGTTATTCTTAAAAGTTAAATGTATTTTAAAAAGTTTACATATACTCCAAATTTTTTCTAAAAAAAACATTTAACAATTCAACTAAATAATGGAAATAATTCAATTACAACTAATATTATTCCAATACAAAGTATTGAATTTAATTAATTACAGATATTGTATGTAAGTAGATTTTATATAATATATATGAAGAATAGAATATTATTTTGCTCTTTTTAAAGAAGTAGTTAATTTGAGGATTAAATTATAATATATAGAGTTCAAAAAATTTGAATTGTTTTAACCTAAGAAATTTTGTGAGTATATAATATTTACTGAAATTCACAATCAAAACCATATGTATTTTGCTGGGACTAAGGATACCATGAACAAGTTAATAAAGACATTTACTCAATTAAAAAATCATTATTTTTATCTCTGTAAAAATAAATGTTACAATTTGGTTTTTTTTTTGTATTTTTTGAACAGTAAAAGAAAATAGCATTCAATAAGAAAGACTTATTAAATACTTCATTTTAGTTCAATTTTTAATTTTTATTTTTAAATCTTTAAAAGTAGCAAATTAAAATGGAGCTTTCCAATCATAAAATACAAATACATGGGTTTGATGATTTTTAAATGCTTTTTTAAAAAAGTTACAATATCTATTTGCTGGTTTGTTTGTTTGTAACCACTTGCAAACACTTTTATATTTAAGCTAAATAACATTTTAAAATCAAGGTTTAATAGATTTAAATTCATTATAATTTGTTGAAATTTGGTACATTTTTTCTAAATCACTGTCAAAATGATAGGATACTATAATATTTTAAGTAGGTGATGTAGTTTCTTAGATATGGACCACTGGGCAGAGGAAATTAAAGTAAATTCATACTTATTAAGTGAAGTTCATTTACAATATACTTTTGGTAAGCATTTTCTTAACAAAAAAATTCAAATCAAAAACATAAATGTCAAATGCTTTTTACTTAAAATAATATTTTCATATCTGAAGAAATCACTTATGTACACATACTAAATGTGATATATATATATAGAAGGGGTATATATATTAAGTTATTGCAAAAATATCTAGTGATATATATATATGTAATCTTGTAATTGAATATTAATAAATACAGTAATATATATATTGGTTACTGCATTTATTAATATTCAATTATAAGATTACATATATAACTTTGAAAAACTAGACCATGGAATATCATTATATATATAAACTATAAATGTCAATTTAAAGTACAATATAGTTTTACATTTTTATTTACTATGCCAATACTAAAAAGTTAAAAATAAATTAAAATATTTTTTATATATTAAATGCCTTTATTTACCATGTAACTAAAAAGCAAAAAAAAATAATTGTTTCTTCAACCACAATCAGAGTTTTTAGATTTAACTTGAAATAAAAGCATGGGGGAGGGCACCAAAAATTAATGAAGCCAATCCCTATTTTTCATAGTAAGGGATTGACTTAATTAATTTCTGCTTACCATCAACCACACTTTTATTTCAAGTTAAGTCTAAAAACCACAATTGTGATCGAAAATACAATTTTTTTTTTGGATCATGGCATCATCCTAGTTTTTCCATTGCTCTGACTTCTTAAGAAAAAACATTTTATTTTCTCAATTCAATAATTTTGAAAGATATTCATAATAACAGAAATGATTAAGACATTATAAGTATAAAATCTTATTCAACATTCACTTTACTAATTTTCAGTAACTCATTTGGCAAGACATGTAAAATATAATTCATTACTTTATGTTACCATAGTGAATTTTTATTTCTATGTAGCCACCTTCCACAGTTTAGTACCTTGGTAAAGTGTCAAACTCTAGAATGTAAGACTCTTCCAGTACTTCTACTTCTGGCACTCGAATTTCTTATGAACTTTTGAGAATAAGGTTACTTAAATATATATATATTGCTATATATATATATATATATATTGCTTTCTACAGTTTAGTGCAATGGTGGAATATATGAGTGTGGAGTATAAGATCATATATATTGCTTATAACACTTCTTTCATATATACTTTAATGCAAACAAATTTTTTTTAAAACTTCTTTATTTTCCTTACAGTTTCGATTGTCCAGCAGTCTTCATCAGAATTACAATATTTGAATAATATAAATACATAACCATCATTTCATATATATAAAATACATAGTCATCATTTCACATATATAAAATACACATATATTCCCTTCATACATATACATATAGAACTACATCACCCCTAGACATATATAAAATTCATACCTACATCCTTAGTCAATTTCAGTTACTAGTATTTCTGATGCTTAAACTTCTTGTGAACTCTCAAATAATAAATCGATTAAATCATTTTTTTATTGTTATGTTGACATATTATTTGTTCATTTCACTTCTCTTGACCTAATTCCAAATGTGCCAAGATTTTATGAGCAATGTCAATATTTAAGACACTGTATGTTAACATAGTCCAATAAAATAAATCAATTGTTTGTTCTGGCAATGCAGTAACATTATTTTTTTTTGAAATTAAGTAAATATAAATATCATTATGGAGATCAGTAAGAGAAATTTTCCACAACTTTATTTATAGATAACTTAGTGTGACAAACAATTTTGTACATAAATACACAAATTTTGGATGGTGTACAGAGAATCAGTTATCTTTTTATTAGACAAACTATGCTTTATTATTATAAGTAGGGATATTTCCATAACCTAAATTAAACTTTTATTTGAATATGTTTAAATCCATTCAACCATTGATAATAAAATACAGGTTAGTATGGAACACATCGTTTCAAATGATATTGATCTCTCTTTTTCATGATGGTTGAAATATCATCTTAGTATTCAAAAATCTAAAGACTTCTAACTCAACATTTATGCCAGCTCTCACTGATCAGTCTAGAAATACTTCAAGAAGAAAAATCAATACTGGTGTACTGTTACAAACAGTTAAATGTATTTATAAAGGCATAATTTTAACTAAATTGTCCATCTAGATTAGGTGCCATAATCCCAAACCTTCTGACAAACACACACACATATATATATACATGAAAGCAGTCAACACTTAAACAATACCAATATCAATAATAATTGACAATCTCAATCTGTTGTCAAGGCAACCTCCTTTAAACAATAAAGATGAAAATCCATCATCTATGGTCTAGTAAGATTACATAGATCCTAAAGATTGTAACTTGATTACAGAGAGAGAAATTATTAATTCAAAGAAGTTTAAATAAACCTCATTAAACAGGTAAATATAACCTGTTCTGAAACAGATTAAAAAATAGTCAGTTATAACTTTCAAACTGCCATTATAACTTTTAATATACACTCCATGTATGTATTACTAGATAATAGGCATAATAATTCTCAAGACCAAATTATAAAAGCAGTCAACACTTAAACAATACCAATATCAATAACAATCAATATTCTCAATCTGCTGTTAAGGCAACCTCCTTTTTAACAATAAAGATGCATTTAACAGGTAAATATAACCTGTTCTGAAACAGATTAACAAATAGTCAATTATAACTTCCAATCTGCACTCCACCTATGTATTACTTAGATAATAAATCTAATAATGCTCAAGGTTAGGCAGTTTAGATTTAAATTTTTCATAGATTTATAATGTAAATAAATTTTAAGTGTGGTATAATTTCTATGCAAATTAGCTTCAAATGCGTTTTGGCAGTGATGTTACTTAAAAAAACTATCAATCACCACTAAATGTTCTCAAGGTTAAATCACTTTTTATTCCATTGGTTAGCAATTTTTTTAAAACATATACATCTTCTTTATATACAAAAAGAACCAATAAGAAGGAGATGTCATTCTATTGTCGATTATTGAGATGGGAGTGTATAATATTTACTCTAATAGCATTTCCTTTTAAAAAAATGATTGTATTTAATGTTATATTATATACATACACATACATATATTAATTCTAATATTCTCGAGGATAAATGATGAATTCATAGTATTATTTCCGAGAGCTTCCATGTAATAATATATATATATATCACTTTTATAGCTTCCAAAGCAATTTATTGGTTAAGAAATTTTTTTTTCATTTATTTAGTTAGCATATAGTAAAAATATCATTAAAACGGAGTCTCTTAGAAAAGTTGTGAAACATTTCTATAAAGCTGATCTAACACTTTTTACAAGTTTCTCAATCTATCCTCAAGTCACAGACTCAAGAGCTAAGGCACTATGGATTAAATTAAAGTTCAATTTGGTGCTTACACGACTTTCTCAGCAATAATTATTCATTCAATAATTTGTCCATGCAATCTAGCATAAAGTTCACAGATAAAAAGTCACAGACTCAAGAATAAAAGCACTATGGGTTAAAGTTAAAGTTGGTGCTTAAACATCACACAGCTTTCTCAGAAATAATTATTTATCCAATTATTTGCCCATGTAATCTAACACAATAGTTTAGTGGTGATGTTCAGATATAAAAATCCCAGTATCAGGCTCAAGTCTGACATCTCCGGTGCTCAAATGACATAGGACTTTCTAAGTGAAGAATCACTCACATAGTTCTAATATTTATCAAATATACAACTTAATTACCAATGTTATTATCACATATTTTCACACAGCTATTCTTTGCATAAAAAGAGATAGCAGATGAATAACCAACAATAGATATTATATATGTTACAGTCTTCAGGGAAAACAAAACTATCACATTATTACCAAATAATAATTAGTTCATGTCAGGTCTGTGCATAAATAAAATAGATTGTTGCTTGGGTGTTCATAAAAAGCACACTCACTGGAAGTAATAATGCTGGCCATAATCCATGGTGTTTGAGCTAGAATCTGTCACTATATTATTAGAGTGAAATACACAGGTGGATCTGCACGCAACAAACCAGTATATATAGAAGACTCTAATAGAAGGACTTCAGTATGTATTATATATCTAGAATTCTCTTGAAGAAGTATCATTTGTTATGAGCGAACTATTATCGCGTGTAAAAAAATAAGAATACCCGGATTCCGCTTGTTTAGCTATATGTATATATAACACTATTGTTATAAATCTATGAGTGAACAATTAGAAAAACAGAATTATTTTGCAATTACTTAAAACACACCCTTCAAACAAGAATCTGTTTACATGTGTGTTATATTTTGATAAATCAATTCATACTTCATATATACTATTAACATGTGTGTGTGTGTGTAAATATAGATTAAAGTACAGTATTGTACTACAATAAGGTTAAAGTTCATTTTTTTCATTATAAAGAATACGCGTGATATTTTTTTTTTAAATATATATTTATCAAATCAATGTTATTGACTGATTAAAACATATATTAATAATAATTTTTAAAAAACTTACCTTTGTAATAAATGAATGTCCACAGCTGCAGAAATTCTATAATCCAAAATATAGTTTCTAATAAATTTTTACATATTTATATGAATTTATAGATAACATGTTTAATAAAGGTAAAAGATTGTATATTTTCCCCAGATAACTCGTCAAATTTTGACTAGACCCTTTTTTAAGAATCTGACAGTTTAAGAGAGAGGAAAGAAAAAATAAACGTTAGCGGGATTTTAAATGTCATTCTATCATATATTGGTTTTGACAGCAGTGCGTTTGTGGACTACCTGGTCGTGTTAAAATTACTTTTGTTTTCATAATCTAGTTTTAAGTAAACAAAATTGACATTCAGCTCACTTTCTGATTTTTTTTAAAATGAGAAAATAAATCATATTCATAACTAAAGAGGTAATTAAATCCCCCCTCTGTCGTTAACTACAAGCGTATTTAAACTAATATTTTAAGTATATATTAGAACAAGTACCTCCATATGTGTACCTACTTAAATCTAGAGTATGTAAAAAATAATATATTGAATATAAATGGAGAAGCCATCTGATGGCATTGAATAATTTTTAGCAAGAAATACAAGGAACATATGGCAACTTATTCTATGACCCCTGGTTAGTATCTGACAACTTGTCAAATAGAAAAAAAATCACACCCAATTTTCAATTCAGTTAATCAAAAACATAGTTACATTAGTATAAATAAACTGACAATTAATATAAATTATGTGACTATAATTTTAAAAGTACATACAATTTCTAGATATTTTTTTAAAAAAAAAAAAAAAGGATTATAAATATTTTATGAATGAAAAAGTATATATTATTTGATTTTAAAATGTCAGATATTACAATGAGACTGCATTTTATTCAAATAAGTGCCTTTTCATTCACAAAAATAGTCAAACTTTAAAGAAAAAAAACTTGAGTTTAATTGAGATGAGTAGAAAAGTGGATGTTACTTGATCTAAAAAAAGAGTTATTTTGATAAAAGAGGAAACAGAAAATTTAACTGCGATGTCAAACTTTAGAAGCATGTCAAAAATGGAGAAGACGCGCATAAATATACAGAACTGTTCATTTGAATAAGTTCTCTATAAATTCAAGAAGACCTGCGTTAAACAGTCATAAAACTGTTTGATTGAATGAAAAATGACTTTTATTCAATGGTAAAACTATAATGAAATTTCAAAATTAATGAGAATATTAAAGCATTATTTCACAAGTCTATTTTATTCAAATTAAAAAAAAAAAAACCATTCATGAATGAAAAAAAATGGACCACAAATTTGTATGTTATAAATCTTCAGGTCATTAGTGAAGCTTTCACAATGATTGAATTACACAAATTTGAAAACAATTTGAATATATCTTCAGAAGGATTACAAAAAAATCTACACAATGAGGTTGATATGGCAATACTTAGCCATGAAATATTCACGATTTAATCCCGATTTTGCAAGTGTTACAAAACGATAATTCACAATATCTACTCTCCTGTTAACAAAATGCGTTGGACAAATTTATCATTTTAACATCCTTTCCATGCAAAATATAAATTTAACATTTTTTTTTTTTTTAAAAAAAAAAGCTTTTTCTCTCCTCTAATAGTGTATTCATAAAGAAAAGAAAAATATTTGAAAGATTATAAACAGTAATTCAGTCATGATATAAGATTAAAAACTAATTTGTCTGCATTTTTAATACTTAAAATAAATAAATAATAAAAGATAACAAATACACGGATAGTTAAATAAATAAATCTCTAATATAAAACATAACATTACAGTTTAGGCTGTTTAGCTTAATGTAAAATTTTATATTTTCATTTAAATAATTTATTTTAATTTTATTTAAAGCTTTATGAATTGTAATAAATTTCTTCCATTAGATTTTTTTTCTTCCCTGATAATGCAGATAAATAATTTTAAAACAAAACAAAAACAGATTGAGTTGCAAACATGCACTCTCACACACATAAATGAACGTTAGCAAAAATTTAAATGATATTTAAAAAATCTATTTTCCCTTTCCATTTAAAATTTTAATTTACTCTTGTTCCCAGTAACAGATAAAATATAGCACCCTCCCATTATTTCTAGTACTACAATCGCATAAAATTTTATACATTTAACATATAAGGAAATTTCTTATCATAGACAGCAATTAACCACCAGATTCGGGATTCAGTAATTTAAAAGCATCTAAAATATTTTAAATTCGAAGTTAAATATAATTACACAGACATACTAAAGATCTAATCCAAATATGTTACAATAATAATTCACAAATCAAATCCCCAAAAAATTATTTCTAATAAACTTGCAAATAACTTCACTTTCTTGAGTCGATGTCAATCTCTTATTCAGACAAAAGATGGTTGCTCTTATCTAATTTTCTGTATTGTTATGTAATAAATAAATCACATGATCACCAGCTCTTATACTAGCACATAATTATTTATAAACAAGGCAAAACTCTCCATACAGTAATGCCACCCTGTGCCAACCAGAGTAATCAATGGATGCCAGAAGGCTTGTGCATAAAATACCTATCTAATGCCTACTCATCCAATATCCCCAGACTTGCTTCTGGCTTGTGGCCTTCATCAGTGAGGAGCTTTGGATCTAAGAGCACTGCACCTAGATCTTAGGATCTAATGCAACCCTCCAGCAGCCACCTTTTATCTGTACTTCTCATAGTTTTGTAGTTAAGTAGAGATAAAAGGTGGCTGCTGGAGGGTTGCATTAGATCCTAAGATCTAGGTGCAGTGCTCTCAGATCCAAAGCTCCTCACTGACAAAGGCCACAAGTCAGAAACTAGTCTGGGGATATTGGATGAGTAGGCATTAGATAGGGATTTTATGCACCAGCCTTCTGGCATCCATTGATTACTCTGGTTGGCACAGGGTGGCACTATTGTTGTTAATAAAT
This sequence comes from Epiperipatus broadwayi, assembly GCA_028023455.1. Classification (NCBI taxonomy): domain Eukaryota; kingdom Metazoa; phylum Onychophora; class Udeonychophora; order Euonychophora; family Peripatidae; genus Epiperipatus; species Epiperipatus broadwayi. The sequence continues at coordinate 15,754,510 of JAQFVV010012403.1, read as the reverse complement.
AAATCAAGGATTAATACTTTAAAAGGCTGAAACATTTTATTTGATAGTGATTTTTATCATATTAATGAAGCCAGTTGAAATTCTAATGATTTTAATAATTACATAAATAAATAATAGCTTTAAATATGTAATCCTATATATTTAATAACAGTTTCTGAACTTATTGAATTATTAGAATTTCAGTGGGAATTAATGTTTAGTGGAAATGTTAATGCAATACAAATTCACAAGTGCAAGATTTATTTATACAGTTTAGAATTTGTATTAATATCTACAATTAAAAACTAAAATCAATGAAATAGCAAACACTTTTAGTGATAATACCATAATTTTAGTAGTAGCAATTTTTTCCACACAACAGTGCCATCTAATGCAGGATCTAGTAAACATTAAAAGCTTATTGTGTATCATAACCCTATCCAATGCCTTTTATCTAATATTCCCAGACTAGTTTCTAGCTCATGGATTTCATCAACAATATGGTAGTCTTATGTGGAAAAATTTGCAACTATTTAACAGCTTATATAAGCATCAGAAATAGTGGGTGCTGGTTTGGAGTACGCTTCTACCATTTTGAGTTCTAAGGATCACTAAAAACCACCTCTGACATATCCAAGTGATAAGTGACATCAAATAATCCACATGGTATTGCATGGATGGGTCAGCAGTAATTTTGGGTGGTCTGTAGAATTCAAAATGGCGGGGAGTACACTATAAATTGGTCTGATCAAACCAAGCTTATAATTTCGAAATACTAAAAGCTTATAACTTCTAAAATATAAATTTTTATTACAATAATGATGATATTTTGCACCAAAGTATGTGGAGAGAGGGACGGATGTTTTTGACAATATGAAGTATTGTCCAAAAAATGCAGAAGTTTGATCAAATCAAGCTTATAATTTCAAAACACCAAAAGCTTATAAATTTTAAACTGAGAATTTTATTAACAATATATGCCCTGGAAGACAAATTTCACTATAAGCAGCTGCATAAAATTTAAACCATGACAGCCTATTGGTAACTAATGCTGCTCTCTGTTCAGATCTTGAAGAGTTTGTATTGAGTAAAGTTATCCCATTCTACATATCTACATCTAGGAAAAAATAATACTTACCTTTAGTACTACCACTGCTTCCTGCATTACCACTGCTATTGGTAAATTATGATTATTTCTAACCCTTCTATGAATGATTTATCAGGTATGATAACCTAGTCATGATGCATGACATGGACCATTTTTAAACTGTCTTTTCTGGGTCCTTCCATTTTCATGGGTGATTTTTAAGCAGCGTTTACTAAACATACAATTTTGGTCAAACTGAAAACTGCTGTTCCAACTCCATTTCCAACCTGCCTCATTAGTGATTGTACTGCCTCAAATAAAGAACACAACTATCAGCCTATTAAATCTGTTCTCATCATTGCTTTTTTAATTCTCAAGGGCTTGAGTTTACACAGAATTTAAAAATGTAATTAATAATTAGAATAATTGTGGTATGTTGTTGAAGAATAAAATGTAATACCACTGTCATATTTAGTAAAAATAAAAAAATGACCAAATGACATGAGAAATTCATATTATCTGGACCCATACACTAACGTAGGTGACCAAAGACAATAAGGAAAAATCACACAGACAGAAATACTTTATATCAGGAACAATACTTAGTCTTTCATGAACTACATCTTATAGGCAACAAGATATACTCTTGGTCTGACACTGGTTATTGGTTATTCACATATAACAGAAATCATACTTAACCTTTGATGAATCAATATTGTTATAATGGGTAGCAAGAGGTATTCTTTTTTACATATTGTTTATTGGTTATTCAAAGTTAATTTTTATATCTGAAGATCACTTCGCTAAACAAACTGTAGATGCTATTGGTAATCTGGGTACAACAGCTAACGATTAATAATTTATTACATATTTAAGAAAAAAATATGAATAAGATTCAAATAAAGAATAAAGATCGAAAATTATATATGTTAGTTGAAAATAAAACTTTGGATCAGAAGAATGCTTTTAAATGTTAGAAAAAAGATTAAAAAGATAGCAAAAAAAAGTAAGACAAAACTAAAATTACATTGGCTAACTAAATAGCATTCTAAAAAATATGCAGATTATTTTTGAAGACTTATAGAATTTGAATTAAGACAAAAAAGAAAAGTAAAGCATTTAAATTGATTGAAATAGTTTAGCTAAAACTTGACATTGTCTATATTATTGTTTATTGTTGTTTTCATTTCAGTCAATGTAAATATTGTTAGAGGCTAATTTTTAGTCAGGGGGATGCTAGCTTCTTTTCTATTTAAAGTACACTTATTTTTGGATATAGTTCGTGCATCCTTAAATTTTCTTTCTCCGTCATCTCTCTTGGTGTATATAATGTCTGCTCTAGATAGATCAAATTCATGCTTGACTGCAATTCATGCTCTAAAAATATTGAAGACTATTCACTATCTCTTTTTGTCTCTTTATAAAAGAAGTTGTATTGGACCAGTACTGTGGACAGTTTCACCCTTGTCTCCCCAAAATGCACACTTAAGCAATTAATATATTTCATTTGATTTTATGTATAACTTGGTGAAAATCAAGATTTTTTAAATCAATGTAAGTAAGTCTTTTCTGTTTTAAATGTTTAAATATATCTTATAATTAATACAGAGAAAAAGGTGACAGTAATATTTATAAACTTAAGATTAAAAACATTACAAAGATTGATGGGGCAGGAAAAGGCAGTTATTAAAAAATGAAAAGATATTCAATTGTACATGTCTTTAAAAATAAAATTCTTAGAGAGGTAATAAAGGGAATAGATAAAAAGTCAAAAGAAAAGCTACGATTAAAAAGATTTGAAAATGATGTTATACATTGGACTATTTCAATCATCTAGTTGAATTATTAAATGCTTTTAAAAAAATTGTGACTTCATTTTTTAATTTTCTGTATACATTCAAACAATACACAGGTTAGTGTAAAACATAATGCTTTGAATGTCTTATCTAAGGTGTTGCTGAATTTGATCAATGACAGACTACCAGAAAAATTGAACTAGTAAGCTTTAGATTCGTTTAGATTCATTTAAGTTGATGTTCTTATCTACCAAGATTTCTGCTGAATCATTAGAAATTTTGTGTGTGTGTATATATATGAGTTCTTCAAATACCCCATTTTTCTACAGTGGTTGTTTTTCAACATAAACTATTTATTTGGAGTTATACTTTAAATTTAATATTTTACAAATTGAAAGTTATGTCTGTGCAATTCAGGTCAGTTGCAGCAGAAGAAACACCATTGAAATATTATGGTATATACTAAGCTGGGTATTATTACTATCAGTTGAATGTGTTTGGAAAAAAGTATAAGGTTTGAATTTTTCCAAAAAACATTTTTCACTTCAATTAGATGACTGAAATATTTCAACATATATCAACATCTAAAAGTTGATCATCACAAATCTTTAGAAAAACATTGGTGAAGATAGGTTATTTCTTATTTTTTTTTAAAAAAGCGAGTTATTTTATTTTTATAATGGATAAATATTGAAAAACAAATAAGTCTTTGTATAATACACAATTTAATTTTTATAACTAAAAATATTGGCTTTTATTATTATGTAATTAAAAAAATATTGGCTTTTATAAAACGTTAAAACTAAATTAATAAAAAAATATCCTAAAGGCGCAAGAGTTATTTATATAATCGTTAGTTAATTTAATCATTATGTCTATGGCCTGGATTTAATTCTATGTGGTTAAAACTTTTTCAGATATTTGAGGATTTACTAAAGTAAGGTAATGAACTTATATCTACTTTAGCTAGCCAAATACTAATAATAAATGAATATATTTTGAGTTGTTATTAATGGAGTCAACAAAATATCAAATAATTCAATTGGTTACATATTGATCTCATCATCAACACCATTTACAACTATAATCAATCCCCTACAGAATGAAGCTCTAAGTTTAATCCAGTTTTTGTGATCCCTACTTTTTCATATCCCACTAACAAAATTAATTATTTTATCCACCCATTACATATGTGGATTCTGTCTGATTTTTTATATATCTTTTGGGATGCAGTTTAAGATATCAGTTGTTCATTTTTAATCATCTCTTTAAGTAATATGACCTGACCAACTCCATTTAAACTTCTTTTGATTTTAATGATATCTGTTTGTTCTTTCATATTGGTATATTGCTTTTGAATCTTTCGTTATTCCCAACAGACATCTTGTATAACTGTAATGTGATTCTATCTTCACTCCATGCAAGATCTGAACCCATGCTTTATTTTTACTTCTATTTTTACAGCTATTCATTTTTTATTTTAATAAAATCTTTATCAAATGTGCACATTAATCAAAGGAATGTTTCTTGTAGTTGCCAGCAACACCAAAATACATATTATTAAAATAGAATAAATTATACACAGAGACAAAACTCTCCATACAGTAGTGCCACTCAGTACAAGCCAGAGTAATCAATGAATGCAAAAAGATTTGTGTGTGTACATATAAAATTTCCTATGTACTGCCTACTAATCCAATATCTCCAGACTGGTTTCCAGCTTGTGGCTTTCACCAGTGAGAAGCCTTGAATCTGAGAACACTGCACCTAGATCATAGGATCTAATGCAACCCTCCAGCAGCCATCTTTATCTTTTTAATTAAGTATAAACTTTGATGTTTAATGTAAAATAAATTATACCATTTTAATAAAAAGAAACTAAGTATTAGACTATTTAAATAATTTTAGGAAACATAAATGCTTTCGGAGCTGATATTATAAAATGTTTGTTTTTAAACAGAATCAGAAATTTTTGTATATAGTCCTATACCCAAAATCTTGTTAGCAAAGTTAAACATTCTCTTTCTCTAAAACTATTATTGATCATAATAAACTCAACTATCTTTGATTTCTTATTGATCAATCATTTTTCTAGCTTTGATTTACTTTTTTTTTTCAATTTTGACATTTTTTGAAGATTCAATATTATATCCTGACATTCCCCAATTTTGTTATACATATATATAGATAGACCTAACCAAAATCAAACCCAAAATTTCTACCTCTTTCACATTTTTTTCTACTTTTTACACCCTATACTCTAAAAAAAAAAGACTTGCAATGTTCTTACTTCTATATACACATAACTATATCAACAATCTAAACCATTATTCCATGTTTTGCTTTCCTTTCATGGTATATAATGTTTCTGCCCTTGCATCGAATAACAATCAGTTTTATTTAGTTTTAACATATGTCCTTTCACATTTTATAGAATTTTTATTTCTATATGACTCCAAAGTATTTTTTAATTCATATTTGTTTTCCCTAAATCTCGTATTACACCAGAGCCATCTGGTGTAAATTTAAAAATTAATGGCTGCTAGATTATTGTATTATTACATCTGCAATATCTGAAACGTAACTTTTTCAGGGCTTTGATTTAATTCAGATAATATGGTAAAATGAAGGAAGAATATTTTTTTACAAATCAAATACAGTGGAAACATGATATCCACTTCATTTTGTGGATAAGCTTTGTTTACAATATGATACATATTTTTTACTAAAGTGCAATATACAATACTTTTTAATATGTACATACACACAGGCACTTTTCTATGTATATAATATGCATATGTAAATTAAGTTTATAGTATAAAAAAATTTTTAAAAATAATAATGAAGTTATTTACAATAAATTGAGAGAGAGAACACATTTATATATATATATGGCACAAGAGGGTTGCCCTTTGGTAATATTTAAAGGAAGGGGAAGATAAAAATTAGAAATAGTTCAATAAACACATTTTTTTTTTGTTAGTATAATCTATTTTTATATATGTACAAAGAAAGATGTTTGTGTGTTTCATATTATCTATTTAATTAAAATAAAGATAAAATTGGAGGGAACAGAAATACATGTAGATTGTTAATCCAGATAAACAAAAGAAAGAAATTCTGAATGCAAGTGATAACAATCGGAGTAATATTCTTTTGCCAATAATTAAATATGGCAATGAAAAAATTTATAGAAAAAGAGCTTTGAAGCTAGAAGGCAAAAAGAAGTGCACAAGATTATCAATTTGTAATCCAATAAGAAAACAAAAAATGAAAATATAGTATGCAGAAAGATTTCAAACTGGTCATGGTATAAAAGAAGTTGACAACTTTGGAGTGGGGTTCTGTTCCTTTCTCTTTTTTTTGCTGTTTGTTGTCTTATATACTGCATAGAATAAGAGGGGCTAATTCAAAGCAACAATAAAATGCCCCATCCAGGGACTTAGTACTAATATGCTGACCCAATTCATCATGAGTAAGTAAAATCAGAGCACCCACGTACACTTTCTCTCATGAACAAGTCACCCCAAAGCTTTGAGTCTAGCCCTATCTTACTACAAACCAGAAACATAAAAATGTTGCTAGAGTAAAATCAAAATTAAATACTATGGAGCCCTTTGTGAAAAGACCATGCATGGTATAATAATCAATGATTCATGTCACTCTGAGCAATTTACTGGTAAGATATTAGTCATACTGTAATTGGTGTCTGATTAAATATGTGTGCAAACTAAACCCTAACTATAAGCTTCCAATACAAATAAAGAGACATTCATTTTTTTGTTCTTCAATGCACTATACCATAGATGGCTTATTGGAGAACTCTAAGAAGAAAATTGTAATATGAACTGTTTGAATTAGTTGATTAGAACTTATCTGAATGCATGTGCATATATTCCTTCCTTTTTGTTAATAATTCATAATAGCGTATAATCTTTTAATTTGTTTGTTTTAATAAATTATTTATCATTAATAGAGCCCTTTCATTGTACAGTCTTAATTCTAGTTACCTAAATTTTATTGGTAAAAAATGTTTTAGAGACACATATAAATTACCTATGTTAATGTACTTGGTCAAAAATCAAGCCTTGTGGGAAATTAATATAAAAGATTAAGCGACAAGAAAGTGAATTTTCTAGAATATTACATTTAGTTATTTGCATTGAATCAATGGGATGCAGCGTGATGTGAATCAGTGGGTTACAGCCCTGGCACCCTCTTAAACAAATAAAAAGCTGCAATTAAAATCAGAATAAAATATTAGGTCAGTTAATCAGGAAATGTAACTGTGTTTAGTAATATCTGAATTCACACATGAATGAAATAAATCTTATATAGTTTGATTAACTAATGCATTGTTCTGTGTAATGTATGCACTTAATCTACCTAAAAACAGTGTAATATATATTTGCTGTATATATGTTAATTTGTTCACATTCATTCAAAAAATAAATATAATAAACTCACGTTAGGTTTCTTTATTTTTTAAATAAAAAGAATAGTGAAATATCAAGCTTTCGTCACAATTAAATATGCCCTATAGACAAGGGTACCAACCTGATCCCCACTAGTAGGCACTTAAAGCTTTCAGATGGGCAGTGAGTATTTACCCAATGTTAAAAAAAAACCACAGATTACTATAGATGCACAATAGGTGTTTAAATTTTTTGAAGAGTTGCTTGCGCCTCTCATAAATATGGTTACTTAGTACAAATATATACAAAAGTTCCAATTTTGAGATTGACATTCATATATGGTTTGCAATTATGATTTTGGTCAGCAATACAAGAAAATAGATAATGAGCTCTGTGGCTCTGTATGCATGACTTGTAACAGTCAAACAACTTTAAACAACAGTGTGATCCACCCCTTTATCTATGATGGTCCATGAGAATTTGAGGTTAGTTAAATGAATATGATTTTAAGCCCATTTGCAAAAAGTTATAAATATTTTAATGCATTTTAACCCATGTCTCAAAAAAGAAATATGTTCATGGTTAACTTACCAGAATACTTAAAAATAAGTTTTATCAAATCTGTAATAAATAAATAGCTTCTAATTTGTTTATCATGCCATAAAATCTTATCTAATAAAATATTAAATTACATTATTTGGCCATTGGTAGTTGGTAGAGAAATTATACTGGTAATAAGAATACAAATGTGGATCATAGATAAAAATGGTTGATAACCCCTGCTCTACATAATATGATTTTTTAACAACTTTTTTTAGCAGTTTCATTATTCATAGCCTGTTCTAGATATGATTTTTAATAACTTTTTAACAGACTCATTATTAGCAGATTACAGCCTTTTTACTTGTTTTGATGGCCAAAGACACCAAAATATATGGTACTAAACTGGGTTCATACCCATATGATTATATAAGCTATTGAGCTTAGATTGAAAATATTATTGTGTTTTCAATTTTATTCTCATAGTTTTGTAGTTAAGTAGAGATAAAAGGTGGCTGCTGGAGGGTTGCCTTAGATCCTAAGATCTAGGTGCAGTACTCTCAGATCCAAAGCTCCTTGCTGATAAAAGTCAAAAGCCAGAAACCAGTCTGGGGATATTGGATGAGTAGGCACTAGATAAGGATTTTATGCACAAGCCTTCTGGAATCCATTGATTACTCTGGTTGGCACTGAGTGGCACTACTGTATGGAGAGTTTTGCCTGTTTGTTTTGATGTTTTTAAATTTGTACTGAATTTGAAATTTATACAGATACTCCTATTTGCCACAACCCACTTTAGATATTCATTTGAATTCTTCAAACTTTGAGATTTCTGACACAATATAAAAAAAAATAATGCATAGTTCATTTTTTCTGCCACTATTAAATTGATAACTTTCATTTTATCACTTAAAAATAATAGTTTATGAATATTATTTAATTTAATAAAGCTTTTAGATTTAAACACATTTTATTGCATGAAATACTGTACACATCAAATTCAAAAAAGATAATAAATGGAAGAACAAAATATCTTTTCAATTTAACCTGAAGAAACATTATTAATAAATATGATAATATATTGTGCTCCAAGATAAAAAAATGTTCGTAACTGTATTATAAAGTTTATTCAATTTACAAATTTTAATGTTTTTATTTATTTGCATTTCTTTTTTGCTTATTAACATTTTTGATGACTAGCATATAATTGAATTAGCATATATTGATATAGCATATATGTTGTCTTTATTATACTTCTTCAGCCCATGAATACATTTTTACAAGATAGATATTAATTCTTAAACATAAGGTAATCAGTCTTTGAGTGTTTGTTATTGTAGTAACTCACCAATGTTGAAATGAGTATCCAGAACAAGGCCAATCTAAAGGATTTTAGAATGACAGCATGAAGATTTAATATCTACCAGTTGTAAACTTAGAATTTGTTGGGTTTATCTATAAATTAATAATGTAATGGACATAAAAATTACAAAAATTAAATCTTTATACTCTTATTTGGAAATGCTTTAGATTGGCCTATATAATTGCATTTAGGTACAAAGATAAGATGACCATTCTTCGAAAAATTCTCTATCTTGCATTTGGGTTTGAGATTGTTCTATATACTCTCTATAACATTAGTGAGTTAATAACCAGAACAGCACATATCAAAAGCTGATTATCTTTTGATTAAGAATTACTAATGAAAACTGTGATTGTAAATTATGTTGTTATTAAAACAGATATTAGTATACTTAATTTATCTTTTACTTAACCAGAATGTTTAAAATATTGTTTTCAAGACAGAATTCCAAGTAGACACTCGAGTCTTCATATGATGTAGCAATTTAAAATTCAGTTCAATATCATCATATAATCCAGTTAATGAAAATCACTGACTGTCAAATTCTTAGCATGATGGATATTACTTAATAAATATTTTAAAGTATTAATATACAATTGAAACACTCTTAATATTTTTTTTGTAATAATGCATCTCAAATTGTTTTGAATATATGCAAGGTTTTAGAAAAGTTTGAGACTAACAATTTATCACATATTTAATTTGAAACATGTTGTAATTGATTTCATGTGATGTGATGTGATGTATTTTGGCTCACATCACATAACATCACATGAAATCAATTACATGTTTCAAATTAAATATGTGATAAATTTCACAATTGTTAAATATTGGTGGCTCCACCTGACTGAAATATGGGATTGATTCATAGATATCATCTGTGAAAAATCGAAAGTGAACTTGAATTGTCAATATGAAGTAGTCCTAAGTAGATATGATAATATGAAGTGAATTGAATAAAAATTTTAAGTTTGATTGTAGCATGCTAAATTTGTGAAAATGGTTTATTTTTAGTCACAGAATTCAAAAATGATATGAAGGATATATGGATTTTTAAAATATGGTTTAAATGATTCCAAATAGTATTTCAGTATTATACTAACCGTCTAAATCAACTTGTTCCATTATGTGATTAGTATAAAAGAGTTCCCTGAATAAGATAAAGAAAATGGTAAATTAATCAGTTGGAGGAACAGTTTTGAATGATACATTGGCTATCATTGTAATGGATATTCAAACTCTTGTGAAAGATATAAACATTTTTGAGGCAAATGGTATTTAAATCCCACTTGTCAGAAGACAAATGGGTTCCACTTGTTGAATTCATCCAGGTAACAATTTTTGATTGCTAAACTCATTTTGTTGAAGGAAGCTACTGGAAATACACCCAAAGTCCATAATATATAGCAATTCTGATTGGTTGAACAAATATTTGTTCTTCCAGTATATCTGAAATATATGTAATATATTTCACAAAGTTTTTATCTTACATTAAGTAGAAGTTAACAATATTAAAATTAAATATGTATTATAAAATAAAAATACACTTTTCTTCTATAGCATAAGCTTGTGGTTAAACATCTGTAGAGGTCCCTACTAATGCATTTTACACGCATATTCTCGAGGTTACAGCCGCAGTAAATATTACTTTAAACATAACAAATTTATTTTTAATGCAATTGCTAATTGTACATACAGACATGTAATAAATAATTTATAGAGCTAAATATTTATATGTAATGTTTTGAGATTATTTCATTGCAGCTGCTTAAATATAAATAAATAGCCCTCTAGTGTCAGCAAGATAAATTATATCAATCAGGTATAAAAATATTTAAGAAAATCACCAACTGATGAGAGCTGGTTTAGCATGAAATACATATATTGGTGATTATTTATCTTTTCTACATGTATGCGATCATGTATATCAGTTGTATGAGATAGTGTGGATAGTTTATGGGTGCTTGAAAGTCTGAGTTTAAATCCCCTATGTTTACAAAAATTTAAAAAATAAATTTCTGATTAATTAAAATTCATCATTTCTAGCAAAAGCATTGTAAACAATTCTCCTGATATATGAAGGATGATGAAGTTACATAGTAGAGATGTCTGCCCATCCTTTGTATATGTATTAAATGGATTGTGTCCTGTACATGAGGGGTCAGATTGACATCAGGTCAACATGTGTGTGACAAGAATCTTGGCCTCAGGGTGGCCTTTGAGCATTCCATCATCAGATTTTCAATTGGATGGACGGTTGAAAAGTTGGAGTGTGAAGTAGATTGAAGCCTGTCCATTAAAGTATGAGGATTGGCTATTTTAAGATATATCTGAGCACTTATAGCATATATGTGTAGAGATGGTAATCTGGACCAACTGATGATTGCTGGTTTAGCATGAAATATGTATATTGGTGATTATTTATCTTTTTGACATATATGTGTTCAAGTGTATCAGTGCTATGAAATAGAGTGGAGAGTGGTGGGTCATGTAAAAGTATGTGCTCATATACCCTATATATTACATATATAGACACAGGTATATAATAAGCCTGTGTTTCAGTTAAACTTTAAAAGTATTTTCTCGTTTGCTGACCCTAGAAAGCTACTTAAATATATTTAAATAGTTGCAATTAGTTAATCTCAAATCATTATATATGAGTGTGTGTGCATGAAACTATTAATGATTTTTTAATAATTTTTTTTTTCAGATTGCTCATTTCAAAAAATACATTTAAGCTTATTAATGAATTATTTATTAAATTCTATGATTAAAATATGCAACTTTTGGCAGTAATATTTTTCATAATCTTTTTGCGTTACCATTTTTGATAAAATGATTCTAATATAATACAAACCGTCAGCTCTAATTTTGCAAATTTTTGTCATTCCAAAAAGATTTGCTTTATATTTTTTATAACTGCATTTTCAATTTTTTTTCGAAGCTACATTTCTCATTAATGCAAAAGAATTGTTTTAATGGTGAGCAGCCTACAATCCATGGACTATGTATAATCCAATGTGTGCAGCCGATAGACCATACCCAAGTATAAGATTCTTTTTTAAAAAATTCCCTCTAAATATATTTTTCTCAATAATGTTTTTCATAAACTGAAAATGAAATGACAACACAAAAATCTTTGACATAATAATCTTCATTATTTTGCAAAAACAATGCATTTATTGAAAAATGCTTCAAACAAAATTTATTTTTATGTAACTTTCGTCTATTAAAATTTGTCATAAACTGCATGCATAATGGGTTATAACAAATTGTAAGTTCTGTCAATTATTCTATATATTTAAAACCAATAAATCTTGCAGAAAAATTGTTTCAGGCAATTTGAACATTTTTGTCAAAAACAGTTTTTAACATATAACACTAATTTTTAGTTATGGGTAAACAGGAAGTTGAGTTGTGCCAAACCAGAAGTTTCCATGAACTGATATTGTTGCCCAACAATAGGCATTTAAGATAGCCTGCAAAGATCATGGCACCAAACATTCATTGCAAAATTTTACTTTGTTGAAGTTATTGTGGGAACAAAATTCAGTTATTCACAAAACAAATATATATATATAAAGACAATTTTATTTTAGAGTTTATTTTCTTTGACTAGCTAGTCTGGTTTAGATGTGAAGTTGGGATAATTTGAGTGAGCAAGCTGGAATTCATAATTCCTCAATTAGCTGTTAACATATATAAGGTATTATTTACACATACAAATATAAATATCCCCGGTCTAACTCAGAACATTGATCTCTTCATCAGAAGGACTAATCAATAAGCAGAGAACTACCAGTAATGTTGGTATCTACACATACTTAAATATATAATAAGCTAACATAATTACAATAATAGAAGAGAAGGGTTAAATAGCTTTATTGAACCAAGAATACATTTCCTTATATTTATCAATAGTAGTATTGCCTTTCTTATCACACCCCTTAAATACTGAGTATTGATTACTTCATTTAAGTATTGAAAGCATGGATAACTGTATACAATTCCTATAAGTACACACATCTCCGCATGCACATATATAAATAATTTAATATTTACGACTATACTTTTATAAAACTATTTAATTTAAGCGGTTTAAAAATTCCCAAAATTTAGAAGATAAAATTCGACTCTAACAGATAATCAGATTGCAATTTCAATGATCGCCACCTTTATAAAACTCTAATACTTATCAATTATTAAAATTTGCACAACAAACGAATTAAGATTTTTAAAGTTATAATTCTATACAGAGAATGGAAGCCATTAATGAATTTACGATCTATAATACACATATTTAGTACTTCATAATTATAAATGATATTAATAATAAATTGACATATGTATGAAAATATATATTGTAACCTTCCCTTCCGGGTTTTCCAACATCTCTCTATCTTACCCTACCGTCTTTATTGCACCCCTACTATACTAGCTCAATAATAAACCATCAAGTATAATAACAATAAAGTATAAGATTCTTTATGGGGCTTGAAACTTGCTAAATATTAAAACATAAAATAGACTTTAGAGACAATTACAAGAAAATGGTTTTAACATTGAGAAGTATATAAAATACACTCCCCAATGGCAATGCTTTTGTGACAATTCTCCTGCTACTATCCTATTATAATCATTAGGAAAACTTCCACAACAAGTAATGACTAACATAATATTTTATTTAAATAATGAAATAACTACTCTTCTACGATTTAAGAATCCTAAAAATAAAAACATTAACCAAATTACAACAACTTAAAATAATTGATGCTATCCTATGGCTATCTCAGGGATCATAAGTATTCTATTCTAAAATCCAATATAACAATTCGATTGACAATTAGATAATTGAATTACAAGAGGTATTTTACTGGGATCCAGCCATTTAATTAAAATATACTTACTATTACAAACCTTGGTTATCCTCCTATTGGAAACTTAATCTAACTACTTTAATAATAAGACATGGAAATTAACACTCATTATCTACTCATTACCTTTCCTTAAATAATTTAATCTACTTTTCCTCAGATTTCTTCTCATACTTACGTTAACAACAATAACTCTAGAATACTTATTTTCTTATAATCAAAGCTTCACCACACCATTATTATTCACCAAGTCTAATTCAATAAAATACATCTCTTAATTAGTTAGCATTCACCCACCGTAATTAATTCTTTCAGAATTACAAACCTTAAAATATATTTCGTTAGTAACTTGTACTCCGAAATTATATAATACTTTTAAATTATGATATAACATATAGTTCAACTTACATTACAAAATTAGAATGTGACTCTCAAATATACTACTGATTTCTATTATATGCTCTTCATTTTGTAATACTTAATAGTATTTTTTATAAGGCTCTGCAAGATTGTTTTTTATCCAATAAAATATATGAAGTACGATAGTTAATGTATTAATTATAAACTCCTAACTATAGCTTTTCAAATGAGGCATGTAATCAAAATATATGTATTATTTTGTGAGAATAATGGGCTTTATTGATATGCTGTTGTGATGGAAATAGCTCTCAGACTCAATAAAATCAAAATATTCATTTATTTGCAATACTAATAATAAATAACAAACACCTATACATATAAAGGAAATACTTTATTAACAATAAAAATATATATAAGCATTAAACTGTTTTACAAATTTACAACAAATTAGTTACATTATTTACAAATAACATAATGGTTATTATATACAAGTAACCCTAACCTTAGTTTTTCTTTTAGTTCTTTTGAAATTATAAAATTATTATTTTATTATGTATGCTTTCATATTAATCTGATATATTTGCATCATTAATAAGTTATTTGGGATCTTCACAATCATTTTCCATCTTATTAACAAAGTTATTACTGATGTGGTAAATATAAAAAAATAAAAGACAATATTTGTGATAAAAAACAATATTTAAAATAAATAATAAAGTTGTCAAGCATTGGTGGTCGAGAGGTTAGCGATGGCTGCTTTACAAGCAGTGGTCCCGAGTTAGCGGGTTCGCTTCCCGGCTGATGCTATGACATATGAATAATAAAGTTAGGATTCTTTTATATATATATAATGCAATTCATTTATGCATTCATTCTTTTTCTTACTCGTGTTTTCTGTTAATCTTAGATCTCAGCTATTCTTATTCATATGATCATTTATTTAAGTTTTATTCAACTATATAGAACATTTGTTCTGTACATGGTTCTATTACCTACAGGTTGATCTGTCCAGACTTAGAAAGAAAAACTATAGAATTCTTTAAAATATTGAGTCTACCTTACTATATCATTATTTACTATAAAATTTTATAAAGGTGAGCAATTGATTCTATTAAATACTATCCTAATAGAGGGCTGGAGATTTCTTTTATTTATGAGGGCTCATTTGGTAAGTAATCCATTTCTTAATGAACTTACCCCAATTTTATCCCGGCTTCTTCAATAAGCATTTACGGTATATACCACTCTCATTTCTTTGCTGAAAATCCTCCCACCTCATTCTAGTAACTATCTGGGTATCACAAAGATTACATCCACTTAACTATTCATCAGTTCTTTACGATGATATTTTATATATCCTATCTTGGAATTTTAACTCAGCTCCTACAGTGTATTTAGCATCTACGAATTCTGTCAATTCTATACCAATAATATAATATATTCTTCCCATGAAATACTTTCCTATCTATATTTGCAACCATGTCACAAAACAAATAATCTATTTTTATTATTATTGGCAATAATATTTTTTTCTCTAACAAATGAGATCATGATGTTGTCTTAAATTAACATTCACTCTTTCTTGCTCTCATAAACATTATATTTTGTAACATGTTTATTATTTATTTCTCGGAATCCTATTAAGTTTTATTTATGATTACCAGGTAATTTCCTTTTTTGTTACATATGTTTTAACAATAATAAATTCAAAATACCTTTTAACTTATTTTATCACACTTAATTTTCTAAAAATATATCTGGGCTCAAAATATATAGCTTTAACACTATATTCCACTCAAACTTTTGTATTATAACTCATAGGTACTCTCTTCCTACATTTAAGCATACTTTTTTTTTATAACATGAAAAAATAACAAAAAATTTAATACTTTTAACATTATATACTCAATTGCATATATCAATTCTTTAAATCGCTATTATGAAAAATACATTGTGTAGTTTAAACAAAAAAAATATTAATAATAAATTTAAAATTAAAATATTTTTTTAAACCCATTTCCAAATTCTATTTTAATATTACAATGTTTATCCTGTAAATATTTACCATTCTTCACATGTTTGTGTGTTCTCCTCTCTTCGTATTGCTAAAAGACGTATTGTCAAACAAAACATCAAACAACAAGCACAAATGTTGGGACAAAATTTTAAATTGTATGCATCCTTCCTTCCTAGCTAGTTTTAAAGTTGCATTGTGTATAATCCTGATCTTCAAAATCCACTACAAAAAGTTTGATGAATATTCTAAATAAATCTCCACTTTATTCTCTCATGATGCACAAACTTTTAAACATGTTCAAACAAGTCATCAATAAGTTTACTTTCTGATTTCTTTCCTTTTCTGTTATTTATAAGTCTTGTAAAAAATTTTAAACACATATTGGATAAATTCATTTAATTTTCTAGCTTGTAGTATCTTATCTTAGTATCTATCATCTAACCTTTAAAAGTTACAGATTTTTTTCCATTTTAATATTCAGTTCTTAAAAGGCGATCATAAAAGTTCATCTATTTAAACACAAAACATCTTAATTTAAGTTTTATTTATCTTTTTTTTGTTATTAAGTATAAGACAAATACTTTCTTCAAATTTTGCAAATTATTTCTTACATATCACTATTTAATTCACACAAAGATTAACTTTTCTTGCATTCATCACTCGTTACTGATTAATTAGTTTTAACATTCTATAAAATATTTCTATCAGCTTTAAACATTTATTTCTAGGATTTTTTAATATTTTTTTACATTTAATCTATGATTAATAACACTTAACTTAGCATAGACAAGTAAATGTTTTCTTATATGACTATCATTATGTTTCTCTCTGAAACAATGCAATTGTGTTTCCTTTCTCATGGCTATTCTAGGCAAATATAAAATAACAACTTTCATTTTTCAAACATTTTTTGTGGTATTATCTTGACTATAAGAGAATGATCAAGATTGGTAATCATGACATAATGAAAATTAATTTGCTCATTCCATAGTATTAATAATTATTAAAAAAATATTCCATATCCTTAGATAGCTTTATGAATACAATTTTTCCTGCTTAAGACTTTAAATATTTTAACTTTTATAAAATTTTGTACAGAGAAAATAAATTGAGACTGCTATCTACTTTTTAATACTTCTTGAATCTTTTTACCTTGATTGTCTGCTGTATTTTTTTTAAAAAAAACCCTGGAATAAATTGACATCAGAAGACTATTTATTTAACTGTCATTGGCCAATCTCCCAAATCAACTATTATAATTTTTAAACAAAATGTTTTTCTGTTTCTATTTGAAATATTGAAATCAACAAATGTCTTACAAACAAAATTAATTTGAATCATTTCTTTAAGACCAAAGTTTTGATTTTAATTATATTTTTAATAAATGACATTATTAATTGAATTTGAATAATTGTTCCTTCTTTTCTTGATTGCAATTTTAGGTTTTTAACTTATGAAGAAACATCATAATAAAATCAATTAAAATCAAATTTATGCGTAACAATGTTTATTTAAATGGACAAATATTGTATTAAAATTATATAGCAGATTAATATAAATTATTTATAACTAACAATGATTATTAAATCTCTACAGAATTAATCTTTATGTATTAAGTCATTTATTACTGCTATACCCAAGTTTATAGCATTAATGTTGATCTAAATTATAAATTTAAAATTGTGGAGCTATAAGTTACATTTTATATATCATTCCTACCATGGATAATCAATCAAAAGGTTACAATATATATATTGTAATGGTCACTCAATCCATTATGATCATAGAGGTGCCACCAGATAAATACATATCTGGAAAATTTATTTACTGTGATAAAAATGGATGAGGATGATGGTTTGCGCCGTCTAGATTCAGGGAGAAACAAGAAATCTTAAATATTGTTTAGACAATTGAGAAATAAAAGCACTAAGACAAATGTCAGCCAAATTAAGTTTAAACATATTTTAAAATTTTATTTAAGAGAGATATAAATTATAAAATAAAAGTTTATAACACAACGAATAGGATTATCTCAGGTGTGTACCAGAAAAAATAAAATTCAATGCTCTGGTAGACAGACTAATTTTTTAGTAGTGTATTAGAAAGGGAGGGAACAAATTTCCTCCAGCTGAGAATTCACCAAAACACTTGTTTCTCCATTCAGAGATATGAAAACAATACATTCTTGAAATAAATCAATGAAACCAGTGCTGGTGAGCAGTTCTTTGCTCGGAAAAAGTGTCGGGGCCAGGAACATCATATTGCCAGTAGAAGCTGTATCTTACACTATGTTTAAAGCAAAGATGATTGATTTACCTCAAGAACAAAAGAAAAATATGATTAATATGTTGGAGTATAAATTATAAAAATGTGAGGAAATTTATGTTTCCAATTTAATGAAATAACAAACTTAGAAAATTCTCTGACATAATGATTTTAAATTACTAAAATATTAAATCTATGAAAAAAAAAAGAAAACAGACATTTAAAACCGGTGAATCCCCAACCAAATGAGTGGCCAAAACTAATACTAATTAGAGGTCTCACTAGGAGACAAGTAAATAATTAGAAAACCAGTTATGTCTGCCCAAAGCATTTCAAGAAAGTGAAATAATTATAATTACCAATAAATTTACAAACCAAGTTCTGAGTACACATGCTGATAAAATTTAAAGCCACACATAAAGACACAATAAATCTAGCAAGCAAATATAAACACTGACTAGATTTTTGTAAATTAAATTATTAGAGAGTGCATACGAGTTGAAAATACGAAAACATTAAATACTTTAGCAGAAAAGTTTCTTTCACTATAATTTATAAAAGGGAATTAATATTATATTTCTGCTGGCAATTTATAAAAGAACAATAATCCTAGTTTCCTGATTCAGACATATATGAAAATATACAGTCTTTCAGGAAATCGATGAAACAGCACCAGTGAGCATTTCTTGCCCTGGAATAATGCATCGAGACAAGAATGTCATATTGCCAGTAGGATAGCTCTCCAATATATTACCTTTAAAGCAATTTGGGGTAAAAGAAATCTCTAACTACAGAAAACCAGAACAATAAACATGATAAACCACCAGCCAAAAGATTTTGCAATTTGCAAAAAGCACAAACACAGTAATTTAAATCAATAAGTGGATAATAAAATAAATACAGGTGAGCTAATTTAAAATTACACAAGATTGCTAAAGCATTTATAAAAAGTTAGGCATATAATTAGAAATATATTAAGCATATAAAAATACAAACTCACTAGATACTCTCCCATAAATAAAATTAAAAGCAAACTTGGAATCTTAAAACTAAGATTCCAAGACACATTACTAATACAATGAAAAGCAAATATAGCGAATAAATAGAAAGTTAAATAATTGTAAAGACTACAAATTTATTAGACTGAGTGAAGATTTAACTAAAAGAATCTACCCTGGCAAGAATAAAAGAAAATATTTACCTTACGGTAAAGCAATGTTCGCGTATTTTCAAGGAGTGTGCACTTTTATTTAAGTTCATATTTTAAGTGTTTTGACAGCGGCAAGTGAGAGGCATAGGGGGATTCAGTTTATTTTAGACTTTTAGAGCATGATTGAATAAGAGCTGGCAGGCATGGGTCCATATTTTTGGTTAAGCTAGCAAGACATGTTGGAGTTTAGAATACGTAAGGCAGTGGGCTTGGACACCATGAAGAAACAAATCTTGTAACAACTGCAAAACTTTTTTCTTTTAAAAGAAATTACTGTCTGAACTGCTAATGGTACGAATGATGAATGAGTTATTTGGACTAGCTTGTTGCAGCCAAGAATAAAAACTATTGTCCTAAAATTTGCGGGATTATTTACACCATGCTACATTTCCCACAAAAACTTTCCTTATTATCTAATTCTATGCCTTAGGGCAGGACAAATCTCAATCTCCCACTCAATCTAATGAAGAATTATAACCAGGGATTATTTTAAACAAAAACAACATCATAACATTAAGTCTCCACTTTTAAAATGAACTTAGAAATGATTAAAACAAAAGAAACAGGAATGTAATTATGAAGCTTGCTTGTTTTTAGTCAAATTGATTAAAAACAAGTGGTGAAAGAAAGCTATTTTAAAATCAATTATATAAAAAAAAATTTAAATGTCCTATTTTAAATATAAATGAGTATGTAATAAATACATGTACTTGAATAAACAATTTTTTTATTTTTAAATAGCTTTATGGTTTCAATTTAATAAAACCAATAGTTAGTTCTACTTTTGGAAATGATCTTTGAAATGGATACTATCCGGTTCAATATATATATTGTAAAAAAAAAAACAAGTGTGATATGGATGGAGAAGAGAGACTTTAGTATGTACCACAAATGAAGCTCCAAATTGTAATGGAATAAAAATGGAATGATAATCAGGTGTTCAAAATCCACTGATGAGCCCACATTCAAACCTTCAATTATAATGATACAAAAATGGTATGCAATGCTTATTTTTATTCAATACACTCCATGAATTGCAACATCTAAATTGTGATGATATAAAAATATATAAGGTGATTCTGATAAGTTTCATTATGAGCTATAGATTTATATATATCAACCTATAACTGTTATAACACATAATGTTCTTTCTAAATACCTCATAAATTTAGAGCATCAAATTGTAATGGAACAAAATGTTTACAATGCTAAAACTATAACAAAACAAAATATACATGACAATTTATCTAACACACGTCATGACTTGCATCAAATAATAATGACACAAAAGGCAAAAAACCAGTACTTCAAATAGCCCTACAAATTATGATATTCAAATCATAATCACAAAATATTTGAAAGATTCTTATTTAATACTCTTACAAATGACTATCAAATTCTAACAAATTATCCTTCAAATAGACAAAACCTAAACATTAAATACTAAGTTATAACTAACTGTAATATGCATCATATTATTAATAACCTATTTTAAATGTGTGTGGATATCAAAAGCTTAATATCTAAATTAAACAGACTACACCGATAAGTTTTGCATCTAAACAAACTAGATTGTTCTAGTTAATATAATTCGAATATCAATTTCAATACATACATATAATTACTACTTTTATAACAACATAAAATTATTATCTTTCTAATCAAATAAAAAATTATTATAATACACATTCAATAAGTAATAATTTACAGTAATACATCAACATTCAGTTATAATCATCTTTGTTCATTTGAAATAAATTAAGATACTTTTTTTTTATTATCAAAAACGTTTATTGCCAATGTGTACAGTAATTAATTAAGAAAACAATTAAGAAAATTTGTACATGTAATTTTAAAAATTATTTGAGTTCAGATAGGGTAAAGTCTAATTTTGCTCTGAACTGTATCAATGTTCATCTGTGCAGCCTATGAGTGTTTCCAGATTCTGATAGAGAATTTTCAATCTGGTCATTATCAAGATGTTTAATTAACAAGTTTAATATTTGTTTTTTCTGAGTCAATCAATTTAGCTATTGTGTTTCTCGATCCTAGATCGTGTTTTTGTGTAATGTTAAACTCACATAGTCTGGGGTTTTCGAGGACCGTAATGATGGCTTTGGACCACATTATTAAGATACTTATACCTTATAAATTATTAAACTAGCTTAAATACGATTTTGTCCAAAATAATTATCATATTTAACTATTAAAATAATTATGATGACCTTCTAATCAGTTATCAAACATCTAGCTATAATAATTTAATCTATCATTATATAAAATATGTATCTAACTTAAATAACAATGATTGCTGACTTTACAGAAAATAAAGTAATATATAATGATTTGTACTTACTAATCCAATCATTTGATTCCTGAATTACTTTATAATTATTTATAATCATTTATTGTGTGGCACTACTGTATGGAGAGTTTTGCCTGTTTTAACAGCTTGAGCAAGCATAAAAAATGGTGATCATGTGATGTTTAGTGGTTTAAAATTTAAAATGTAAACCAATACATAACCATTAAATATTAAAATTGTATTAGCCAATAAGTTTGCATAACCAATTAAAATGATCACTGAAACAAATTTGCTTGTTTAACTGAATTAACATTTATTAATAATAAATATAAAAATGATAGATAAATAATAAAAGGTTTATAATGTACATTACGATTACGTATCCTCCATCTGAATTAATACTATTAAAATAAGTATTTATATAGCATAGATTCATCTACTTTATGTCTGTTGTATAATATAAAAAATTCTTGTAACACGAAGATGTTGATGCATGCACACAGGCTTTTTCATACCTGTATTCCAATATGTAATATATAGGGGTTTCAACTCAGACTTTTGCATAACCCTCAACTATCCATGCTATCTCATACTGCTGACACACTTGGTCACACACATGTCAAAAAGATAAATAATCACCAATATATATATTTTGTGCTAAACCAGCATTTGTCAGTTGGTCCAGATTATCATCTCCACACATATATACAATCAATGCTCAGCCTATATTAAGATAGCCAATCTTCATACTTTAATGGACAGGTTTCACTCCACTCTCCTCACAACTCTTCAGCTGTCCATTTCATTGAAAATCTGATGATGAAATGCTCAAAGCCACATTGGTGCCAACCTTCTCATCCTAACCATGTTGACCATCAGATACTCTGACTCCTCATGTACAGGGCATAATCCATTTACATACAGATATGAGAGATGGGAAGACATTACAGCACTATATTTTAATATATCAATAAAAGAAATAAAATAATAAGTATGTTTACTCATTTACTTTATTTTCAAAATATGCTATCAATAAATAGTTTTTAATATAATCGTTCAAGTTCTTCAATAAATAATCAATCGAAACAAGATTGAAATAAACAACTACTAAATTGTTTATTTCAATGTTGTTTTTGGTTGATATTTATTTATGTATTTGTAACAACATTATGAACAAATAAATTGTATTGGATATTTGACAATTCTAATAAATTCTTCGATATTCATTGCATGTGTTTCAAATATAATATACATTTAATGAATAAACATCTATCTTAAATTAAAATTTTAATCATTGAAATTTAGAAGATGATTCTAAATTTGGGAATTAAGATTTAGCTTTCTTATACTTATATATATAAACACACAATTTACAACTTCTAATATATTTACTAAGGCTGTAACCTCAAGAATATGCGTGTAAAAATGTAATATTAGGGACCTCTACAGGTCTTAACCACAAGTTTAGGTGAAGTTGAAGCGGTTAGATCTGAGAGCGTGAAGCTATTCAATACTTCACTGATTAAGTCCACATTTCTTATTACACATTAATACTCACGAAATCTTTCGATGTACAAGGAGTCAATGGAAAGATCTTATAGTTAGAAATCTATTACGATAATTTATAGTTGTAATTATAAATTTATTTAAACGCACATTGATTACATAAGTAATATTTACTAAGGCTGTGTGCATTTAAATAAATTTATAATTACAACTTCTAATGTAGTAACAAATAATCTTGAGAAAATACAATACAAATAAATAAATAAATACCCAATTATATATGACATGAAGTCAATCCTTCCACATAGGTATTTCAAAGAAACACAATACTTCAAAGGTTTATTCTGTGTGTTTCAAATAATTCAAAAATATCCACTAATCTGATCAAGTTAAAATATATTAAAAACAGTATCCAAAATAAAGTATGTTATCAAATTCCAGTATACTCTAAGTATTATTTTATTATCCTTTATATAGCAAAATACTTGGTTTCATAGTAGCATTATGTATATGCAGAGGCTGGTTTCCATTTATAACATATGAAATACATGAATAAATTGGTTCAAATTCCAGGTCAAAATAATCCATTAGCATAAAATGATATCCATAAATAGAAATAATTCTCATATATAACATCATATTGTCAATTATGATGTTTCATAACTAAAACATTTTGCTTATTCATGGCAATCATTTTTTCACAGAGAAATATTAAAATGAATTTAATGCTTAAATTTCATTTTTCCTTTCTTTAACAAGTATCGAGAAAACCAGTCCAGTCTCCTAGACAAATATACTTTTTTTTTACTCTATTATTTTGTAATTACCAAGCAAACACTTATAAAATAAAAGTAAAATATTAAAAGACTTGAATTTGCTTTGATAAGAGTCAAAATATTAGAGAGCAAATTTGAACTATTCAGTTTTATTTATAACCTCGTATAATTGATATCATATTCATCACTAAACCCTAGGTTACACTCATTCATCCTGTGTTCCAAAACAAAATTTATTTTATAACAATAATAAAAATAAAATATATTTTATAATGATTACAAATAAAATATAGTATTTACACTTTAGAAACACAAATGATACTTTTTAACTTAACAGAAATCAACACAATTTAAAGTACATTTTCACAATATTACATTGAAAATATATATATATATATTATTCCAATTTAAACATTACACGTAATATAAACACAAAAATATACTTGTTTATAATATTGAATATTTGTTCTTAATTTATGACACACTACTTATGACAGCAGTAAATAAAAATCCATAGAATAAAGAAATAATAATAATTTTATTAAAACCATAAATCTTATTATTTATGTGTATTTCAAATGAATAGGATTAATTTATTAATTTATATTACAATAATACATTTCTTTTTTAAACATTTCATTGCCATAGCAACCATTTCAACACTTTCAGATACAATTCATTGCCTATTAAAACCAATTAGAAATTAAAAATAAAATTGTTATGTTTCATCTTATACCTAATACTGAAATTACACCCAATTTTGGTTTGTCCATTACATATCATAAAGTTTATGTCTCTTTCTTTTTAAAAGCTCCCAATCAGATATTTAAACATGTATAAATTAACAGAACTCACTGATTAATTAATTAGTGACGTGTTTTACTGTAAAAGCTCTTTGTCAAATAATATTCCAAAATATGCACATCTTGTGGCTATAATTATCTTTTTCTTCTTCTGGGAAACTCAGGTGAGTTATACTCTGTAGTTAGTAGTAAATCCATAGAGACAATGATCAAAACCTTGTCATGTTTCTTTCCAAAATTAAAAGTCAGGCTTTTGTTTTTCTTTAAATAAATTTGAACAGGGTCATTTATAGTACACCTTCCAAAACTGATTGAGTGTGATCTTTGGTGATTTACATAGATATTCTTATAATGTAATAACTGAAACACAGGCTTATTATATACCTGTATCTATATATGTAATAAGCCTGGGTTTCAGTTATTACATTATAGAGATGTCTGCCCATCCTTGCATATGTATTTAATGGATTATGTCCTGTACATGTGGGGTTCAGATTGACTTTAGGTCAACATGGGTGTGACAAGAATCTCAGCCTCAGGGTGGCCTTCGGGCATTCCATCATCAGATTTTCAATTGGTTGGACGGTTGAAGAGTTGGAGTATGTAGTAGATTCGAGCCTGTCCATTAAAGTATGAAGATTGTCTATCTTAATATATATCTGAGCACATATAGTATATATGTGTGGGAGATGATAATCTGGACCAACTGATGATTGCTGGTTTAGCATGAAATACGTATATTGGTGATTATTTATCTTTTCAGCATATATGTGCTTGAGTGTATCAGTGTTATTAGATAGAGTGGTGGGTCATGTGAAAGTCTGTGCTCATATACCCTATATTATAGACATTCTTAAATTAAACATTTTTTAAAGGTGAAAAAAAATCAACTTGCTTGACCATTAGCCAAATCTTTTTCTTTTACTGCTGACTCTTTTTCTAGTCAGTACAAGAATGAGCTAGAAATATTTTTCTCTTAATTCTTTAGAATCCTGGCCAATCAAAAGTCAATATTTTATCTTCATTAATTAGTTTTATAAGATAATAAAAATTCCAAACTTCTAATCTCTGTCTTTTTTTCCAATCAAAATCTAGAAACCTCATTGTTACATATAATCAATAGTAATATTTGAAATACAAGCATTGTTTATATACCTGGAACTTAATTGTAAATATAGGGAATTTGAACAGTCTTTCAAGCATCCTTTAATTATATATATACGAAATATATATATTGGTGATTATTTATCTTTTCTACATATGTATAGTCATGCGTATCAATGACATGAGATAGTGTAGATAGTTGAAGGGTTCTTGAAAGTCTGAGTTCAAATTCCATATATATATAATCAATAGATAACAATTTTCTTTGTGTTTTTTAATACTTACAATTTGTCTATTAATATTTAATTAAATTGTAAGCATTTATTTTTCTTTAATTAAAGCCTAAAAGTAAAATTGAAATCATCAAATTACTCATATTTGAAGCTACTTTTTAAAAAAAATCTATTTCTTAAACATAATATTTTTAATATGTGAATTTGTATACACACACACACATACTTAAAGAATTCCATTTATTTTCATTTAATGTTGAGTATCTGCTTATTTTATTTAACTAACAATGCACTACAACTCTTTAACTTTTACTTCTTTTTATGTTCCTGTAAATCTTACCATCTGCTTCCCTCCCCCCTATTATTCTAGCCTTCCTACCGACTACATCAGGTCTTAGACTGCTAACATAAAATATTTTATTTCATTATATATACATTCATGTTGTGATTTACTATATTACATATAGATCATTTAAATGCTTATTACAAAGTTTAAAAATAAGTAATTTTTTTAATATTTGATATACAGGCTTTTTTATACCTGTACCTTAAATGTAAATATATGGGACTTTGAACTCAGACTTTCACTCAACCTTTCTACTGATAGACTTGACACCACATATGTCTAAAAGATAAATAATCACCAATATATGTATTTTGTGTTAAACCAGCACTCATCAGTTGGTCCAGATTATCAAGAGTTGGAGGGTGGGGTAGATTGGAGCCTGTCCATTAAAGTATGAAGCTTTTCTACCTTAATGTAAAGCTGAGCACTGATTGTATATATGTGTAGAAATAATAATCTGGACCAACTGATGAGTGCTGGTTTAGCATGAAATATGTATATTGGTGATTATTTATCTTTTAGACATATGTGGGGTCAGGTTTATCAGTGTTATGAGATAGCATGAAGAGTTGAAGATTGAGTAAAAGTCTGAGTTCAAAGCCCCGTATATTTACATTTAAAGTAATTTTTTTGTTTTATTAAATAAAATTAAAAAATCGATCTGTTTAAAAAATATCCTACAATAAATAATTGGATTCATTAATATTCACACTTTCTGCCTTAAGTATTCTAGACAATCTATTTTATATATAAAGAGAATCAATAAAAAGGTGGAACCATTTTCTTAATATCATATTATCAAATATTGAAATGGCAGTATGCATTAGTTTCTATATTAACATTTACTATTTAAAAACCAATTGAATATATATATATATCATTAAAAACTAGTCAATGCTTAGACAATCTCAATATCATTAACAACCAACAATTTCAAGGTAACAATAAAGGTGGAATTCCACCTTTATTAATAGTTTGATATACTTATATAGACACTAAAGGTTGGAACTTGACCACAGAGGTTGAAATTATTGATACAAAGAAGATTAAATAAACCTCTTTAAACAGATAAATATAACCTATAATGCAGACTAATAAATAGTCAATTATAACATTACAAACTACAATTATAAATTTTAAATTGCACCTAAATTATTACTTAAATAAAAAGTGTAATAATACTCAAGATTAAATGGGTTTGTAAATAATCATTAAAAACTAGTCAACACTTAGACAATTCCAATATCAATAACAATCAACAATTTCAAATTGTTGTCAAGGCAACCTCCTTTTAACAACCTTTATTACTTTACTTATTGTAATGGGCACACATGCCATTACATTATTTATTTTAAAAATTAGACATTAAAAATAAAAGTTCGCAAATAAAAACTTCTTTTTTAAGAATTAAAAATTGAAAGTTAAAAGTCGTTTAAACTCATATATATAAAATCGCACAGATGAAAAATTATTAGAAGAAAACTTTATTAAAAAAAGAAAAAGTTTTAAAACCAAATATTAAGAAAAAAACTTAAAAGATTTAAAGATAAAAGGAATGTACAATAAATTAATTAATGCTAGCCCTTGGGCATTTCAAAATGTATAAGTAAAGGTCAGATAGGAGAGAAAAAACAATAGAAACTAATAGCCAATAAAAGAAATCCCTCAGGAAATGGACCTCAATGAAAAGATCATCATCGTCATGACGTAATGTCCACAGGATCCAAAAGTTTACAATAAAAGGAAAAGTTTGGAAATAATTAAAAAAAAGAAGAGAGGAGTGTGCTATATGTGTTAGTGTGGAGAGAGTTGAAGAAGAAGGGATTGAAAGACACACTTTCAATTCCTTCAGTTTTTCTAAAAAAAAAAAAAAGACATTGTTTTCCATATTGCAGACTACAGGCTATCAGGACCCAGAAATAAAATACCAGTTAAAGTAAAAGACCTCCGGATGAATAAATAAAATGGCCAACAGCATACTGGTCTCCCCAGGATGTCAGGACAATTAACACTGGAACCCAAATGGCAAGCAACGGTTTAAAGATGAACTTTTCTAAAACAGTAAGAACTATATAACCAATGAACATTTTCAAAATAGTAAGAACTTTAATTCCAAAACCCTTTCCGTATTTAATAGAAATAGAATCCTATCTAACCAATGTAAATTATTATTAATAACTAATTTTATTTGATATATTTTTTTTAAGTCATTTCCATTAAGTTATTTGTTTCGTTCTTTTAAGTTATTATTATGATTTTTTTTTCTGTTACTTAATAAATGTTAAATTTAAGTCGGGCATGAATGGCTGCATAGATTCGTAAAGTTAAGTTAGTTCAAGGGAGGGTAAATCTTAGGTTATTTGTTTCGTAGTTAAATTGGATTAATGGATTGGATATATTGGTGTAATTAGTAAATGTAGTATGAGGTCCCCTATATGCAGGATCACAGTATATGCTGCACTTGGGTAAAATAAGCCTATTTATTATTGACCATCGGAGACAGACGGTATTCCCTGCTCCGTGGTTCACCCCCTTTGCCTATGGAATGGGATCATAAGTCAGCAAAAAGGACCGCAATCCCTTCCTATGGAGTTTTTTTTTTATTGTTCTTCTCACCAGACAGATGTACCATTCCTGTATTGGATGAGAGACAATTTCTTAACCATGCTGTTCAGATGTGCATTCCTCATAGTAAGGTATTGTGCTGTCATATTCATGCTGCATTGAATACATCGATATATCAGATAGATTGACGTTAGTTTTACTGCAAACTTTTGGCCTAAGGTTAAATAAGGGATAGAATATTTTATTTTCAAATGCAATCTATGTAGTCTATTCATACTAGACATTCAAATAAAATAATAAATTCATCTGTGTGAACTTTTAAAATAAAATAAAAACAGTTAAATTGTAAATTAAAATCTAAAGTAAAATTATATAATGTTTTATAAAAAAAAAAAAAATTTTTAAGTAAACATACTAAAATAAGTTTGAATTTATATATGTTTAATAAATGTTTGTGTGCATTATACTTGGCAGTGGCTTGTTTTATTTTTTTAATAATGGAAAATATTTTTAAATAGGAATTTATATTTTATAAATCTCTGCATCTCACTGAGCTAGTGGCATGGGCTGATGGTCGGAATAAAAAATATATATGTAAAGTTAGATCTTAACAGCGCATATCTGCCTACTCTATAAATTTTCCAGGTTCAAATAGCCTGGTGGTGCCTGGTAGCACAGATACAATAAGATTCAACCATCATCTGACTGTTATATTATATAGATACTACTTATATATATATATATAGTAATTAATAAAATAAGACTTATATATATATATATAGTAATTAATAAAATAAGACACAAATTGTGTAACTTGCTTTTAAGCTTGTATTAAAATGTTCACTAGAAGGAGCTTACCACTAGCTCCAATCAACCTTTAATATATAAGTGCCAAAAGAAAAAGAATTAAAAATCTCTATCGGAATGTCTGAAAGAGATTTTGAATTCCTTCTCTTTCAGCAATTATAAATTAAAGCTTGATTGGAGTTAGTAGTAAGCTCCATATCCAATAGAGATTTGAATTCTTTCTCTTTCAGCAATTATAAATTAAAGCTTGATTGGTGCTAGTGGTAAGCTCCCTCTAGTGAACATATATATATATTGTAACGAGCACAGACGTTCGTTACATTGTTTTTTTTATATATTTATTAAACATGAAAGTAAATTAAAAAGTTCGCATTTAAAAATTTTCTTTAAGAATTAAAAATTGAAATTAAATATCATCTTAAACTCGTATATATTAAATCGCACAGATAATGAAAAATTATTAAAATAAAACTTTATTAAAGAAAAAGTATTTTAAAGCTAAATTTTAAAAAGATTTGGAGATAAAATTATATCTTTAAATATATCTTTGATTTGGAAAACAGGTTAATTAATCAGAAATGGAAATGATAAATTTAATTAGTCAAATGTAAACCAGCCTTGGGCATCTTAATGTAAAAACATCAGTCAGATAGGAAAACAATAGAAACAAATAGCCAATGAAAGAAATCCATCAGGAAATCGGACCTCAGCGAAAGGATCATCACATCGATGACATAATGCCAAGTCAATCCTTCGAATACGTATAAAAGGAAAATTTGGAAGTGATTATTATTGATTATTTACGATGTGACAGATATGTAATAGTGCGGAAGTGAAGGAGAAGGGATTGAAAAAGACGCACGTTCAATCCCTTCAGTTGTTATAAAATGAAAAATGAAACATTGCTTTTCTTATATTCAGAGGACCACAGGATCATCGGGAAATTTAATGCTGGACTTCAAATGGCAAGCAACTGTTAAAGATGAACATTTCTAAAACCGTAAGAACTTTATAAAATATAACGAACAATATTAATTTGAAAACACTAAGAACTTTAAATTTTAAACTTTCCTAGTAATTTAATTGTTACAAATAGAATCCTATCTGACCAAACTAAATTCTTTATTAATAGTGTTATTTGATGTATTTTTTTTCTTATTTATGTAAATCATTTTCATTTATTTATTTTTTGTTCTTTAAGTTTTTATCATGGTTTTTTTGTTTTTCGTTAAATTAATTATATAAATGTTAAACTTAAGTCGGGCGTGAATGGCTGTATAGATTTGTAAAGTTATATTAGGGGAGGGTAATCTTAGGTTATTTGTGTCATTGTTAAATTGGGTCAATGGATTGGATATATTGATGTAGTTAGTAGATGTAGTCGGAGATTCGCTACTGGCAGAATCGCTGCATACGCCGCACTCTCCTGTTTTGCCTATGGAGGGAATTATAAGATGCAGAGCGCAGTTTCTTTCTATGGAGTTTTTTTTTATTGCTCTTCTTGTCTGATAGACGTCATATTCCTATCTGATGAGGGTCAATGCCTTCTCTTAATCTTTTTGGTGCTGTTGTATTCCATATTACATTGAATGCATCGATGTATCAGATGACTTGATGCCAGTTTGACTGCGAATTTTAGCCTAAGGTTAAATAGGGATAGGATATTTTATTTTCAAATGCAAATCTATGTAGTCTATTTATACTCGATCCTAAATAAAAATGCATTAAATTTAAATTGTTTATGGACACTTGCATGGATTGGTTATCGGTTAAGTATGTTTTGGGTTTTCATATTTGATCAAAATATATAGACATTCGATAAATAATGATACCTTACGATGAGTATCTAAAATGTATTTCTTCGGATGTCTTTTAAGTCATTGGTGACAATGCAAATATCTTATGGTGAATACTACTGGGTTACTTATAAATTTCCCTCTGCAATTGCCAGTATCAATGATTTTATATTTTGATCGTTTATGTTTACTTTGGAATGTTTTTAACCATGTAATCTATGTAACCGATCTATAGCAACATATTAAAACAAGCTTTTATAATCCCATCTGTGTGAACTTAATTAAAATGTAAACTTATAATATAATAGAAATTAAAATGTAAATTAAAATCTAAGGTAAAGTTAAAAATAATGTTAAATGTTAAAATGTAAAACTAATTTAAAATAATTTTAAATCTTATATATATGTGCATAAATAAAAGTTTGTATGTTAATTACTGGCAGTGGCTTATTTTATTCCTCTTATATATATATTCTTATATTATTTTTTAAATCTCTGCTATTCCACTGAGCTAGTGACATGGGCTAACGACCGGATGCAAAAAGGAAAAAAAATTTTTTTTTTTTTGTACTTACGTATCTGCCTACTCTATAAATTTTTCTAGGTTCAAATGCCTAGATGGCGCCCTGTAGTGCAGATTACGTAAGTCACCTCCGGATCGTTACAATTGGCTTTCCCAACTCGGGCCGATCTTTAATAAACCACAAATACCCTGAGCAAATTTTGTCAAAATGAAATATTTTATCTGTTTACATAAGTCGTATACTTTAAATCTTATAAAAGCTCTGCCAGTAAAAGAAATTGCGCATATATATTAAACACAAGAAAGTGAAAAAAATTTTAAAAACTAATTTTTGTTAAAAAAAAAAAAAGTCAAAAGGTTGCAATAAATATGTTTTTTTTTTTGTTGATATATATTATGCTTTAACGTGTATAGGCGCGCACAGCCACGTAAGTTTATGATCGAAATGTGGTACCTTACGATGAGTACCGTTGGGAATTTACTTCAGTGTAATCCTATTTAAGCATTTTAATCAGTCATAAATAAGTTGGTGGTATTTATAATTGTGCTGCAAATATACACGTATAAATCCATTATCTTTCAAAATATATTTACTTCAATGCAACCTTCTTAAATAAATAATTGATAAAATAACTTGCTTGTCATGCCGTGTGTAAAAATAAAATGTATAAAATAAAATAGAACTCTTGTGGGGAGGGGTGTAAACGTAAATGGTCCTTAGGTAAGCGATAGTCAACATTTTCTTTTTCTTTTTGTATATAGTCTTTTTGTAAAATTATTAACCGGATGTTTTGTAAATGTCTTCGTCAATCGTGTACCGTAATTACTAACCCTAAGTAAAATATTTTTTTTTTGATCATTTTTTTTAAGCAACTTTACTGATATGTAACGAGCACAGACGTTCGTTACATTGTTTTTTTTTTATATATTTATTAAACATGAAAGTAAATTAAAAAGTTCGCATTTAAAAATTTTCTTTAAGAATTAAAAATTGAAATTAAATATCATCTTAAACTCGTATATATTAAATCGCACAGATAATGAAAAATTATTAAAATAAAACTTTATTAAAGAAAAAGTATTTTAAAACTAAATTTTAAAGAGATTTGGAGATAAAATTATATCTTTAAATATATCTTTGATTTGGAAAACAGGTTAATTAATCAGAAATGGAAATGATAAATTTAATTAGTCAAATGTAAACCAGCCTTGGGCATCTAAATGTAAAAACATCGGTCAGATACGAAAACAATAGAAACAAATAGCCAATGAAAGAAATCCATCGGGAAATCGGACCTCAGCGAAAGGATCATCACATCGATGACATAATGCCAAGTCAATCCTTCGAATACGTATAAAAGGAAAATTTGGAAGTGATTATTATTGATTATTTACGATGTGACAGATATGTAATAGTGCGGAAGTGAAGGAGAAGGGATTGAAAAAGACGCACGTTCAATCCCTTCAGTTGTTATAAAATGAAAAATGAAACATCGCTTTTCTTATATTCAGAGGACCACAGGATCATCGGGAAATTTAACGCTGGATTTCAAACGGCAAGCAACTGTTAAAGATGAACATTTCTAAAACCGTAAGAACTTTATAAAATATAACGAACAATATTAATTTGAAAACACTAAGAACTTCAAATTTTAAACTTTCCTAGTAATTTAATTGTTACAAATAGAATCCTATCTGACCAAATTAAATTCTTTATTAATAGTGTTATTTGATGTATTTTTTTTTCTTATTTATGTAAATCATTTTCATTTATTTATTTTTTGTTCTTTAAGTTTTTATCATGGTTTTTTTGTTTTTCGTTAAATTAATTATATAAATGTTAAACTTAAGTCGGGCGTGAATGGCTGTATAGATTTGTAAAGTTATATTAGGGGAGGGTAATCTTAGGTTATTTGTGTCATTGTTAAATTGGGTCAATGGATTGGATATATTGATGTAGTTAGTAGATGTAGTCGGAGATTCGCTACTGGCAGAATCGCTGCATACGCCGCACTCTCCCGTTTTGCCTATGGAAGGAATTATAAGACGCAGAGCGCAGTTCCTTTCTATGGAGTTTTTTTTTTTATTGCTCTTCTTGTCTGATAGATGTCATATTCCTATCTGATGAGGGTCAATGCCTTCTCTTAATCTTTTTGGTGCTGTCGTATTCCGTATTACATTGAATGCATCAATGTATCAGATGAATTGATGCCAGTTTGACTGCGAATTTTAGCCTAAGGTTAAATAGGGATAGGATATTTTATTTTCAAATGCAAATCTATGTAGTCTATTTATACTCGATCCTAAATAAAAATGCATTAAATTTAAGTTGTTTATGGACACTTGCATGGATTGGTTATCGGTTAAGTATGTTTTGGGTTTTCATATTTGATCAAAATATATAGACATTCGATAAATAATGATACCTTACGATGAGTATCTAAAATGTATTTCTTCGGATGTCTTTTAAGTCATTGGTGACAATGCAAGTATCTTATGGTGAATACTACTGGGTTACTTATAAATTTCCCTCAGCAATTGCCAGTATCAATGATTTTATATTTTGATCGTTTATGTTTACTTTGGAATGTTTTTAACCGTGTAATCTATGTAACCGATCTATAGCAACATATTAAAACAAGCTTTTATAATCCCATCTGTGCGAACTTAATTAAAATGTAAACTTATAATATAATAGAAATTAAAATGTAAATTAAAATCTAAGGTAAAGTTAAAAATAATGTTAAATGTTAAAATGTAAAACTAATTTAAAATAATTTTAAATCTTATATATATGTGCATAAATAAATGTTTGTATGTTAATTACTGGCAGTGGCTTATTTTATTCCTCTTATATATATATATTCTTATATTATTTTTTAAATCTCTGCTATTCCACTGAGCTAGTGACATGGGCTAACGACCGGATGCAAAAAAGAAAAAAAAATTTTTTTTTTTTTTTTGTACTTATGTATCTGCCTACTCTATAAATTTTTCTAGATTCAAATGCCTAGATGGCGCCCTGTAGTGCAGATTACGTTAAGTCACCTTCTCCGGATCGTTACAATATATATATACACCAAGTGTCAAAAGCTAAACTACTTCAGTATAATAAAGTAATTACACCAATTTATTATTAAATCTTTACCCAAAATTAAATTACAATTTCACTATTAATGGTTTTTTTTATTAAGGTAGACTTCTCTAAGTTTAAAGTAATATCCTATACAGTTTCTTTATTTTGTGTTACTTTGCATGTG
Source organism: Epiperipatus broadwayi (assembly GCA_028023455.1). Taxonomy (NCBI): domain Eukaryota; kingdom Metazoa; phylum Onychophora; class Udeonychophora; order Euonychophora; family Peripatidae; genus Epiperipatus; species Epiperipatus broadwayi. The sequence continues at coordinate 15,718,580 of JAQFVV010012403.1, read as the reverse complement.
AGAAGTCTGTCTTGGTAGAAAAACCATTACTAGTGGAATTATAATTTAGCTTTGGTTAATTATTTAATTATAAATTGATGTATTTAATATAATATATGTGTAACATTATTTATCTGATTTATTTAATTATAAATTCTAGACATAATTTATTTTTAATTTGGGTTATTAATTTGTGTATCTTTTAAAAAATATTTTTAGTTAGTAGATCTCAAACATTTGACTGCCTGTATTTAAATATTCAATAGTTCGTCTTTACTACAAGTGAAAATAAAGTTAAATGATGGACTTATTACTAAGAGTAATCCTCCTCTATTAAATAAATAAATGCAAGATATCTTTTGTTTTTACAATAAATACATTGACATTCATTTAAGCAAAACAAATTAATTTGGTCATCTAGTTAGATGAATTAACATACGCCACAATAAATGTTTCTAGAATAGAGAAAAAACAAATTAACCTAATAGTTTGATACTGATTAATACTGGGTGACAAACCTAATTGGTTATGGGTGAATTACCTTAATAAAACAACCTACCCAAGCCTGTTTGTGACAAAAAAAATTAAGATTCATGTGGCAGAATATGAACTCTAGATCATAGCATGATAGTAATGAACTAAGTACAAGTCATTAAAGCTAATGGCTGTTCCATATTGTGATTTGAAATAATTACAGTCTCAGTATATATGGTAAAACAAAAGTAACTCTACTCTAGTGCCATCTTCAGTAAGTTTGAGGAATTAATGATTACCAGTCAGTAATGTACTTAAATCTTCATTCTTACACCACTTTATGGCTTTAGCCTTTATCAATGAGAATTTATTGTTATTTTTGACATATCTTATACATTAGCTCTTAATATATTTTAAGCTGGAGCAGACATAGAATCCATTTCATTTGTTTATTTTAATTTTAATCCATGTAATATTTAGATTCAAACTTTTCCGCTAGAGTATATAGTTGCATTAGAGTTTAATTTCTAAAAATCAAGTTTCTAAACGATACTTTAAAAAAAAAAAAAAGCTCTCATTTTATGTTTCAAGCAATATACGATAAAAATATTAATAATGTATAAGCTAAATAGTTGATATTCAATATTGTATTGCTATTATTTTCATATAATTGTTCATGAAATTTTCTAATTTGAAGACTACTCCTTATAAGACTGGGTGCGATGTAAATTAAATAACCATCATTTGACTCATTATAAACTATCCCTGTTTTCACAAAATAATTTATTGTTCGGGAATTCATGCGTACAGGCTGGAAGCAACAGAACTTTCTCATTCATCGATCTTGAATTCGAATTTACTATTCTATAACTCATTCAATTATATAGCATCTTATCTGTATAAAGATTAGAGAATTGTCTTAATGTATATATTTAAATAGCTATAATTATATTTCCTAACTTATCTTTTAATATGGCTATTCATTTTGAAATGAAGTTATTATCATTTTCTTTCTATAACCAACAATTATATTTACTTGTTTATAAAACATATTTGCATATCTTAGTTTCGTAATTTATATATTAATCTAACTATATCTTAAAACAAAATAATATAATACACCCCCCCCTCTAACTTATATTTAATCTGCATTTGTCAGTAGCATTCTATCTCATATCACTCTAAATTTAAGCCATCTACGTCCTAAAAATAATTGGAGAGGGGAGGGGTGTCATAAGAGTTCCTTCCATATGGCTAATCCAATTTTATATTTTCATTTTACTTCTATTATAATAATTTTAAAAATATTTTTAATCTACATAAATGAATCAAATAATAACAGTAATCAATACAAAAATAGAAGGATTAATATTTAATTAGTAATCAGCATAATTTAATCATATCAATAATTAAAAATGTTTGGAATATCTAAGTACCACATACACTAATTTAATTAATATATCCTTTGCCTTTTCAGTAGAATAAAGTTCAGCGGAAAGCTGTACATAATTTCATGGTCTAATTCATATTTTTCTAGTTTACTTAATTAACAATCAGGTAGTGTGAATACTCGAATATTTAACAAATATTTGCCAGATGGACGCAGCTATCAGATACCCATAGCTTTGATTATTCAAGTTTAAACATAAATTTATAAATATATTTTTAAAAAAATTAGAAAACATAAAAAAAATGTAGTAATCTTTACAATACGAAATCAAATTTGCGATACTTTTACAAAAAAATAAAATAAATGAAGCAAAAAAAGAAAAAAAGCCCACATCAAATGAAAAAAAAAAACTCCATTAAGATAAATTTGCATTACAATTATTGCGAGGTAAACAATAGTTTAATTTATAACTATATGTGTGTGTGTATATAAATGGTACATTTATATTTATAGGCATGTATACACATGAATACAAGAGATTGTAAAAGACCTAGAAAAAGATCACATGCGAGATGGATAGATGAAATAATGAAGTGTGTTGGGATGATGTGGAGAAGAATGGCTAGGGATCGCAGAGGAGATATAATACTTGGGAGAGATCTTCATCCTGTAGTGGACTGATAATGGTTGGAAATGATGATTTATATGAATATATGTTTTAGGAAAGATTCTTTCAGTATAGTTTGTAATTAAAGTTAACGTTTAAAAATAAATATTTGTCTTAAAATTTATCATGGTGTTTTACATCTAATAATATGTTGGACTTTTTGTAATCTTACTAAAATTGTTAAATGTTTTTTTTTTATAAAAGTTTAAACCTTATTTATACTTTTCCAAATACATTCAGCTGTTAGGAATAGCATACGATTTAATATAGAATACAATATTTCTAGTGCTATTATTCACCTCTCTTCTTTAAATATTTCTGGTTTAATCATTAACAGCTAATATGGAAAATGAAACAATCAACTGATATTTCTGCTTTTTTTAAGAACATGCTTAATGTCAAGTGTTTCCAGAGAGCAACAATTATCCCATTATTTTGACTTAAGGGCTTATTCATCATCAGCACATGAGTAGTAATAAAAAAACTGAAGAAGCTACTCCCATGATAATGGCCAAGTAAATCCATGAGTCAATCTAGTATGAAAATCAATCCATAATGTTTGGAAACAAATCATTAGTCTTGCATTTGAAAGAAAAAATAGGGAACATTAGAGAACCATCACAGACATGTGTATAATTTTGTTTAATGAGTGTTGCTTTTGGAAGAATAGGTTCATTGGTAAAAGCATCACCATAAATCAGTATTGCCAAATCTAATGATTATCATTTCAATTGCTGTGCTAGAATGATCAACTTAAAGAACATTCAAAAGAAGAGGGGAATTAATACTATTAGAAATGTCACTGCTATGTTGTTCAATTATTTTATCTTGGCTGGCAATAACTATCCTATACAGGTACTACACTATCAAATATCACAAGAAAAGCCCAAAAATGATACTTAACCAACATGGAGATTATAAGCAACTGTTCTCTTTGTTTTTCAAGTAGTCTAGTAATCAGTTAAATTGAACCCACTCAAATTATGACAACAGAAAAAAATGGTGAAGATTTTGGTAACATTTTCATAATATCTAACCCAATAAAGTTACACTTTAATATATTTTATCTTAAGAAACTACAGATTTTTTTTTCCTGTGTCATAACATTGGCTGGGAAGTGAACACGCTAACCCGGGACAACTGCTTGTAAGGCAGTTGTGCTGACCTCTCGACTACCAACGCTTGACAAGAAACTACAGATTTGCATGTGAAATATTAAAATAATACCAATATAGATTTTTTTTTATGAATTTCAAAAATTCCTTGCAGTGAGTATATATTTTTTTATTTCCTTTTTCTTCATAATGTCTTTCTTTGTTTAAATAATCTATTCCAAATATCAGTCATAATCTTAGATTATTTTTTTAGTCTTAATCCTTTTACTTGCCATTTAAATGTCTTCTTAGGTTTCATTTATTCTCCACTCATTTATCTAACAATAACAACAATAACAATTTTTTAAAAAAATAATTGATGCTATTAAAGTCATATTTTATTTAAAGAAATAAATACCAAAAAAACATGTGATCGAAACTTTTCAAAAAATTCCAAATCACATAATAGAGTAGTTTAAATAAAAACATTATATATTTTTTTATCTTATACATTTTCTTTTATTCATTACTTGCCCTGGATGGTTTTACCTAGAAATCGTAGATCAAGATTCAACTTATTTCATATCCTGTGCTGAAATGTTTCATGATCTTCAAAGTAACCAATTATTTAATTATTGACTTTGGATCTTGATGTACTTTAGTACAAAAAGAGTTCAAGTTTATTTTAGAGTTATGACTGATAAATACTGTCACAAACTTAAATCAACAATTAAACATTTCTGCTATCAATAAGATCTCAAGCCTATAAAAATCAGGCCACAGTTGAACCTTTTTCATGCATTTTAATAAAAACACATAAAAATATTTTTCAAAAGGAATTGATTTGTTTTATAAGGCAGTGTAAGTATTGAAAAACTTGTATCCAATCGTTAAATAAACTGATAATATGATCCTTATAGCTGAAGACAAAAATCTGAACAACCTTGTTAGTAAACTTAAAAAAAAAACAGAATGAAAAGACAAGATTATATCTACATCACATGATCACCATTTCTTATGCTAGCACATAACTGTTATTAAAACATGCAAAACTCTCCATACAGTAGTAAGATCTGGGTGCAGTGCTATCAGATCCAAAGCTTCTCAGTGATGAAGGCCACAAACCAGAAACTAGACTGGGGATATTGAATGAGATGGGGAATTTATGCACAAGCCTTCTGGCATCCATTAATTACTCTGGTTGGCACTGAGTGGCACTACTGTATGAAGAGTTTTTCCTGTTTTAATTACATCTACATATTAAGAAAGGAAGATTTATGATAAGAATAACAGTGAAGATATAAAAATGCTTCATTAACAATCAATGCTGGAGAAAGGATTGTTAGTGCCATTATGCAAAACAGTAATTGGTGTTGTCCTTCTCCCCCTCCCCCCCAAAAAAAGAAAGAAAAATTCTATGTGATTTTATATATATTTTAATATTTTATTAAAGATGATAATGAAAAAAAATTACTATTATATAATTATAAGTTTATTTTACAAGCTTTTACGGAACTAAATTGAGTTAAAATATCATCAACATTTAGAGTATTGGATATGTTGTGCATTAATATATATATCATTAAAAATCAGACAACACTTAGGCAATCTCAATATTAATACAATCAACAATTTCAAACTGTTGTCAAGGCAACTTCCTTTTAACAATAAAGATGGAATCCCACATTTATTAATGGCCTAATAGACTTATATAGATACTAAAGTTTGCAACATGGATAGTAATAGTAAAATAGACTGTTTCATTTTCACTCACATAGCAATGTGATGCAAAATATGGACTGTGTAAACCCACTGTCAAATGACATAACTGAGAATATCATAAGAGAAAAACAAATTGTAGAAAATTATAATTGACAAATCACGTTTCAAGAAGTAAATGCTTATTTTAATATGCTTGTATTTCCTTATTTTGTAGAAATAATGAACCAAGTGACATTAATTAATAAGTGTAACATAACAAAAATGCATTCTTAATTCTAAACTGTTTTAGCACTCCTTTGTATAGGTATTTTTATGCCTTTCTTATCTTGCTTACTGTCTTCCACTGGCATTGTCAAAATTTTTCAGTAATCAAGAAATTCCTCACAGGTTGGCAATGAGCAGTGTTAGAAAAGATCTTTAGATGCAGGAGTAAATTTTTTAAAAAATGACTGGAATTGTTTCAACTATAATAATTCCTGCGACTGTATATAGTGAAGATCTTAAAATACCACAGATGTAATTAAAATGAATAAATTGCCAGATTAGATTCTACCTTTTGCGTGGAGCTTTAAATAACTATATAGAAATTGTCTTTTGATTGAACGAGATGATGTGAATTCAGAAAAAGATTGATAATAAAAGAAGATGGAGGCAATTGATATACTCATTCTCTATTTATTATTTATGTCAGTAAGATATGATTATTCGAAGTCAAAACTAACTTCATAGCAGATTTCTTGTAAACAATACTTTTGAATGAAAATAATAATAATAGTAAATAATTTATGATAAAACATTTTTCTGTTAACATACAAAAGCTTATATGAAATTTAATAAATATTTATTGTGTATAGATTTTGCATTTAAACTATTGGTATAAGATGCAATCATTGTGGTATGGCATAAAAGAAAATTGTATTTTTTTTATAATTTTTCCAATATTATTGTTATTTTTTTAAATATAAACATTATATCAACTATGTAAAGTAAATGAAAATGTAACAATTTACTCTAGATAAATACTTTTCATATAATAAAGATATATATGAGAGATAGTGACCTGGGCCAACTGATGAGTGCTGGTTCAGCACGAAATGCATCTTGGGGGCATTTATCTTTTATTATATCTTTATTTAAGTGAATTTAAAAAGAATGGGAAAATATGGAGGTATTTATTATATCTATAAAATTGTATTCTGTATTTAAAATTCAGCAGTAGAATATTGAACTTAAGACTAAATATTTATGGCTGGTTGCACAATTCTATCATTTCTGGTATTGAAACGTTATATAAATTTTCTCACAATCTATTGTTGGATTATTTTGAGCCTGAATGGTGTATTGCATTGATAAAAAGGCAGAGTTAAGAACTAAAGATGCACAAACTGAAGCTCAATTTTATCACATTTAGCGTTTCAATATTACTTGCCCTTCTAAACAACAAACCATTCAGTAACTTTTACTTAAATTGAAAATAGTTGAAAATGAGATTAAAATGAATTGTTTTTAAGTATTATCTGAATAACAAATGAAATAATAGAAAATCACTTTATTGTTTGAAATACCTCAGATGCAACCATGGTGAGTTTTCTTAACCTATGATGGAGATGTAAATGTTTTCCATGACATAATAGAACTATTAAAAATAAATTTCTAAAAAAAAAATTGTGTTTAAAAAATAGCAGTAATGATAAACTATAGAAAATTAATTTATAAATAATTTAAACATTATGTAGATGTCTTCCTATATATATATAAAAGAGGTTGCCTTGACAACAGTTTGGAAATTGTTGATTGTTATTGATATTGGGATTGTCTATATGTTGATGAAGATAATCGAAAGCACTCCTAAGTAGATAAAAGTTTTTTAAAGTTGTATTTTACATGTATTTGGATATTGTATTTATTAATGTTCAATTACAAGATTACATATATATATATATGTATAATATATGACTTGTTATTATATATATATAATTATAGAAAAAAATGCATTAAAGACATAAAACAATAATACAGTATATTGAATATAACTTCAGAAAGATAACATACAATTATAAATAATTAGTTCAAGGAATATATGCTTTAAGTCAGATTCACAAATATTAATATAAAAGGAAATTATCAGCAGAAAGTTTCTCTCCATTTCACACTATAATTATATCTGTAAAAGACATGTTCAGAATAATAGCTTTGGAAAGTATAAAAAAAACTTGAACTGTAATGTTTATACCCTTAGCATAGTATGCTGAGCACGACTTTCAATATATCTAAAACAATATCTAAATCATAGCAATAAAACAGAAAGCAGAGACGGATAATGTAATTTAAAGAATATGTAAATGAATGGGTTTAAATGATCCAATTTTTAAAGGGGAGAAACAGAATTCATTTTCTTAATGGCATTTTGATTGTTAGTGATATGCCAGGTTTTTTTTATCTTACATTTTGCATCATTGCATTTCAAACATACCACACTGTCTGTTGTAGGTTCAAAGGTATAGCTTAGTTTATTTTTATTGCCTAAAAATATGGATTTAGAGTCAGAATTATTCTTAGCTCTATTTATTTCATATGGATTTATCATCAGAATTGTTCTTAGTTCTACTGTCCCTTGTTGCCAGGTTAGCACAGGATTTCCTGAAATAGACTGCATTGCAATAAGTATGATTACAGGAAATTTTATATGCTATTTGAGGTCTATTTGGAGATGAATTTGTCTTTGGAGTTATTAATTAGGCAATTTAAAGTGATTATCTGGTGACAAGAATCACCCAGCACTGGTACATGTACAATACAGCTAAAAACAATTTTGGCTACAAATTCATAGTTTTAGACCTTGAAAATAAACCCAGTCATATCTTTGAACCTACAACAGCCAGTGTGGTCTGTTTGAAACACAATGATGCAAAATACAAGGTAAAAAAAGTCTTACATTCTGCCAACAATCTGAATATCATCAACAAAAAAAAATCCTGTTTTTCCTTCTCTAAAAAGTGGGTTGTTTAAATGCACTCATTTACATATCATTTACATACTCTTTGAATTACACTATCCACTTCTACTTTGAGGCTATATTGCTATGATTATGATATTGCCTAGAGATATCGAAAGAATGTTCCACATACTATACTAAGCATATAAATATTCCAGTTTAAGCTTTTCTTATTTTTCACTTGCAAAGTGATTATTCCGAATTACAGTTGTATAAAAAAAGACAAAAAGTATAAAATGAATTACAAAAGATATATTAATTTTGTCTTGCAGCTTCTATCAACTGCATAAATAATGTTATTTTAAAAACTCATGGTACAAGTGCCCCAAATAACAATATGTACAATCAGATTAAAAATTTAAAGATATGGTTGGGAGGGGAGGGAGTGAGGTGACATCAAATGAATAATCTGATATAAAATTAATGGGTGATTTGATTAAAAGATTTTTTTTCCTAAATAGAAGATAGCATTTGTATCATCATATTTCGTGACCCAATCCAATTTTTTATGACTATCAGTGGATTGATTTTTTTTTGATGTGCCTGAAAAATTAGGATTCTATCCAAATGTGACAACAATCCTACCCAAGAAATGATCAGAGAGACTATTGAGATTTTTAAGAAACGATTTGTATCAACAAACATGATGATTTATTTAAGATACCTGCCATTCGGAAATTTTTTTTAAAGCCTATTAATCAAAAGTCTTCCCAAATGTCCTCATCTTCATAATTTTATATCAGGTTATTCCATCTATTGTCATACCTTCCCCATGATATTTAGGAAGATTTCTATTTTTTTTATTGGATGACAGTATTGAAAATGACAGTATTGAAAATAATTCATTATCTAATTGATGATAAATGGAATCTGGACAAAATATTGGCACAGTAGTATTATTTACACATGGATTAACTTGGACAATGTATCTTTTATATCTATTATTCATGAAAATCTTAATTTGAATACACATAAGACAGAACAAAAAACTTTTCAGCAGACAGCCATATTACTATAATAATATGTGTTTGGTGTCTATGTTGTTTAGTATCATGGTAGAATGACAAACCCAGATCTATAAGTTCTAGGATCGACTCTGAGTTCGAATAAAAGAAATAAAATTAAAAAAAACTCGGTTCAAATCGTTTATTATTTAGTCTAGTACATCACATGACCTCCCAAGCAATTAACCACAAGTTTATTTTAATGAAAACATGAATAAATAGTAATATCATCTTTTTTATTTTATCATCATTTTCGGTGCTCGAACTTCTTATGAATTCCCAAGCAAGATTACTTATTATTCGATTATTTTTTATTTTATTGAATGTGCACAAAAATATTACGCTTTAAACAAATATAACCAAACGCGAAAGCATTTGCGCATGCGCACAAAGTACGTATACGTATGTATTTAAATTACATTTTATTTAATCGGATCAGTATTTTTAAACTAATTAGTATAATGAAGATTTTTTTTTTTTTAATTACTTAAAATCAGATTTAATGACATATCAAAGTACAGTACTTATTTTTTTTGCTTGGCTTGTTCGCTTATAGCAAACATTAAATAATGTTGGAAAAAATCAATATAACTATTTTAGAAAAAGAACTCACAAATAAACCATTTTTACTGAACCATAAACTCAATCAAAATTTAAAACATAAGGTTTTTTTTAAAAGAAGGATTTACAAGTTATTAGAAAGTTATCTTACATCTTGATATAAGTTAACAAGATTATTCTTTTATTAATTTTAACTATTTTTTCTAACAATGTACAATCATTGATGATAATATGAGAGGCTTATTTTTTTCCTGTTAAAAAATAATTCTTAGCGAAGAGTCAAATTAAATTTAGACAAAACTGAGAGAAAAAAAAATACATGTCAAGCATTGGTGGTCTAGAGGTCAGCGACAGCTGCTTTACGAGCAGTTGTCCCGGGTTAGCGGGTTCGCTTCCCGGCTGATGCTATGACACGTGAGAAAAAAAATACATAAAAGACAAAGCTGATTTCACGTTAGCTAAAAGTTCTTGGAAAAAACAATCTGCTACGTCTAGTGTTCATGGAATCCGTCTTTCGATTGCTATTATTTTTTAATTCTCCCAACATATACGTAAAAACGATTATTAATACCTTAAATGACTCAGAATAAAGAAAAAAAATTATAATTATGAGCCGATGATACTTCTGGAAAAAATATACAAATTAAACAATCTTCTCTTGTGTCTATTTATGTTTCAAAGGGAATTTTTTCAGGAAAAAAAATGCAGTTAACATTCTTAGTTATACAAGGAAAAGTCCAATAGGCAGAAGAAATTAAACAATTGTAACTATTTTACACTTTAGCACTGCTTTCGATCAGATCCGTCATATTCATAGCATAAAGACAAATATGTGGGGGATTAATTAAAATGCAAATTTGTAAATTTAAATATTCCATCTAGTGCATCACATGAATCTCTTTTATTTATTGCAAATGGATGTTATTTGCAATAAACCATGCCTCTTTGTATTTCTCTCTTTCAATCATTATGCTCAGCGGAACACTTTAATGTCAAGAGAATCGAAATTGTGGCCAGAGTCAATCTCAAGCTCTAATAATACTGACTTTATGTTCTCCCACTTACCTGTCTTTATGTTATGAATATGACCAGCCTGATCAAAAACATTGCTAAGTTGTAAAATAGTTACAATTGTTTAATCTTTCCTGTATAGTGGACCTTCCCTATTTATTGAATTACAAACAAATGAAAGAAATAAAGCCTATTGAGTTAGTTATACAAGATGAATGATTGAGATTATGTTGTATATAAGTAAAAAAAAAGTTTACAGTAATTGATAAAAGAATCAGAATGATTTGTGACAATGATAAAAATAATATAAATGCATAACTCATCACAGGTTGGAAATCCGTCATATGAGAGATGAAGTTGTTGCATATACATCTGGTAGAAAAACTTTTTTTTCTTTATTATCTTCATTATTTCAAGTTTATTTTTAAAAACTAGTGTCAGCTATTGTTACTGCTGCAGAGAAATATGTACCTTTTACATCATAAGGCGTAAAGTATAAATGTAGTAATATGGATTTCTGCAAAATCCACATTTGGGAATGATTGTATGAGTGAGCAAATGATGCTGTTCTTTTTCCTACACACTTATATTTCTATAAGTTCTGGTAGTTTCTAAACTGCTGCATTGAACAGAAAATGAATTTGATGCTTCTCTTGGCATAGACCACATATAGCATCAATACTGCTATACCTTTTACATATGAGGGAAAATAAGGTTGGCAGTAATCTCATGCTTAATTTGATATGAAAATCGAAGTATTTGAATTCAGTTGTCTACTGCTTGAACTTTTGCAGGTGTTATCAAGTGATTTCTTAGAATAAGCATCAGAAACAAAAAAAATCATTTTTATTTATTTGTTTATATAGACTTATCCAAATTCATATCATAAACGTTTTTCCAACATACTATTAAATTATAACAGAGGCAAAACTCTCCATCCACCTAGTACAAGCCAGAGTAACCAAGGGATGCAAGAAGGTTTGTGCATAAAATCCCTACATTGTGTCTACTCATCCAATATCCCCAGACTAATTTCTAGCCTGGATTGAAAACATTAGTGTTTATTTTAGATTCATAGTTGTATAGTTAATTAAAAAGGTAAAAGTGGGCTGCTGGAAGGTTGCATTAGATCCTATTATCTAGATGCTGTGCTCTCAGATCCAAGGCTCCTCACTGATGAAAGCCACAAGCTAGAAACTAGTCTGGGAATATTGGATGAGTAGGCACTAGATAGGGATTTTATGCAAAAAAACTTCCTGCATCCATTGATTACTTTGGCTTGCACTGGGTAACACTACTGTGTATAGAGTTTTGCCTGTTATAATAGCTTGTGTAAGCATAGGGAATGGTGATCATGGGATGTTTAGTGGTTTAATACTATCAGTTGTTGCTATAAAAGAATGGTTAGCACTTAACACAAAGACACACAAGACTTTACTGCAACTCTGGTTTTATTCAGGTTGTCTAAATTTTAAAGAGGCTGTTATAATTTTTTTAATGGTTTGTGCAATTCTTTTTAAAATATTAATATGTTAAGTACATACTGAATTAAATTTCATATTGTAAATATTAAAATTTTATTTTTTAAAAAATAAATACATTATGGAATTTTTGGCAATAACTAATTATATAGTTGACTGGGTTTTTATGTATTATTTTATTAATTAGAAAAAAATAAAATAAAAAACAGATTTTTGTTTTTGTCAATCAAAAGCTATCTGTGAATTAGAGGCAGCTAGATTTTTAAGTTTATGAAATATAGTATTAAAGATCAAAGGTCTGATCAGAAATGGCCAATCATTTTGCTAAATTTATTACAAGAACAACAAAATGAAATTACATCAAGAGATTGATTTCTATATTTAGTCAAGAATAAAATATAAATTATTTTTTTTGATATCTTTAATTTATGTAATAAAATTGTACAAAAAATGGACTTCTTTGAAGCAGACAGATTGGCTTGATTCAAAACCCCAAGTCATTAGCTGGTATAACATAACATACTATATGGTTTGTCAAATGACTTATTTTGGGTAACTTTGAGAATTTGAAACTCAACAATCATGATTGTAATTATTTAAGTAATAATGTAAAATGATTAATAAAAAAATGTTAGGATCTTCACAAAATAATTTTCCAAGAAAGATTTGAATTCTTTAATCATAGGTATAATTTTACTAACTGCCTTTTTAAATTATTTATTGTTATCAAGGGTGTGTATTAGATTTCTATTTGTTAGTTCTGTGTAAGTTCAATACCTAAGTTAAAACAGAGACAAAGTTCTCCATAAGGTAGTGCCACCCAGTGCAAATGGATGCAAGAAGGTTTGTAAATAAAATCCCTATCTAGTGCCTACCCATCCAATATCCCCAGATTAGTTTCTAGCTTGTGGCTTTCATCAATTAAAGAGCTTTAGATCTGAGAGCAATGCACCTAGATCTTAGGATCTAATGCAACCTTCTATGAGTCCAAAATGACAACACAATAATGTCCTCAATCAAGATCATTCACATGTATAGTCATATTGGATCTGAACCCAGTTAAGATCTATATAATTACAAATGAATGATCATGGATTGAAATCAGTATTGTGTTGTCATTTTGGACTCATAGCTAATTAAATAAGGTAACTGATGGAAATTTTGCATTAGGTCCTAAGATGTAGGTGGAGTGCTCTCAGATCCAAAACTTCTCATTAATAAAAGCTACAAGTCAGAAACTAGTCTGGAGATATTGGATGAGTGGCACTATATAGGAATTTTATGCACAAACCTCTTGTATTCTTTGATTATTATGGCTTTCTCTGGATGACAGTACTATATGGATAGCTTTACCTCTGTTTTAACAGCTTGTGTAAGCATAGCAAATGGTGATCATGAGATTACATAAGAAATTGTGAGACAATCAAGTCTGCAAAGTATGGAATTATTTAAATTAGTGAAGATTATGTTACTCTATAAAAGAAGTTCAAAATTGTGATTTCAAACATTAAGGGCCTTGTTTGGGTCAGAAAACTTCAATTTTGTCTTTGTAACATCTTGAAGGATAATTGCAGTTTTGTCATCACTTCCTGTCCTACAGTTGCTTCAGGGTGGATATTTACAAGACACAGCTCTTCACTGACAAAGGTTGATGCTAAGATTAGTTAAAAAAAGATGGCTTTAAATTAAATGATGTAATTATGGATTATGGATGTTAATTCAGCCATGGTCATAAACTTATATGTTTACAATTTATTCACTGAAAATATTGCCAAATGATACATTTATCTACTTATCTATCTATATACCTATCTACCTACTTGTTTATCTATCTATCAGTAGAGAGATACTGTGTAGTTGATATATGACAGATATCATTTCCAATAATATCTCAAAATATGGAAGAAATTATATTAATTAAAATTAATTATCATAAAAAATAAAATGCAATATTATTTAAAGCAATTCAATTAAGCAAAATATTTTATGAATATTTATAACTTAAGTTTGCATTAAGAATATATTAAAAAGGTTATTTTAATTTAGTGACCAAAAAAATTACTTTAACTTTAAAAAAAAATAATGGTAGTGGTAGTAATATTAGTAGTAGTAGTAGTGGTGGTGGTGGTAGTAATAGTAGTAGTGGAAGTTAAAGTGGTAGTAGCAGTGGCAGCAACAGTAGCAGCAACCTATATAATAATAACAACAACAACAATAATAATAATTAGCATTTGACCTGTAAAGCGCATGAGCAGTGGATTAAACTACAATTATTTAACAATAGTAATAATAATAAACAGCTATACATAAATGAGTATGAACATTTCTAACTTTAAAAAAAAACAAGAAAAAAAGAGAAAAATACTGCTCTAAAAATAAGCTTTGCAGTGACTATACAAACTGATCTATGAATCACAAATACATCCACATATAAAACAGGCTGGTCCATTTTTCTGTTTACTTGATATCTTACAATGCTGACTTTTAATTTCTTGAGCAGAAAACTTTTCTTTCTAAAATGCTTCAACACCTTGTCCATTTTTAGCCCTTCAATGTATTCTATTTTCTGCCATATCTTCACAATAAAAATATGTTACTGCATTTCTTAAAATGGCTTTGAGATAATCCTATTAATGTAGACATACTCTACCTCTTCTATGAAAACCATGCTAAATTTCATTGTAAAACACACTTCTATGAAATCTTGCATTGTTTATTTCTTTTACATGTCCAATTCAATGAAGGTATGATTTTACAATTGTGGATTATCAATCTAGCAAGTTGATGAATATATTGATTAGTTATATGATTTTGTATATTTAAATTTTTTACAGAGTATTCTTAAATGAAACTTTTTAATGCCTTTACATTACCCTGATGGGATGTTTATATCTCACTTTTATATGATACATTAAGCAGGAAAACAGCTTTATATGTAGCATAGTTACAGTAGATATTTCCCTGCAATGAAATATTTTATCTTGCAAGAGATGTCAGCATCAATGATTATGCATATCACTCTATAATATACATGGGTATAGAAATAATTTCAATCATTAATTATGGAGGCACTACTAATAATCCACACACATATAACACTCATGCTATATTAATATTATAACTTTGACCAAATTGGTATTAAAGCCCAAATATTTGGTGCTGTAGTCATTTTCTCTAAATTAGCCATCTCAATATGATTATTAATAAATCAAGGCAGAATTAGTTCCAATAACCAGTATACATTTACCATAGCTGACATAGTCTATAAAAAATATTGACAAATCATTTTGTGAATATATAGGTGGTTTTTAACTTTTGTACCTAATTGGTTCCTGAAATGTATATGAAAGTTGAAATGTACAAAAGTAGAATAATATAATGAAAAACATAAAAAAAAAAAATTTTTTTAATGAGGTATGTAAATACATACATATATAATACTTTATTGATTAGTCTCTGGTGTTTTTTTTATTAAGAGATAGTTGAATCGTACTCTTCTTTTTCTTTTCTTGATAAAAAATTCTGCAACATGCTGTGTCTTTTTCTATTGCTCTCATGTGAAACAGTGAATTGTATGAAAGTTGAGGACCTCCTGCAGTATATTTTTATAAATAATATTCTTTCGTTAGTTACCTTAAAGCAGTGTCACATAAATATAATAGCCACTTGTCTTATATTAATATTATAATATCAACTGACTTGACATTAAAGCTTGAATATTTAGGAATTGTGACTGATATCACAGTAATAGTATGAAGCTATTATATTTGTGTGAATTATTAGCAGTGCTCCAAGAAAGTTGATGAAAGGTTATTCTTAAAATGCATGTTTTCTGCAGAGTTATTTACCAGTATTTTAATATGATGTGGCAGCTATAGAGAATGTATTATACACATTTGGAATTGACATCTTGCCAAATTTATTTTGCAGATAATTTAAAATGTGATAACCTATTATGTGTGGATATATTTGAATGGCTTTATAGTTTTAGAGTTCATAAGAAGTTTGAGTTTTGATGTGCCAAAACCAGAATGGACAGATCCTAGAATCCTTCATTTCAGAATCTGTCAGTCTACCGTTGCATTAAATCATATAGTGCCACTTATGATAATATGTACTTCTATTACTTAACAAGAAAAGTTTTTTTATAACTGAAGTTATTATTATTATTAAAAATTACTCTTAATTATAAAGATTTAAAATCTATCTCTAAAAAAGTATCCGTGCTTCAAGTGGTAGTGAAGTTTTGAAATATATTTTATGAATTAACTGGATTAATATTTTCAAGAGTGGCCACTACTGTATACCTATATGTATCACTTCTGGCAGAAGGCTGGACCAATTTATTTAGTTTTATATTTTTACCTTTAATTTTCCCTAATTAACTTTATTACATTGCAAATTTGAATCTACTACTAATTTTCTTACAAGGTATATATATATATATATACTGTCTAAGCTAACAGGAGATAATTTTTTTCAGTTTATCACGAGTTTACCAGTCATCTGTAATCTAATGTTTATCGTACACCTTCAAAGATATTCTTATTATTGACAGTCGGCTTTGCTTTATCATTATATTAAAAAAAATACAGTCCTTTTAAAATGATTTTCTTAATACTATTTCAGAGATATAAAGTGCTGTTATAGCATTTATTTTTCTACACTTTGATATCTTAAAATATTTAGACGTTTCGGAAAGATCATTCATCATAATGGATTATATCAATAATGATTCTTTTTTTTAAAAAAAAATAAAAATTTTAATAGAGGGATTTGAACTCAGGATTTTTTTAGTCTATTCATCTTCCATTCTATCTCAAGCAATTGACCACACACATGTGAAAGAATATATTATCCCCTGTTGGTATTTTGCGCAGAACCAGCGGTCATCAGCTGGACCACCTTATCTATCATCTTCCACCATATATACAATCAGTGCTCAGCTTATATTAAAATAACAATTCCTCGAACTTTAATGGACAGGCTTCAATCTTCTCACCGTTCTAACTATTCAACCATTCATTTCATTGAAGAACTGACTATGGAACTCTCGAAATATTGGATTTGATATTATAGTTATACGTATGCAGACATTATTTCAATTTAACCTCTCATATTATCAAACATTATGTATTGATATATATTAGTTGAGAGGGATGGATTAACTTATACTAAGATGTAATCTATTTCCTAAGCAATAGGTAATTCTACTGCAGTATGTAATTTGCTTATGCTAAATGCTTCTTATATATGCAAATAGAAGAGTTTCAAACTCAGAATTTTTCAGGGCTTAATCATAGAGTAGAAAATAAATAGACTGAAAAATTCTGAGTTTAAATCCCTCTATTTACATCTATAAGAAGCATTCTATATTAGTAAATTACATACTGCCTTAGAATTAAATATAAATTTATAAAAAGATAAGCTCAATCAATAATATGGCTCTTATTTAATATTATGATAGAAATAAAGTCTCTTATTAATGTTATTTTTATTTATTTACATGCACTGTTGTGAGTAACACACAATAGAGTTACAAATATAAGAGCAGTTCTCTACTAGTGCCACCTAGTATAAGCTTGAATAATCAGTGATTACTAGATGCATATAAAAACCTCTGATTAATATTTAAATCATGATTTTCAGAGTCAGCTAAAGGTTTTGAACTCAAGTCAGTCCTCTTTAACTGCTGTATAGATCTAATAACCAATTCAGTATCTGTATGTTTTAGTACCTTCAGTTCTTCATTAATTTCTGACACCATATTTCTATGACTAAGAATATTAATAACAAATCACCAACCTGCCAGCTTAAACAATATGATAATACAAAATCAGCTTCCATTTAATGCCACCTAGTGTAAGCTTGAGTAATCAATGATTACCAGATACATAAAAAACATCTTTGTCTTTTATATTTTAAATCCAAATCTTCAACTATATTGAAGCAGTCAGATATAAGTTTGATCTGAGCTTCATGAGATCCCACCTTTAACCTAGTTCAAACCCTGTCACTAACAGTGAATATTTCCGAATGTAATGAGACTTTATGCTATCTACAATATACATTAGTATCAGTTAAAACTGAGGTTATTATTTAAGTATTTATTGAGGCTAATTATCTTATGTTTAAATTTGTTAAAATTATTAATTACCTCATGATAAAATATTCATGAAAATATATATATTTTAATTATGTGAATTGTATGTATATATTTGTAGATAGTTAAATATATATTCGTTATAAAGTTTTATTACATCGGAATGTTTTATTTCATATTTTACCATTTTGTTCAAATTTATATGATTAAAAGTTACATTCTTTCGTTAAGCTTTCAGATTGTCCTTTCCCAAAAACAATAGGAAATCTTTTATTAATTAGTTAAAATGATAAGTTAAAACTTTAAGGATGGTGCTAAATTAAAATCATTTGTTCAGATTTTACAAATTCATTTTCTAAATAGAAAATGAATTCAAAGTTAATGGATTGGAAAGTCTTATCAGAGGAATGGATCAGAAATCAATTAGAGAAAATTTTGGTTTGTAATAATGTAAAAGCTTTAGCATTAAGACATCAAAATAAGAATGGGTGGGAAACTGTAGGAAAGGGTATAAATACCCTGAAAAAGTTTCTATAAAGGAGCTATTATTATTAAATTAAGAGGAGTCGTCACCAGAAACTACGTCCTTTTTAATTTTGATTTTAATAGTATTTTCAGCATGGTATGTGGCTAACTTCGAGAAACTGATTGCTGGATCCCAGAATTCTCCAAAAAATCTTCAAAATGTTGCTGCTAAGATAGAACATTTCAATACTGATTGTAAGCTACTTAAACTCCAAAAGGAAACTAATCCATAAATGAACTCTATGAGAACCAAGTGCTCACCTATGTTGTCTCCTAAATCCAACCGGATTCTATATTCCTGAAAAGGAGTGAGCCATGGAAAAACTGGTAACCTTTTATTTTATAAACTGCAACTTTCTGGTCTGTTCATGAACTATATCTCAAATCATAATTTAAGTTAACTACTGTCTAAAATTTACCTATTCACTTTATAATGTGTTAAATTTGTTATAGTAATTCTGTATTCTATTATCTCTAGTCTCAAAATTAATACCTTGTTAACTTTCTTTCTCTTACTATGACAGTTTGTTTTAACTAATTTTAATTATATTTATTTTTTATGCAAATTTTAATGTAATTTTATCTTGTTGCTTTGTTTTATGCGATTTCTGGAAATATTTAAGGAACGTATCCCACATTTTTCAATGTAAGTTAAGTCTATTTTTGTGTGATTTTTTTAATGTGGGTTTTCTGTGGAACCTATCTACTGCATAAAAAGAGACCCAGGTGTAAATATTTCTGATTTTTCATTTGATGTGGTATGTTTGGAAATTGATGTGTAAAATTCTAAATTATTATTGGGTAACATTTATATTCCACTTAATATATCACATAAAATTCTGGAAGCAAACCTTAGCCACTTGAATTTTTATCATTACATATAGATATGATGTAATCATTATGGGAGATTGGAATATTATTTATTATAAAAATAATGATAATAAAAATGACAACTTTAAATGTAACCAATAAATACAACTACTTAAACTTCTAGGTTTAAAGCACGTAAATGATGTACTTAATAAAAATGGCTACCCATTAGATCTAAATAGTCAATATATTAGTATCCAAAAATGTGAATACCCTTTAGTGACTGAAGATGTTCATCATGCTGCAATTGAAAGTAAATTAACTCTAAACTTTAAACCTATGAAATACACAACATAATCTAAAAGAATTTATACTAAAGGGGATTATTTTGTTTTGTATACAGCAGTTAAAAAATACTCATTGGGAAGAGATATATAATTGCAATGATGCATCTAAAGCTGCAGAAATTTTTCAAAAATTATTTTTTAATAATGTAGAAAAATTTATTCCTTTAAAAACTATTGGATCCCACAAATATCCTAAGTGGTTTTCTAGAAAACTTATAAAATGCATTAAAAGAAATCAACAGTTTCATTCTTTACATAAAAAATATAAAGACATTATATATCTAAATAATTTTAAAAATTATTCTGGAGAAACAAGATTATATTTTATACATGGAAAATATAGAAAATAATATTTGTAATGAAGCAAATAAATTTGGAGCTATTATGAAAAGCCACTTAAAAACCTACAATGCAATAACTACAGATGTTAAACCTGATAAATTTATAAAATATTTCTCTTCTCAAAAGGACCACAGTAATGGAAATTCACATCAATATCTTTTTATGGACAATCTTTTAAAAAATGATAATATAATAAGCATAAATGATATAAATGCTGGAAAAATCATAATTACTATTAGATATTTAAAAAATAAAAGTATTACCAATGATAATATACTAGTATTCATCTACAAAGGTTGTATAGAATTATTAACACCTGCATTAGTATATATATATTCAACCTAATATTAAAAACATCAATATTTCCTGACTCTTGGAAAATCTCAAAAATAATTCCAATTTATAAATAAGGAAATAAATCAGATCTTGCAAATTTCAGGCCTATTACTCTTCTATCAGTATGTGCAAAACTATTTGGAAAAATAATTTATTATAGAATCATACATCAATTGAAAAATATCTTTCCATCATCCATACCTGGATTTATTTCTGGATGCTCCATATAAACAAATTTATTAAATATTTCAGATGCTATATCACAAGCCATAGATCCCAAATATCAATTTGATGTCATTTATTTGGATCTCTCTAAAGTTTTTGATAGAGGAGATCATGTGATTCTTTTGGTGAAAACAAATGCAATGGTTTACCCACTAATCTCCTAAAACTATTAAATTCATTTCTTGCAAATAGAAAGAACTATATACACATTAATGAAAAATCTTCAACTATGGCTTTCTATAAATATGGAATTCCACAGGAAAGTATTTTTAATCAAATTCTTTTTGCCATTTATACATCTGATTTAACATCTATGATAAATGAAAAAAATATTTTATGTTATGCTGATGATATCAAGATATTTAGAGAAATCAGAAATGAAAATGATCCTAAAATATTGCAAAGTTATGTTAATAGATTTGTTAAATGGTATGAAGCTAATAACATGAAAATAAATCCAACTAAATGTAATATAGTATCTTATTACAAAAAACCATGATTAATATGGCTTATTATGATATTAATGGTAATAGAATACCTAGGTATAATGTACATAAAGATTTGGGTATTACCTTTACTAATAATTTCTTTTTTAATAATCACATTCATATAGCAATAAATAAATCCTATAAAATTATGGGTTTGATATTGAGATTAAACATTCAACTGAAATTAGAAATGTACAAACTAATTTTAATACACTGATAATACCAGTCCCCCACTATGGATCTGTAATATGGAATAATGACAAATATTCTACAATAAACAAACTTCAAAAAATTCAAGATAAATATTATAGATACATTTGTAATGATGCATATTTAAATAAAGTATGTAATATGTACCATAGAAGATGAATAGCAGATATGATATTTTTACTTAAATTAATAAATGGTGAAATATCATCAGGATATATGACAAATAAGATTTATCTCAGAATTCTAACTTTTAAATCTAAAAATAAAGATTTATTTTATTTATAATCATTAAAAAGAATAATTTATTCCCCAATTTACAGGTTACAGATCGAATATTACAATAACTTTAAGGAAGTGAATATTTTCCATTTAATGTGTTAACTGTAATTGGCCGTATGCTGTTGTGTGGCACTTAAATAAATGAATTGAAATATCAATTATCATCATCATCATCATTATTATAGTAAATATATCATTACAAATTGATAGTGGGCTAACATAACTTTACAGATATTAAGATAACCATTTATCTAGTATTATTTTAGATAGGGTATTTCAACAGGAAATACATATTTTAAAATTATCCAGTCTTGAATTAAAGTTAAGATGTTACTTTGGATTGAGATAAATTAAGTGATTTATTATAATAATAAGTTTGGCAACTGATCATAAGATCATTATCAATATTTTAATAGTTATTTACAGTATTTTATTTTATATAAAATTACATTTGAGCTAGTCTAATAAATTTTAGGGTATAAATATTTTGGTACATTCAGAGTAAATAAGGACTATTATAATTAGATGTAATTTTATAAATTTAAATTATTATTTATCAGATACCTATTATTACAATTTGCTATTTAACTAACGAGAGAATGGTTCTATACTGTTATGAAATTAATAACCATGTACATTAAGATTGATATTTGATCATGTTAACTATTTGAATTAGTTTATTTAAACTTGAGAATTGTCAATGTGGTACATGTTTAATTAGAGAACTAAACTTCTAATATTTACACCTGCTTAAGGATAGATTTTTGACAATATAATGCATATTATAGTCAATTACAATTTGGTGTCCATCATTTAAGGTTCATTGAGTAATCTCTAGTCTGTAACAGTATGCTCTCATAATCATATCAATACCAGAACAAAAAATTCAGAATAACTTAATAGTCTCAAATTTTTTAAAAAAATATTTTAAAATTAAATGGTTAAAATATATAAAAAAAAATTCTCTCAAACATATCAATATATCTACAAAGCAAATAACACACTGTTAAGAAAAGAGACAATCTTCAAAATGTTTAGCTCTGGAGATGAATTTCTGGATTTTGAGGATGAAGATTAAAAGGTATCTAATTACAGTGTTCCCTAGTTACATTTTTTATAGACATAAATAACTATAAAAGTAGCATAGTAAATCATTATGGAAATTCGTGAAAAAATATAAAAAATTATTATTTCTTTCAAATGTGTATTAAAAGGGAATATATCTTATATACCACTGCGTCTTATATGCTGGTAAATATGGTAGCATGTTATTATATAATCTAATGTTGTAGTGAAAATTGGATCTTCAATTAAATGCATGAAAAGTTAATAAGACATATCTGTTAATTATAAAATTTAAAGACATCTAAGGAATGTTTTAAAGCAATGAGTTCAAAAACTAAAATTAAATTTTTTAAAAAAGCTTTTGTTTACAAAGAAAAACAAAATATTAATGATCAATAACAAATTTGTTTACTTAGTTTTCAAAATAAAATTATAAGCTTTTTGTATTAAAATTTATAATAGTTTAAAAGGTAGATGCCAATTTTTTTCTTTTATCTGTGTTTATTCACTGGATTAATTAATATGTAATTTAATACTGTAACAGTCAGAAAATGTGTGACTCGTAAACATAGTGCAGAATTCGACCACCATACAGAACAGCAGCACCATCGAGTAGCGAAGCCACCCGTGGTACTGAGTTCGAACATAGTTTATCAGTTCCACAATGCAATCCACGAAACAACACATCTGATGCGACATTAGTAAATATTTCCTTAGGCACGGTGGTCAGGGATATGCAGGAGATTCATAATTTTATTCTCGAGTTAGCCAATAATCAAACTAATATTAATTAAACATTCATATTTACATAATCGAGGAAATATATAGAATGGGTATCGAATAAATGAAACGTAACTGCAGACGTATAGTTTAAAATTATTTATTAACACATTTTAATAAGATCATTCACTAATATTTTATGGACTAACAGCTTCAGTAGCGGGATTTGCAACATGATTATATTTTAAAGAATACATGATTTATTTGTTTACAAAAGGAATTCATCTATTTGAGGGCGTAATCTAGCTACCTAAAATTCTCGAGTAAGTATTTCTAATGCATGCCTTGGGGAATTTATACCTTTGCAATGCAAGAGTCTAAAGTAAGATTTAAGAATAGTGGTGGACATATATTTATTTAATTAAAATATTTATTTTATGACTAAGGGCAAACATTTATTTGAGAGTGAATTACGAAGATAATGCAGAGACGGAGTTATATATAGAATAATAGAATCGAGTATAGGAACACATGGTACGCTTTAGAAAGGCGATATGGAATGGCAGTATATCGAAACTGCAATGCTGCGAATGGGTTTATAAGAATGTCGGGCTGGTCTCTGCCTCGGCCCGATGAAGTAAGGTGTCACATAAGCATAACCAGGGACAAGCGGTCCATGTTGCAGTCTTGCCGGCTGGCTGCATGACGTTGTCAAGTCCTACAGGAGCACCCATTATGCCCGCTTGTGTAGGACGACTGGGGTTAATTTCAACCCTGAAGAATCTGGAAATTTCATGGTAGAATGGGTCATCACATCTCTAAAACGTAACACATGTATAATGTATAAACGATTATGATGAGATTTAAATATATTTCTAACTCGGCCCTACATTATCAACATTTACTAAAGAATGTTGGCGACTCTCAAAGAAATGTAATTTTCTGGAATTATTCATGATGATTTAATAAATACAAAACTTATATAAATTGGGAATTATTATAACTAATACGTCAGCCATTTGCGAAGTAGTAGACCCTGCATTACAATAAGTGATGCACTGAATGTGTGTCGATTTAGATGAAAGTTAAGTTAGTTATGGTTTATAAGAATGTCGGGCTGGTCTCTGCCTCGGCCTGACGAAGTACATATTAATGAAAATGTGACACGCATTCACTGTTTCAAACGATCATAGATTTAAACTTTGAAAATAGAGACAATTGTGAGCATGCAATAATTAAATAATAAATATAGATAAAATGTAGATTTTAAAAATACGCACCCAAGATAGAATGAGGTAAGCTAGATTAGTAGAGAAATTTACACATTAAGTTAATTATTCAGTTTTAGTTATACATATGGTAGTTTTTACATTTTATAATTTAGATAAGTAGTATGAAGAGCTATAGCATATTATTAGAGTACTCTAGAGTTTGAACACAGACAGGTACCTGTTTTATAAGAAGTTTTCTGATTCCATTAGTTTAGCAGCAAAAGGTTCACGAGTGGCAATTCTTTCTTGTATTTAGATATTTCATTTACTTTCACAGCAGCAGCAGCTTTTTCATTTATTTCAGGCAGCAGATCTTCATGGTGAATTTATGACGGGCAATGGAAAGTTCAGCATCCGATAGGCCATCTCCCGATGGAGAATAATCTAGGTGCTTTACTCGGTCATACCTTGGCAGGAACAAATTATTTTTATATTTTTTTGGAGACTCTCAGTGATCGAGAGCAAAGCTAAAGTTTGGGGTCTATGTCTCCAGCAAGTCTAAGATGGCCTCTTTTTTTATCTTGATCTTTCACATTTTTGTTAAGGTATTTTTAGGTTCTACTTAATCTGCCCTGAGGATAATCAATGCATTTTGTTGGTTTTAATTAAAAAAAACTGCCGTTCTATTGTTTACATTTTACATTTACTAATTACATTTCGGGGAATTTTTCTTTAATTAATCTATTATCTATCACTGACCGATGCTTTTAAATTTCAAAGACAAAAAGGAAACATAAGATTATTTTAACTTTTAATTAAATATTACATCAGATTTTTTTAGAATTATTATTAAGCGAAATTTAAACAAAGCAATAAATACGAACTTTATAATCCAAAATAAATGATTAAAATTATACAAAATTATATAACTAAAAGAAATCTAAATTATATTATTTTATCCCTATTTATTGCCTTTAATTTGAGATCGAAATGTGTGTGTATTTTTGCTGAATTCTACATATATTTATACATTTTTAATATTGCTACACACACAACTTGATACCAAAAAGTTTAAATTTGGGCGGGATAGACCGGTCAGTGAGAGACGACAGAAAAAGGTGAAACTTAAGATTCGAATACGAATCTTACTGTTACAATACACTGTACAGGCATACACACACCTGCACATATAATGTAATATATAAGGGATTCAAACTCAGTCTTTTACACATGAGATGGCATGGAGAGTTGAGGGTCATGTGACAATCTGATTTCGAATCCCTTATGGATTAATTAATGTAAAAGCCTGACTAAAAAGTATATAAGAGAAATTTTTTTTGTTTAGCTAGTGATTTAATGAATAGCATTG
This sequence comes from Epiperipatus broadwayi, assembly GCA_028023455.1. Taxonomy (NCBI): domain Eukaryota; kingdom Metazoa; phylum Onychophora; class Udeonychophora; order Euonychophora; family Peripatidae; genus Epiperipatus; species Epiperipatus broadwayi. The sequence continues at coordinate 15,692,172 of JAQFVV010012403.1, read as the reverse complement.
AGTTAGTGTAGCTCAATTAGGAATTATAAAGAAAGTCATCTCTATATACATGTTCTGATTTAATTTGAAGCACAAGTTTTCTAACATCCAACCTCAATCCCAATTTTTACCTGTTTAAAACCTACAATGTTTGAGTAGAGTAAGATCTTTTTTTAAGATGGTGGAAAATACATGCAATAAATAATACATAGCATATCTTCAATTCCAATGATAGAAATTTTATTTATAAATTTAAGTTATAAATGCATCTTGAAGTCAACATAAAATAATTTCAAACCATAAGAGCAAACTATTTTTATAATTTTTCCTTAAACCATCTACTTTTAAAAATAAAATCTTACCACATACAAGATTTAAAATTATTGTCAACAAAGTATAAAATTATTTGCCATATTTAGTAAGAATTGCATATATTATTTTTTCAAAAAGCAAGCAAACTATGCTAAATCTAAAAATATTTACATTCTATAAACAAAATTTTTAAATCTTATAGTCAAGAAAGAAATTTTAAGTTAAATTTATTAATTTTCTGAAAACTTTGAATGGAAAAAGATCATTCAAATATTTAATTTTAATATAACATTTTATTGAAATAGTTTACAGTTTCTCTAAATAATATTTTATATTATGCATTTTATGTAGTAATCCATAATAAAGATGTATTTCAAAATAAAGATAAAATCTATGGTGGATAATAATGTGTGCATTATCTGACACCCCCCCCCCCTTTATTTTTTTACTTTAACTTACAATTAAAATTGAAAGTACATCAAAATTTGAAATTATTCCCTTAACCTCCAACATGAAATCAAGATGTCTTTTATTAGTTTATAAGATAGATTTCATTTGATTTAAAAAAAATTTCAGATTAAATATCACATGACAACTAATTACCCAATGACATTCAGCAGAAATTCTTTTTTTTCTCACCATATTTATGTCATAGTTGTCAGATTGCAATGTGCTTAATGTGATGTGATGCACTGTGACTTCTCCTTAAATGGAGTCAGGAATCTCTCAGCAACTATGCCCAGAGAAATCTGTTAGCCACTTTACCTTCTCTTTCCATTCCCCACCCTAAGTTTTCCCATAATCTGCTCCAATCCCATTTCCACAACATCATCTTTGTCAACTCTATGGCCTTTATATCTAATTACCCCTTATCTTTTTCCAAACCAAACATAAAAAACAATAACCCACTTTCTGTATAATCACGTTGTTCACATTTATTCTTCCATAACTTCATTATTTGTACCTTTTCTGCTTTCAAGCATTTACATTCAATTATCAGATGCCTAATATTTTCTATTCCTTCCTTACACAATTTACAGACTAAATCACCCATATTTTTCCATTTAATACATGTCCAAAATCCAAAGTGCCTCACTGATAAAAGCGAAAAGCTAGAAACTAGTCAGTATATTGGATAGATTAGCACTGGATAAGGATTTACTAAGCACTATAATCTGGCATCTATTGATTACTAAAACTTAAAGTAGTGGCATAAATGTCATAAGGGAAAAAAAAATTTGCTGTGGTTTATCAGTCCAATTGATATAATGAGTTATGATATGCAATAATATTGACATATTATTTTCAACATGCTGTAGTATGAAATGATATTTGATAATAATTAATAATCAATAGATTTAAATTATTTAAATGATTTAAAATAAATAGCTTTATTAAAATAACAGTTAAAACTTTGAATTAAAATTGATTTATTAATTATTAAAAACAAAATATAATAAATGCTTGCATATATACCAATCTCCAGTGTATATGGACATACATGTGTGATAAGATAGGAGGTAATGATTCTATAGATTTAGAAAAAACCCACTAATGATTTTATTGCTTGGGAGTTTATATGAAGTTCGAACTCCAGAATTGTGAACACCAGAATCGATCCTAGGGTCTCTCGATCCCAATTGGAAGGTCTAACAAATATACCAAACCATGTAGTGTTCTTAAAAATGAATAATGCGAATAATTGGATAATAAATAAATTTTATGATGTATTAATCATGAAAAATGTTGAAGAAATGCTAAAATAATAAAAACTGACTATTAAACTCAATATTTTTTGGATGCAATGTATTTAAAGAAAGAACGAAAAATATAAATAATTGATTATGCTCTTTTAATTATCTTGAATGCAAGATAAATTATTCTGGGTTATAAATCACATGTATATTTTATGCATGATTTAACTACTTGGAGTAAATTATGAAGTAAATTGGAGATGACTATTGACTGTGACTTCAGTTAAAAGTTATTTCAATTATTCAAGCCATGTTATCACATGTATGATAAAAAAAAAAGTATATTGCATATTTTTTAATACTTTCCATGTATAGTTAACATGAATTGTATCATCAACCATAGTAAAATAGCTGAGATATAGCAATATAGAATAATATTTTGGCATGTATAGTTAACATGCTGTGAACTGAAGAACATAGTGAAACATCAAGGATATTAAGAATATTTCATTCTTTAAGTAATTGCTTGTTTCTTAATATTTTACCATAGACAATTCATGAGTCATAGAAAAACCTCTTTTGAGAGGCTATTTTGTATTTATCATGACTGAAATATTGACATAAAGTTACTTAAAAGAAAGTTTCTTATCCATACCTCTTTCTGTATTGTATAAAGATAATGTTATATTTGTATTTATAATCATACACTGGGTGCACTATAATATTTCCAAGTATATAAATATTAAAACATCTCATGACCAATTATGCTTTCAAAAGCTGTTAGAACAGTAGCAATTTTCTCCACCCAATATTTTTACTTAGGGCAAGTAGTAGTAATCAATAGAGCCAAAGATTCAGTTATTCTGCCCTCATATCCAAAGCTCTTCACTGATAAAATTCATAAGCTATAGACTAGTCTGAAAATATTGGATAAGAAGGGCACTGGCTAGGATTAAAAAGCACAACATTTTAGCAGCTGTTGATTGCTATGACTTGCACTAGGTGGCACTATTGTGTGGAGAAATTTGTTATTGTTTTATATGAATATTAGTTATAAGAGTGAAACTATACATTTATGAGATTTGTTGTAAAAGTTCATAAAACGTTTTAAATAAATTTCACTTCCAAAGTATTTAATCATTTATTTGATTACAAGATTCGAAAATATGGTTGATGCATATATATATATATATATATATATATATATATATATATATATATATATATATATATATATATATATATATATATATATATATATATACACACACACAATGATTGAATAGTACTGTAATGTGTCTGCAAGGTAATATTTATTATACCATAAATGAGAAATGAGTATTTAAATTAGATCAGTTACATTAGCAATACACATTAAATTAGAAAAATACAAAATAATTGAAAATTACACTTACAAAATGCAATCGTAAATAATTTAGAACAGATCAATCAAACCTTTATAATAGAATAATTAAAAGAAGTCGATGGTTAACAAAAGTAATAAGATAATTTACAATTTTTACATCAGGGATGAATAGGATAGAAACAAATTTTTACTTAAATAAATTTTATTATGAAAGTGATAGAAAAAAATTGTAAAATGTCACAATAGATTGTTAAATTGTAAACATTTTGTATAAAACGAATGATTTATATTAAAATGAAGATTTTCATGACCAACAGATATAAATATTATCTGAGGCTATCTATGGATGATTGATAATACTATTCTACTGGATTCATCCTGATCATATCTGACAACTGGGTAATAAATACAATTTTTAAAAAATCATTGTGGAATCACTGCATGCACTGACCCATATAACAGAATTAAAAGGTTCAAACAATAAAAAGCAAGAACAAAAAAATTTACAAGTGGAGTTATAGTAAATAAGAAAATCAATATAAAATCAATAGGTATTCAATTTAATGATCTTTATTTTTTCCCCAAATAGGAGGTAATTTACACATATCATCATGTTTGTTGATATAATCTGATTTCATGAGGATCTCAATGGCTTTTCTTATGTTTTTTGGTGGAGAGTGTTACATTTGGATAGCACTTATACAATGGTTATCTTATCTACATAAAAGGCTCCACAAAATTTAGATGGTAGACTTCATAGGCTTCAAGAGGGATTGAGTCCTTAGGTAATGTTACTAATTCTTTGATTAGTAGTATATATTATTTTTAAGTTATCGCATTTCAGAAAACCATCTAATATTCTCTGTAGTTAAATCAGGTATTACAAACTCTAATTGTAATATTAATAATCATCCATAAAGCTAATGCACATGCGCTTTGTAGATCTTAACTATAAATGAATACCCTCACTTTCCAAACACAAAATAAAATCTTTGTGAGAAGATAGAATGAATCCATCTATCTTTTCAACCCAAACATTTATGTATGGGTAAATCTTAAACATTTGGAAATGAGAGTGTGAAGATGTTAAACGATCACTTTAAATTACTTTAATTATACTTGAATGAATGACGCTTGCAAAATTTTCTAGAATTTATGATTTGGACCTGAATTAATGCGTTATTTATGCTTCCATTAACTAATAAGATATTGTTTATATGATTTACTTTTTACTCTAGATACTCTAATAAAGAGAGTTTTTGCTACAGAAAAAAAAAGTGAATTAAGTGATGAAGAGATGAAAATTTTAAGTATCTTCCAGATGTATGTTTTTTCTAAAAATGAAAAACCTTATTCTATTTTTTGGCAGTGAGTAAGGGGGAAGTTTCCCATTAGTGACAATTTTCATTGTAAATTTATTATGAGGATGAATACTGTTCATATATAAGAAGAAATCACAGACTTTATCTTTATCATGTTTCTGGATAATATATAAAGGCAAAACTCTCCATATAGTAGCACCACTCAGTGCAAGCCAGAGCAGTCAATGGATGCAGGAAGGTTTGTGCATAAAATCCTTATCTAGTGCTTACTAATCTAATATATCTAGACCGGTTTCTAGCTTGTGGCTTTCATCAGTGAGGAGCCTCTGTGTAAACAGTTTGTGTAAGCATAACGAATGATGATCAAGTGATGTTTAGTGGCATCTAGAGATTCAATATATGCATCCAATATAGATAAAAAGTTTAAAAGACACTGATTCTAAAGTACAAACTTATATGCACTCTATAAACCACTCTGGATATTGAAGAGCCCAGTGAAATACCAAAAATCATCTGCTTATAATATTGTCTATTGCACAAAAAATAAGTGTCCGAAGACAATGTTTAGTTAGGGCAGTAGGTACAGCAGATTGAATAACTATACTTTAAGTTTTGACAGTTAAAATATTTGTACACTAAAAAACAATGTGGAAACTAACTAATATATCATTTATTTCAATTCTTACATTTTAGTACATCATACTAATATTAAGTTGATGTCTTCTTTCCATTATCTTGAAATAGCTTCAAGTAGTAATGATGTTATAGAATTTCAAACATGCTGATCTAAATTGGAATAAGAATCAGTAATGTGTGTGAATAGTCAAAACTAGGATAAGGAAATGGAGAGGAATTAATCTGCATGAAGGAGAAAGAAGCAGAGAAAAGTAAATTAAATGGATTATTGCAACATTCATTATGATAAATCCTTTTATGATGTTTTTAGTAGAATCTGTTCATAAAGTATAAGAATTTGGTTAAGTAAAATGCTGGGCTTGAACTCAATCCAAACTCATTTTCTAAGTTCTGTATGAACTTAATAGTATCCAATGCACTGCAGGGAGCAAAGTAGAGGTATATAGACAGCACCAGATCATACAAAGGCTGAACATTACAATATAGTTACTTAATAAATAAAGTAGCCACTTCAATATGATGAATCTTGAGAGCACTGAGATATAAAAAATGAATGAATCTCATGTTTCCAATTATATGATGAGTTCCAATATTTAATGATTAAATAGAATAATATAAAAGTAAAAATTAAAATAGCAATAGTAATTTTATTACACTACAAATGCTGTTTAATGGTCACTTCAGAAAAGCTCTTCATTCTTCAGAGCAATGGAATGGTGGATCGGAGCTTATGATCCATGGTTTTAGGTTCCAGTCCTTATGAACAATAAACACTTGGATTATTTATATAGAGGATTTGAACTTAGGATTTTTCAGTCTATATTTGTCCTCTATTCCATCTCAAACAATTGTCACACATGACCACATACATGCGAAAAAGATATATGACCCCCAATATACGTATTATGTGTGAAGGTTGTTTGAGAAGGAATGAAGGACGAATATGGACTAAAAAATCATAAGTTCAAATCCCTCTATTTACTTATATAAGAAATATTAGGTACACTGAATGAATAGGCTAATTACAAGTTCAATTATTTATTTATTTTTACGGAAAAGAAAAAGAGCTCACTTCCAATTAGTGATTAATTTTTTAATATCGCTAAATTTAGATATAATAATAATGATTTATTTTCCATACATGTTTAAATTTACTCTCTTTTTTGGTAGGAAACCCCCTGGCCGCATTAGATCTGATTAATTAAAACAAAAAAAGCAACAAATTAAATATATTTATTGTTCCCAGTAATAAATCATTCTAAAATTATTATTATATGCTAAACATTTTTAAAAAATAAATAAAACAATTTTTTTTAAAAATGTCAATGTTATTGCATTTATTACTAAAGTAGATATGTAATATATAGGGTATATGAGCACAGACTTTCACCCAACCCACCACTCTTCACTCTATTTCATAACACTGATACACTTGAATACATATATGTCGAAAAGATAAATAATCACCAATATACGTATTTCATGCTAAACCAGCAATCATCAGTTGGTCCAGATTACCATCTCTACACATATATGCTATAAGTGTAGAGATGGTAATATGGACCAACTAATGATTGCTGGTTTAGCATGAAATACGTATATTGGTGATTATTTACCTTTTCGACATATATGTGTTCAAATGTATCAGTGTTATGAGATAGAGTGGAGAGTGGTGGGTTGGGTGAAAGTCTGCACTGATATACCCTACATATTACGTATATAGACACAAGTATATAATAAGCCTGTGTTTCAGTTATTTTGAAGTACACATGGTTTTTCAAATTCTTTATATTAAGAATCTTTAAAAAAATAGTTAAGAATTAAACAATTTCTGTAGGCTTAGCACTTTCAGAGTTTTGTTTCTCCATAATCACCACCTCTTTAGATTATCAATGTCTTAATATGCAAATGTATGCAAAACTATTTTTTTTTATATTATCCATTTTCTGGAAATGGCAAAACAAGTGTCTTTTCTATTTATTGAGTTGATGTCACTGGTAATAAAACAAGTTTCCTTGATTTTTCTCTTGATGCCATTCCTCTCTGTGGATAATATATCAGCCAAGAAGGGTTCAAATCTGTGGTTGAGCTCTTGCAGATGGTCCGCAAAAACAGAACTGCCTCTTTTTTTTTTTTTGTTTATTGCTCATGTATATGGAAAAGAAAAAGATCAAGCACTATTGCATGGAATAAAGTGGAGGAAATGTGAAGATTATAGGAATAGAATGAAATGATTTATATGAATATAACTATAAATGGTATTATTTGTTTGAAAGTTTGTGCTGTCGGTATTTTAGTAGTAATTATATAGTGCACTATTACCATTAACTAATAATGTTAAATGTCATTAGAACAATTCAAACTTTATTTAAACATTTCAAATACATTCAACTGTTTAGCAATAAGCACACATTAGTATATAATACAATCTTTCAAATGACATTTTTCTTCTCTCTTCTTCAGGTGTTCCTGGCCTGACTAATGATTCCTATTTTAGTTATTGGTCAATTATGAAAGAAGAGAAAAGAATAATACCAGTTGATATATTGTGTAAATTGAGAACACAATGAATTGATATAAATATAAAATAATTTCATAAAATTACAATTAATGTCATAAAAAGTCTCTTTGAAAAATCTTGACTTGGTCAATTCCATGAACTAAACCACAAACCAATAATTGTTATAAGTATAATGCCCTGTGCAGTTTAGAACAATTCAAAAGCTATTCAATTACATAATCAGATATACTGAATAATCTCTTTGCTTATTTTTAAATCTAAAATATATTAAATTTATCTTTGGAAGGAAGTTAAAATGAAAGACAAAATTTCTACCTTATTCTATGAATGCATTGCATACCAATACTTTACAATACTGATGTTTTTTGCAATATCTTGTATGATCTAAAATAAAACTTGCTTTATAAATGATTTTTTACATAACTTAATAATTAATAAAATATTATGAAGGAACTTTTAGAGATTCCAATCAGAGATAGATTCACTAGAGGCTTTATTAAAACTTTCAATTCTGCATTAAAGACACAATATGATAGTCATTAACTATGTTGGTCTTAGTTTATGCTTGGCCATGCCTACATAAATCAGTGCCTTCCAAATTTCATTTTTGAAGTAGATTCTTCTGGATCTGTTGTTGAGACCCCAGTGTGTCTAGGAAGATCAGGTCTAGATTGCTTTATTGTCTAATCTGATAAATGGAATTTTTTTTGAAATCACATAAAAATTCTATTTTATACACCATAATTCTTTGTATATTTTTGGCTGAACATCCAAAATTTGATCTTGATTTGAGATAAGCCTTATTAATATCTCTTGAGTTATTGGCAAATTCAATCTGCTCAAAAGATTTTTATGTATTTTCTGTGAAGAAACTTCTCTTCTGATATTTAATGGAAGTTGGGTAAAAGAGCAGAAAGTCACTGCAAAAGACTATATTGAATGTTCCAGTAGTATTTTTTATGCCAATGATTAATTGATCATCCTGAAGTTTGGTGTGAAATTTTTTTTCAAACAAAGAAACAATATTCACAGATGAATATGCTTAACAAGTTGTCCATAAAGTATTACCATCATGATTTCAAATAATGCCTACCAACATTCCAAGAATATTCTTGAAAATTGTATCTAATCTTAGATAAGAGAAACAAGTTAAACTATTATCTAAGGTTACTTTTAAATAGTAAAAGTTAGGATTGCATTTTAATTTTTTATTGCAAAAGAAAATATTCAAATTACAAGATATTTCAATATTGCTTTTATTGATAGTTGTATAAGTAGAAACATGGACTTAGATATTGAAGTACAGCACAGATTCCAAGGTACTGCTGCTTTTAACAAGTTGAATGATAGACTGTTTCAACACAGAAAAATAACTACTGCAACTGTTAGCTATATATAATTTCTACTGTACCTAATTTATTGTATGGAAGGGATACTCACAAGATATCTTATTAGCACAATATGAAGCCATCAGAGAAGTTTCATTTAAGGATGCTATGTAAAATTTTAAAAATATAATGGCAAGGTTATAAAACTAATCAGAAAGTTCTTCAACTTGCTATATATGATAGCATCCACTATTATAAAATTATGCCTTGCTTGGATTGTACATGGAAATAAATGAATAATGCAATATTTACTGAAAAGTGCTTTATGATGGATTGAACATGGTTTTATGGGAGAGGTAAACCCCATTTATGTTATAAGGATTATCTCAAAGTCATTTTAATGAAATGCAATGTTGTTTCTACTGTAAAGATATGGCAGAGAATAAAATACATTGGAGTCAGCTACAATGGTGTTAAAATATTTCAGAAAGTAAAGATTTCTGCTGAAGAAATGAAAAGACAACATTGTAAAATATTAAGTAAACAGAAAAATGGACCAGCATGTGCTATATTTGTAATTCAAGATGGATTTGTATAATCATCACGGAACTTATTTTTATAGCAATTATTTTTCTGTTTCTCTTTTTTTTTGAGTTCTAATGAATATACTCATTTTAAAATCTCTATTTTTTTATTGTGTGTTATATACATTATTCTGATGCAACTTTTCCAAAAGAAACAAAAAAAATTATAAAGTGTTAAAAAATCCAGAACATGAATTATTAATTAAAATTTTAGATTTGCATTTTCTTTTATTTGTTAATTATTGTTATTTTTTTTAAAGTTTGACATTATTGTTTACATGGAGGGAGGGTGGACCAGGATTAATTACTTAATTGAAAATTTTAAAAAAATAAAAATGTCTAATTGCTTTTTTGAAATCAATCTTAAATTGTTTAAAAACTTGTAGACATAAATTAGAGTTTATTATAGAGAAAAAACAATCAGAGAAGACCAGGGCATGGTCTTGCAAATTCTATAGATCCACATAACCCACAACTAAATAAATTTGCAGTGACTGGTAAACTTCGGTAGAATCTGCTGACTCGAATTTATAAAAATGAGAAATGATATATCATCTATATAGCTATGTACCGGCAGCTGGTCTACAAAACACATCGATGTTAATGGTCCTAAACAGCTATTCATTACTTTTATTTACTGATAGGGGAATATTGAACTATAAGCTAGGGCCAGTAAATGAAAATCTATTGCAGAATTACCAACCTGAATGCACGTTTAAAGACTAGCAGGAAAACTATGAACACATTTAAACCTAAAATAATAAAAATAAAAGAGATATCATAATTTGTAGCATAAATATGAGATCTTCTTACTTTTAACCCATATGCACGGATCTTGCCAATTATTCTCTTCCAAATGTATGTATGATTTTCTAGTAATTATTTTGGAGAAGATTTTTAAACTTTTTCCATGGATCCATAACCCATGGTCCAACTAGCAGCATAATAATAGTGAGTAGATATTTAGAAACATTTTGATATTCAGGTGCTCAAGAATATTTAATGATTGTACATAATTTCACAAATGATACTCTTTTACTTATGAACATGTTTTTAATAGCAGATTCTAGCAATGTTTAATAGGCATTTTGGGTTGTATTCAACTGTAAGCTGTTTATTCACACGTTATTTATAAGGATATGCACTGCTGATATATTATGGTAAATCTTTCTCTAGATTACATTTCAATTAACTGAATTCTCTTTATATAAGATTTATACCATTTTGAGGTTGTTTTCCAAAAAGTAATAATTAAATGTTTCTATTTTTTTCTTAAATTTTTAATTATTACTTAATTCCTATCTTTTTTCTTTTTTTCACAATCAAATTATATTGGGGGGAAAAAATAACACTAAAGAAAAATCAAATCCAAAATTTTAATTAAAAAAACAAATTTGTTCTTGTGTGTATGTTTTTATATTAAATTATTTAATAGTTATATTGTCTATTGCATTAAAAATAATAATATAAAGAAAAAACAATATAACCCCCAACATACATATCATATAAACAATGAGGATTGCCAATTCCTCAACAAGCTTTGTGATAAATGCTTAGCTAGAGAAAGCATTTAAAATATCTCTGTCAAACCCTCCCCCCACCAAACCTCTGACCATGGTTTCATGCTCTGACACTCCTCAGAGAGGTGCTAGGGTGGGTTCAGACACTAGATCTAAAAACACCAACCCAAAGCCAGCATTTAACTAAAAGTTATCTATTGAGTGGAAAATCTGAAATTTTCAAACACCTACATGTCTTCAAACCCAGCTATACAACTCAAATAGCTATATGGGGCTGAGAGATCTTCAGCCATACCATATATTAGTAGTCTTAGCAATATAACATTGCATAAGACTTAAGACAGAGACTATAAATAGTCAAAATAAGAGTCACAGATCACATGACCCTATTCTCTTAAGCTTGTAAGTTATAAACAATGAGGATTGCCAATTCCTCATTGTTTATAACTTACAAGCTTAAGAGAATAGGGTCATGTGATCTATGACTCTTATTTTAAATACATATCATATGTTACATTATTATACATCTACATCAAGCATGGCTATTATATGTCCTATAAGTTGGATTGATCTGCATAATGAATTTATATATTCATGATTAATTAAAAAATTAAAATATCATCTACTCAGTTTTCTTTTCAAAAATAGTTCATAACTTTCACTATGTATGAATGAATCAAACTTCTTTTTAAATCTTGTTTTGTAACATTGAGCATGTATTAGACATGCTATGTCTTTTCACATTCATATCAATCCGCTGATAATTGTGTAATCTTGTGATCTGATGAAAATAATCTGTACACGTATCTTGTACAGGATATTTTTCATAAGATTTGCAAAAAAGTAATGTGTACATAGATCTTGTACATGATATTTACACAAGATTTACAAAGTTACCAGCACGTTGAATATTTATGTGAAAAGATGTAGCATGTCTAATACATGCTCCATGTTGCAGAACTAAAAATACCTCTTTCACACAACTAAATGAAGTAGAATTTAAATTTATAACAATAATTAAGATATATAATTTGAGAAAGAAATTGATATTAAAAAGAACATTAAAAAAAAGTTGATTTGCCATACACAAATATATAATATTTTCACATGAAAAAGTTTAAAATTTATAACAATAGTAAATCGATATTAACAAAAGAACATTAAAAAAAATATTGATTTTTTCATCCAGAAAAATATGTACAACTTTCACACTGTAAAATTTATAACAACTCCAAAGATATGAATTTCACACACACAACAAAAAGTTGATCTTAAAAAGTACATTTTCTCAGCGTAAAAATATGTAAAATATGCCATTATTTTAGTGCCAAAATGTTATTTTAAATACAGACAAAGCAATCACTAAATTATTACTTTTTTAAATATTATTTATAAAAAAAACATAAAACATACACTACTTACCATCTAATATATAACAGGAATTTTTGCATTGAAACAAGCAATTTGGCATTTACATTTTTGACACAAAATGGAGATCTCAATTGAAAAATTCCCCCCCAAAATGGAGTTTTACTGAAAATGTGATTACACAGCCTATCAGCTGAATGGGATTTCCCACAGAAATGCTAATAAATGAATATATATTTTAATAACAACAACACCCCCCCCCCCCAAAAAAAAAAATTCACAAAAGTAAAATATAAATTGCAACACTTTTAGTAACTTTTCATCCTAATGGAAAAATTTTATTAGTTCAGTATTCAAATGAACGTATCATTTTTTATGCAGTCTAAAAAAATGTTTTGATAAAAAGAACATATTTTCACACAAGATCCAATAACATTGCAGGTTTTATTTTGCTTAAATTAGATGTGATTGCAAGACTATACATTTATTGTGGATGTGAAAAGATGTACCATCTCTCCTACGTTGCAGGACTAATACTCAACTACTCTTGTTTTTTATATGAGTATTACGTGCTGACATTGCGCTTAATAAAAATTAATATTTATATGACTATTATAAAAATATAAGTACACACCAACATTTTGATTATTTTATAATATAGTCTTTTTTAAGGAAAACTGAAAAATAAAAATGTATAATAATAAACATAATTATCGCACATTCCAAACAAATCCAAAAATTAAAAAATACTAAAAAATACTCTTTACCTCAAACCCTTTCTATTAAAAACTTTATAAAAAAATTTACATTTATATACCCATCCAAAAATACACTAAAACATTTAATTTATGTGATAAAAATTCTATTTATAATCACGTAAATAAATTTAAACATAAAGATTTTGAAATAAACCCTTTAGAATGTATAAAATCATACCATGAGAGAATAATAAAGGAGTTTACATGAGTGAAACTAAGCCTCAATTGAATAGAAAAGAAAATAATAGATTTGTTAATGAAATGTTTTTAGGGTGTTTTTGGATGGATATATAAATGTAAATAATTTGATAAAGTTTTGAGATTGTTTGTAAAAGAAAGGGTTTGAGGTAAGAGTAATTTTTAATATTTTTTAATTTGTTTGGGATATATGATATTTATATATTTGTATTTTTATTTGTCAGTTTTTCTTGAAAAAAACTATGGTGTTTAGTTATATTTTTATAGTAGTCATATAAAGAACAAGATTTAAAAAAAAGTTTGGTGCATTCATTTATATAGATTAGTTAAAAATATTATTGAATTAGCAGATATTTTTTTAAATAGAAATTATTGTTTTGCAACTCATATTTATTTATTTTTAAAAGATTTTTACTTATTTTTTTCTAGTAAAAATATTCATAGCCTTTTTATGTGTAGCCCAGTGATTAACGTTAATTTTTTTCCAAATGATTATACACATTTAAATGGAGATTTAAAATATGCCATTAACTCCCTTTTCACGTGACCATCAGTTTGAATCCTGCTCATGGAGGAAAACATTTTTTAGCATGTTTATTATTTAAAACATCTTTAAACATAAACATATTTTTATAAACAACGAAATTGTCTGCAGAAATAAAATAAACATTGTTTAAAATTACTATATAAAATATTCATGATTGCTAGGTATAAAGATTTAGAACGCCTAAAAAAAACATAATGTACTTATAAAAATCAAATATATTTAAATATATATAAACATGGAATAAACATCACATGATTATGCTTGCTCGCTTAAGAAATGTGATGTTTATTGGCTTAAAACCAATCCTGCCTAATAGGATAGTGGTGGCTATGGTTATTAAACAACCAAAGATACCAAAATGTATAGGTACTGAATTGAGTTCAGACCTATATGACTATATAAGTTGATGAGCTTGGATTGAAAATATAATGTTTTTAATTTAACACTCATAGTTTTGTAGTTAAGTAGAGATAAGAGGTGGCTGCTGGAGGATTGCATTAGATCCTAAGATCTAGGTGCAGTGCTCTCAGATCCAAGGCTCTTCACTGACAAAGGCCACAAGCCAGAAACTAGTCTGGGGATATTGGATCAGTAGGCACTAGACGGGGATTTTATGCATAAGCCTTCTGGCATCCATTGATTATTCTGGCTTGCACTGAGTGACAATACATATAGAGTTTTGCCTGTTTTAAACATGGAATAATAAGAAAGTTATTTATTTATAGGAATAACATAAAAAATTCCTGCCAATGTTCATACTTTTGCTTAGAACTGATTTTACTACGTAATTCTGACAATTTTTCGGCATTTGTCACCATTTTTATCCATTATTGATCCACTGCAGTATGAAGGTCTCAAGTTTATTCCATTTCTCTGATCTCTAGTCTCTCTTCTCCCCATGACTTCAGCATCCTTTCTTATTTCATCAATCCATCTCACATATGGTCTCTTTCAAGGTCTTCTACAATCTCTTGGAATCCAGTTTAAGATTTCAACTGTTCAATGATTCTAATCTCTTCTAACAATATTTATAAATCTGTGATTTTACATATAACTTTTTAAAAGTATTTTTTATTTTTGTAAGTATATTATAATTTTGCAAGTTTATGTGACAGGAAATATGAAATAAAATTAATACGTGAATCACTTCATTGTTCATTAATTTATGCAAAATTTAAGTCATAGAAGTAACAGATCTGGGCCACAATCCATGGAGCCTGAGCTTCAGAATCCATCAATTTTTTTTCATGTGTCACAGCATCGGCTGAGAAGCAAACCCGCTAACCCAGGACAACTGTTTGTAAGGCAGCTGTGTTGACCATTCGACCACCAACGTTTTAATGACAATGTTATTATTGTTTTTATTTGGTTTACATCATTTTTGTATTTTGTTTTTATAATTTTATGTATTAATTTTATTAACCTGTATGGGTTTTTAAAATATTCCATTTTTAATATGACTTACCTATTAAAACTTTTGACAATGCATGGCCCATCACATGAGACCATATCAACCCAATATATATATATATATATATATATATATGTGTGTGTGTGTGTATAATGATATCTGCTGGTAGTAGATAATTGACTACTTATGAACTACAATATGCTGCATAAAACTTTATGTAGCTTAGCTTCAAAGGAGTATAAAATTTACCGCTCCACTGAATATTTTTTTTAAAATTTGTATTAAATTATATATATATAAATGCATTTAATTGCATGATTTTTAATTTATTCAGTGCATGATTACTATTAAGTGTCATTAAGCAATGCGTAAAAATCCATGGCATTTTAATATGATTTTTTTTTGTGTTTGTTCTAGCCGAAAATAATTAATTTTAAATATATGCACACTATTTATTTTAAACAATATTTACAATATATTTTTTCAGATTACTCTTATAATTTTGGAGTTGTATAAAATTATACTACTTTACACAACCTTATAACAGTTTTTTTGTGAAAATAATATTCACACAAAAAAGAAAAAGATTAGTCATTTATTTTTGCCGTTGTTTAATAATTATATAATGATGTCGTTTTACTTGGAAATGCTGAATTCAGTAGTTTAAATAAAACAATGTGTTTGTCTTGCATTGGTGGTCGAGAGATCAGCGCGACTGCCTTGCACTTGCAGGCAGTTGCC
This sequence comes from Epiperipatus broadwayi, assembly GCA_028023455.1. NCBI lineage: Eukaryota > Metazoa > Onychophora > Udeonychophora > Euonychophora > Peripatidae > Epiperipatus > Epiperipatus broadwayi. The sequence continues at coordinate 15,675,887 of JAQFVV010012403.1, read as the reverse complement.
CGGGTTGCGGGTTCGCGTCCCGGCCGATGCTATGACATTTAAAAAAAAAAACAATGTGGTTTGAATACTGTTAGCCAATAACTGCTCAAAATATATTTATTTAATAATTACATGAATTTTTGGAGACACCTTAAATATTAACAAAATGTCATAAAACAGCCTCGAGATTGCAACCATAATATGAGTTTACTTTTACAAGTATAGCCATAGGTAACTATGTGATTCATTATTTGAACTTTTCTACACCTACACAAACAAGTGGCTGTTAATTTCCATTACATTGACCATTCTGAATCTGTTGATAAGACAACCATAAATACCTAGGAAGATAAAATCCAGATGGCTGGACTGTTGGATGTGTAAAAATAAATTTATTTGAAACATCATAAAAATTCCATTTTCATAGCACACAAACATTTTTTGTAGATTCTTCATTATATCCAAAAAAGAATTTTGATTTAATTCTTAAGTAGTAAAACTATATTTGGAGTTGCTGGGCAAATCTGATCTGTTTGACAGACTTTTATATCTTTTCTGCGAGACAACTCTGAAAAATATGCAAAAGAATATGAAGCTATTTTATGGGAGTAGATTTGAAGGTATAGCCTACATTTCATTTAGTTCATACTTAATATGTTAATTAATGATTTTATAAAGGGATAAAAATGCATTTATAAAATTAGGTAAATTTGTTAATTTATTTTGTATGACAAATAATTAATAAGTAAATGAATAAGAATTTAGCAGGAAGAGATTTGGGAAAAAGAGTATTTTAATACTTTTGCATAAGAGTCCAATTTTTCAGGTTAACCACTGGCAGCATTATATGAGGTTTTTTTTTAAAATTTAGTATTATGAAAAGAGACATAAAATGCAAGAGATTTTTTCTTAATTTCTATATAGCAAAAGAATTTCCATTTAAAGACAAATTGATCTTTATTGGCCCTAATTTTTTTTGTTCATGATCAGTTTCAGTCTATTAATAATAGAACTACTAACTTTACAATGCTTATAAGAATCTTCTTTATATTGGAGACTAAAAGTTACATATGATAACTATGCTAGAACAGGTTAAATATATCAATTGGGAATAAAAAAGTGTAGTAAATTATCACAGAATAAATATTTAGAAATTGGATAATAAATATATTAAAAACCAATTAAATAAAGTTAGAACAAAAATAGTTTTTTTTATAAAAGTTACATTGACCAGTAATGTTAATTAAAATATAATGGTTTTTTAAATATACATATGGTTTGACTCGCAGCTCTTAAAAAAAAATACATTGGCATTGTTTTTATTATTGCTATACCACATTTACAACTAAATATTTTTCTCTATCTAAAAAAAAAAAAATTGAACCAGAAACTTTTGCTCACCAGAAAGTAAATCGACTACTGAGCTAAGTTCTCACAACAAATTATTTACGTCAATATATATGTGCACACAGTTGTTTATGCGTTATTTATTATGCAACATTAATATAAACTAAAAATCAAGTTGATATTAAAAAGTAAAAGTTAATGTAAAGCATATTTCGAATGACAGATTTTGACAGAAAAAAAAATCAATTGGATTTCTAACATGTGAAATTATTTTTTCCCACATTTCAACCCTATATTTATAGTTGTCAGAACACTATATAAAAGGAGGAATGCCTATCAATGAGATGATAGATAGATGAGAAATACTTTGAACATCTGCCTAGACACACAATACCAAATTTAGAAGGTGCCATAAGGATAGGCAAACAGAAAATATAGCTTTCCTGTAGGAGGATGTCTGAAATTAGACAATTAATGTGTTGGAGGAAATCCAAATGGGATTGGTTTTTCTTAAGGCTATGGCAATATCAACTTTGCTTTGAAATTTTTATTTATATAATTGTTGTCAAATACATTTTCTTACACAAATCTACAAACAGATTTATGAATGAGAGAGAGAGAAAAAATAAAATAAAAAGTTGTTAAAAATACTATTGGTTTATTATAAAATAACAAAATAAAATAAAATAATATTAGATAAAATTTGATGAGCACTTAATTACAAGTTTATATATATGACTGTGCATTTATATATATATGGATTTCTTTACGACAGTTCATATACTCAAACACGCATGCACACACATATAAACATTAATATATAAATTTAACAAATATAAACAAACAAAAAAATAATGAAAAATTTCAAGGATGCAAAGAATTCATCCTCTAAAAGCGAATTGCTGGAGGAAGATTGTAGAAGTTCAGTAAATATTGTTTGAGATTTCTGTGTTCAGAGAGATGCTTTTTAAGTTTCAATGTAATTTTTCCAAATCCAAGCACTAAATTCTTTTGGCTTTTTGGGGGCTACAATGAGACCCAGAGTGGCTCATCTGCAGCTATTCTGAATATTAATTTTACTGTTTGTGTCCATTTGATAGCAAAACCTTGAACTTAAATATATTAATTGATATTTAGTTCCAACTAAAACCACAAGATGACAGCATTGTTGAGAAAAGTAAAACAAAGCCAAGGGAATAGGTTTCCAAGCCAAGTAGTAGGTTAACACTGTATTCAAAAATTGTCATTGCATTTTGCACAACTCTAGCTTTATTAAAATCTTGAAATTGAAAATCATATGTTTATACAGTAATAAAGAGACACATTTTATGCAATCTCAAAGAAATGCCAGACCTAATTGGAATAATTTGCATGTTGGTTTTAAAATAAATTGAACATTGTTATTAGAACTATCTATCTATAGCTTTGAAAATGAAGGCATCGTTCCTTCGAAAGCGCTAAGTATAGAAATAAATAGAATAATATAAATAAATATATATTGAGTTTTAGTGTGGAGATATTACCGTAAAATATCTTATCTTATTACATATATAAACCACGCATTTAGTTATTTAATAATTACTTATCTCTATAAAATTAAATGAAATATTTATTTTTTAGTAAGTATATGATGTCTATTTATATATTGGACTATTTCTCATCTAATATTAAATACTGAATGTCTTTAGAAAAGTTTAATTTTATTAAAATTTTTAAATTACATTCAACTGTTAATAAAAGCGCATTTTGAGTGGGATTCTTCTTCTCTCTTCTTCAGGTGTTGCTGACCTGAACAATGACATTATACTAGCATGGGGATCAAAACCACTCTCTTCAGGGGTTGCTGACCTGACCAATGACATTATACTAACATGGAGATCAAAACCATTCTCTTCTTCAGATGTTGCTGACCTGACCAATGACAATACTAGCATGAGGATCAAAACCACTTTCTTCTTCAAGTGTTGCTGACCTGACCAATGACAATACTAGCATGGGAATCAAAACTACTCTCTTCTTCAGGTGTTGGGGACCTGCCAAATGACAATACTAGCATGGGGATCAAAATCACTCTCTTGTTGCTGACCTGACCAATGACAATACTGACATGGGAATCAAAACCAGACATTTAAATTCTTGAATATTGAATTTTAAAGTAATGCTTTAACCAACCATTTTTCTTGTCAGGCCAGCAACACCTTAAGAAGAGAAAATAATACCACTCAAAATGTGTATATATTAACTTGGTATGTGCTATTACTAACAATTGAATGTAATTGGAAAATTTAAATAATCTTACATTTTTCTAAAGCCATTTGAATACTTAATAATAGATAATGGAAATAATTAAACATATAAATATAAGTAAAATGCAATCATCACAAAATTTCAGGAAAACACTATAAGATGTTTACATTTAGCGTTTATTTGAATACGTTTTTTATAAGTCAAAGACAGTATAATAATGTCAAACAAAGAGTGATTAATCAAAAAAAAATAATAAGGAAAATAAAGGCCAGGTAAAAAAATATAACTGATATTTCTTATCATTTTTTTTTTCATAATTGTAGATTGAATTTTTAATTTCAAAAGTTAAGTTCATTACTTGAATGTATTCTTTTCTGATATACATTACTAATAAAAATTTAAACAGGCAAAACTCTCCATACAGTAGTGTCACTCAGTGCCAATCAGAGTAATCAATGGATGCCAGAAGGCTTGTGCATAAAATCCCCATCTAGTGCCTAACTCATCCAATATCCCCCAACTAGTTTCTGGCTGGTAGCCTTCATCAGTGAGGAGCCTTGGATCTGAGAGGACTGCACCTAGATCTTAGGATCTAATGCAGGGGTCCCCAACCCTATGCCTGCAGGCACCATGGCACCTGCAGACCATTTTACGTGTGCCTGCTGCTATCCGAACACGATAAAAAATTATTTATCTGATATTTGTAATTTCTTATAAATTATTGTATTATATTGTAATCAAATGTTAAAATTTTATTTTTGAAATAAATATTTTTTTGTACATTATGTGTATTATTAACAATATCCAATTATAAATTTACATTGAAAAAATAAATGGTGCCCGCTACCTGACCAGTATTATAGAATGTGCTCTGAAGTGCAAAAAGGTTGGGGACTGCTGATCTAATGCAACCCTCCAGCAGCCATCTTTTATCTCTACTTAACTACAAAAGTATGAGAATCAAATTGAAAACACAAAAATATTTTCAATCTAAGCTCATTAGCTTATATAGTGTAAGAATATGGAGAGTTTTGCCTGTTTAATAACAGTTATGAGCAAGCATATAGAAAATGGTGGTTTAATAAGAATTTAGTGATTTCTTAATCATTGAAAAACATTTTTTTCAGCCTGAAGTTAAACAAAATCATTTATTCTGATTATTTATTTCACTTGATTATTCTTTTTGTTTGTTTGTCATATTGATATATTATTTTTAAGATGACTTTCATATGTTGAAGTTATCATTTTAATTAATATGTAAAATTTCAATGGACAATAAAGATTTATTTATTAAAAATTATAATGACAAGAAGATAAAACCAATCATTAGGTTCTTCAACTTGCTGGATATAATAAGTATAGAATCCATTACTACAAAAGTATGTCTTCATTGGATTGGACATGTAAAACGAATGAACAATCCAACACTTCACACAAGGTTGTTTTATGATGAACTGGAGCATAATTTTTGGGGAGAGATAGACCCTATCTATGTTATAAAGATTATCTCAAAGTCATTCTAAAGAAATACAGTATTGGTCATTTTTATTTAGGAAGATATGGCAGAGAATAGAATACATTAAAAAGCTACAATAACATACAGTGATGAAGTATTTCAGAAAGAAAGCTTTTCTGCTGAAGAAATTAAAAAACAGAATCATAAAATATCAACTGAAAAAATGATTACCATGTTCTACATGTGGACATATTTTGATTCACAAATTGGTTTGCATAATCATTGCAAATTTCATTTCTAAAACAGTTTTCTTTTTTTAAAAAATTAGAATGGCCATATTTGTTTATGAGTAGCTGCTATATCTATGCATATTTATGTCAGAATAATTAATGGGTAAATTCAACTATATCTAAAATTAAAGTATAGTTTTGTGCTTAAAATAACTGCTAAATAAATATATAATTAGTTAAAAATTTATATTCATGTCAGTAAGCAAAATTTTTTGAAAGAATACAAAAAAAAGTAGGTAGATATGCATTGACTTGGGAAACTGTGGACAACAACTAAGTTTACTCATATTAAAATGGGATGAACTCTTTTTAAAGGGGGAAGTCAAATATAATTTTAAAATGTTTGGAAGGTTACAGTATATGAATAGAAGTAGATTAATAAAGATCATGTTTAAGTAGATTATGTGGAGATGATAATAAAAAAATTAAGGAAGAAAGGTTTTATAATATGCAAAGTTGTTAGGTTCACAATTTATTTCTACGTACTTATACAAGAAATTAGATGTGTATAGAATTAAGAGGAGTGGAAAAAGAGGACAGACAAATGGGTTAAAAAATGAATTAGAGTTATAAAAAGAGGATAGATGAATGGGTTAAAAAAAGGAATTAGAGTTATAAAAAAAAATGTGCAAAAAAGTAATTATTTAAAAATAAAAATTATAGAAAATATGAAGGGCTATATAAAAACAGAAGATACATATTGTTATTTGCTGCAAGGGAAGCTTTAGATATCAGTAGACAAAAAGCAAAAAATAAAATGATTTGAATTGTAGATCTAGTATATGTGAAAATGTGGAAAATAATATTTAATTCTTATTTTTGGAATGTAGGATTTTGAAAGAACAGAATAAATAATATAGAGAATGGAAAAAATTTAAAAATAAAACATGTGAAAGAATTAAAGATTTTTTGTTTGCTTTTGACAAAATTGGGGAATATGAAGAAAAAAATAGCATTTAGGAAGTATGATGTAAATGAATTCATTGGGCATATAGCAGAACCATAAAAACTTTTGATTTTATTTTAAGGAGCCATTTTACATCATATTACCAAAGATTTAATATATATACTTGTATCCTATATTCTACCCTTCTGTCAATTGTTTTAAAATACTGGCATATACTTTATAATAAAACTCACTAAACTATAATTGCGCGTCAAGCGTTGTTAGCTGAGAGGTCATCACAGCCACCTTGCAAGCAAGTAGTTGGTTACAGACGGTTGTGGGTTTGCTTCCCAGCTGATACTATGACATATGAAAAAAAAACAACTATAATTGCTGAATAAATTTCAAAAATAGGCAAACAAGCAAGTTAACTTGAGTTAAATCTTCATGATCTGGGATCTTTTAAGTCATTCTATAATTAAAAACCTAATATAAGGTTTCTACATAATGGATCATGCATTAGCTAGAATTAATCACAGGAACCTAGATTATACTAGCATTGAGTGACCATTGGGTAATTTAGTGCTTATTTAAAAAAGATGAAGATAGATGTCACCACTGTCTAAAAACTTTCACACGAGTCTTTCAAATTTATTTAAACAATTTACAAGTGAAATGTTTTAATTTTGTACAAAAAATATAAATTCTTGCATGGAGTAATAATTTCTTTTTTTTTTTAAGTGTCATAGCATCGGCCGGGACGTGAACCCGCAACCCGGGCAACTGCCTGCAAGTGCAAGGCAGTTGCGCTGACCTCTCGACCACCAATGCAAGACATAATTTCAGAATATTTATTAAATACATAAATGCATTAACAGTCAGTGAAAACATAATAAAGATAAAATAAAACATTGATAAAAAAGTACAAAAAAAAAAAGAAAGGAAGTTGATTTATTAAAATATTAACAATGGAGTCAAAATCATATGACACTTGTAAAATGTTTTTGGTATTTAAATATTTATATTAATAGTATTTGTAATCTCCTTTCTTTTTCTTCAACTTATATGCATTGATAATTTCTTAAATCTAACTATATTCCCTATCTTATGCACATAGTCAAAGCAACATCTTGTCTCCAATGAAGACTACTGGATGGCCAAAACTGTAAGCAAATAAAACAATAAGAACAAGCTGTTGTACTGAATAACTGTATAAATGAATATAATCACTACATTTAACAAATAATAGTTATCAATTCATGAATGAATTCTGAACAAATTGAAAAAAAAATGTATCTAATTGAAAAATATACTTCTATCACCACCACCAAAAAAAAAAAGTTCATAGGAAGAAATGTAATGCCAAGTTTTAAGCAAGTTTATATTGCAAGACAAAAAATAATTTTATAGTACATTTACATATGAGTGCATAATTTCAATCTCAGTGTGCACTCCCCCTAATACTAACAGACTTATTAATAATTCGAAGGATAGAATAGATCCATCTCAGACACCCCAAGTCGTATACAGTATTTCATGCACTCAGGCTGGATGCAGTGCCACATACTATGGGGAAACCAAGGCCTCTGTTCATAATAGAGCTGCTCGACACAGTTATACTTACAGAAAAGCAAAAAAGAACAATGATAACTTCTCAATATTCTTCGAACATGAGAAGCAGGTTGGCCATGTGTTTGAACCTGGCAGCCCCAAGATCGTGTGCTCTGAAGCCAATGACTGCAAAAGAAAAATCAAGGAGGCGTATTTTGTTATCAGTGATAACAATGCCATCAATAGACGCGACGTGTTTTTCTATCTCAAAAAAATGGACAAATTAATTTGCATTCGCATATTTTATTAGTTAGCAACATTACATAAATGATTTATAACTTATGTTCGCCATGAATATGAGAAAAAACCTCATAAGTGCTCAGCCTATTTAATTGTTTTGGTTTTTGCAGCTTCTTCATCAGTGGGTAAATCACTTTTATATGCTATTACATGTATAGATAGTAAAATATCAAATCATACATCTTGTGACTTAATTTAATAAGTTTGTATTACAAATGTAATATAATGACCATGCTAATAGCTCTACACAAGCTTTTCTCATAAATGCCACAAGAGAAAGCATTTAAAAATCTCTATCTAAAATAACCCCTATCCCCAAACCAGTTCTAAGCTACTGGCTATCCTTAGTGAAGCACTAGGATATTCAGACACTAGATCTACAATACCAGTTCAAGCTCAGCATTTATCTAATAATACTTAACTATTAATTAGAAAATCTGAAATTTTCAAACATCTATATGTCTTCAAATCCAGCTATCTAATTTAAATAGCTATATGGACCTGAACAAACTTCAGCTTATATATTAATAGCCTTAGCAATATAACATCATCAAAGCTTTGAAATCAAAACTATAATAGCTGAAGTATGTTCAGGCCCATATAGCTTTTGTTAGATAGCTGGATTTGAAGACATATAGATGTCTGAAAATTTGATTTTCTACTTAATAGTTAAGTATTAGATAAATTCTGAGCCTGAGCTGGTATTTTAGAACTAATACCAGTGCCTCACTGATGAGAGCCAGTAGCTTGAAACTGGTTTGATGATAGGGATAATTCTAGAGAGATTTTTAAATGCTTTCTCTTGTGGCATTTATCGGAAAAGCTTGTTTAGAGCTAATTAGCACACTCATTATATTACATGTATAGATATATTTAATGATTAATTATATAACAATTTAAACATCAGTAAGATTATGGAATGAACTATTTTTCACATATGCTAGACTTGATACACACTCTTTTCAGTCAATAATTGTTTTAAAACCATAAGTTGTCTACCTACAGTTAAAGCTTATTCTTGAAATACAGAGAGCATACCAATAGCGCAAAGAAACTCTTAATTGATAAGTGTGGTAAGAGAAAATATTTAAAGTCTCTATCCAAAATACTCTTATCCCCAGACCAATTGGTTTCAAACTTATGGCTCACCTCAGTGAGGAGCTAGAATATTCAGACACTGAAGTGAGACAGAATCTCGAAAACAATTAGTGATGAATATTTCAGATAAATTTTAAATATTTTCTCTTACTGCACTTATCAATTAAGAGCTTGTTTGAGCTATTGATATGCTTTCTGTATTTCATTTTTGTAAATACAAGCTTATAAAAGCAAGGTCATGTTATATATGACTTGCTTTATTGATAATTAAAACTTACTCTTAAAATAAACTAACAACTGGGTCTGAATTAGGGTTTGAACTTATTATTAAATTGGCATTTACATAAATTGAATTTGTATAAATAATATGCCAATTTAATAATCAGGCTAATAATAAATTCAAATATGGTTGATAGTTGTTACTTTTATTTAAAGAATAAGTCTTAACCATAGAGAAACCCCCTATGGTTATGAAACAATTATTGATGGGAGAGAGTATGTGTCAATTATAGTGTATGTGTGAAAAATAGTTCCTTCCACAATATTAGAAACATAAATCGCTATATTATTAATCATTACATAAATATAAACTAAGAAGATTCAGTGTTGTAGGTAGTTAAAAATGAGAAACTTTCTCTTCTCTGTAATACATAAACTGAATTTATACCAGTAATATGCCGATTTAACAATCAGGCTAATAGTAGGTTCAAATCTTAATTCAGACTTTGTCAATAATTATTAGTTTATTTAAAAAATAACTTTCAACCATAAGTGAACCATCTATGGTTTTAAAACAATATTGACAGAAGAGAGTGTGTCAGTTCTAGCTAGTTTCTTTCACAATCTTACATGGATATATTAACACAGATTTTACTCTCTGGAAGTGCTATTGTTTTCTAACCATAGTGCTCAATAATTTATGTAAAAAGATAATAATCTGTCTCTTATGCTTTAAGTTGTTACATAGAGGATTATAGAAATTGGGTTTCAAAAGAGTAATCTTATGACTTACATGTATCATGGCATTGTAAATGCTATAAATCTTGAATTGTCATCTTGCAAATGATGTTTCAAACCAATTTCTCTCTTTATACATCTATTTCATGTTAGAGATATTTATCAAGTGCACTAACAATTAACTACAAATAAATAAGAATTGATAAATATAAATTATATTTTGATTTACTGGTGCCAAACTTACTTCAGCCACAATTTTGATACAATATATCTTACATAAATACACTAATTATTATCATTAATCATTTACAAAACTAGAGATTATATCTACCCAATAACTTTAAACCCTTGTTGAAGATTAATATATCCGATTTTTAAAAATTAAACGACATATATATATTCTAACCTCTCCCCCCCGCGCTTCGCGCGCGTCCTCCTCCACACAATTAAAATTGTTTATAACGAATATTCCGGGTTCTAGCTCAGTTTAACGAATAAATACATGAAATATCCAGCATTAATTAAAATGATTACTAGCTCTAATTTTTAAAATACAAATACAGTTATATTTTTAAAAAAAAATGAATTAACAAATATTTATTATTTTCATGAGACATGGAGTGACGATACGGGGAATGAGATAGACTACATTGAGATATTATCCACATGATACTATCTCAATGGCATAAGAACACTATTCCTCCTTTTACTATTCTAAATAACTAATTTATAGTATTCTTATGACTTTCTAAGCTCTTTTCACTACGATAAAATAATCATGTCTTAATATTCTTTGTAATAAGAATCTAGCTCAATTAAATAAAATTAAGTAAATAAATAGAATAAATAAAATAAAATCAAATCTCAGGTTCATAAATTGTATTCTAACTGATTTTAAATTACGGTAGTAAACTATGAAAAGGGAATTTTATGTCATAAATTCACTACGCAGTAACTAACAATAATAAATAATAATAATAATAACAACAATAGTATAAGTATAATCTTATTTCTTCCTAAATGAAATAAATAATTACGTACGTGGTAGTATTTTAATAATCTGACAACAGAATGTGTGGCAACAATAGCATATATTTTAATGTAACATTGTGGCAACCAACTTATGACCAATAAATGATATACTTATGATCTTTTAATTTTATCATACAAATAAATTTTCAAAATTATTATAACACTTTGGGTTTACTCTTTTTGTGCAAAAACTATATGTCTGTTTCAATTATAAGTGTATTGTGATATCATGCATCCATGTGGAGAAATAACAACGAAGACACAAAGCTTTAAAATAAATTTACAACAAAGTTTATTAATAACATAAACAAATAACAATATTTTACATTATGTACATGGATATCCTTACTCTCCTATAATAAAATTATTTTACTAGTTTATAAAATTGAAATCAAACTTCTACTTATTTTTTCTAGTTAACTCTTATCTTTTAAATGCTTAAGAAAATACAGTATTATTATTATTGGATTTCTTATTATAGTTTAGCTTGTTACAGAATGTATTTCTCATATAATTATTATTAACACTTTGTATCCCTACTATTATTATATTTATACCTTTTTACAAAATTACATTCGTATTAAACATTCTACAAAACAATAAAACTCTAGTTTTATTAGTTGTATGGAATCCTATAGATTCAAACATTCTTCTACATTCAGTATTAGGTTTTATTGTTCCTTATCCGAAGTTTATTAATCTAATATACTCATCCAAGCCTTACTTTGGATGGTAATTACAACTATTAACACCCCATGCACAAATATATGTCTATCACACATTATTGAATTATTTCTTATTAAATATGCAATATTTATTTTCTAAAAATTATTTCAAACATTTAAATTTTATTATCACTTTTATAAAAAAAAAACTTTGTTTAGATTTCTCTTTTTTAAAAATCTTATATTCATTTCCGAATTGATTTGAAACTGTATCATATGATTCTTTCTCTCTTTATGATATTTTGTACTTTCACTTTTAAAGTTACACAATTCTTACACATTCCAGTAAATAAACTATTCTTACATAGACGATAACATATCTTCAGTTCTATTTTATTCATTATTTCTGTAAAATATCTCTCTGACGATGCAGATTCACGAAACAAGGATAGCGAAAATAGATGCACAGGATCAAAATATAACTAGAATATTATCCATCATAAACCTTGACAATAATGGCACAGTGAATTAAAAAAAAACACTATAGAGGAGTGACCTTTATCTGTCTACCCACCTCTATTATAGGAGTGATGCTAAAGCTATTTCTTCAGCTTTATATAACATCAAAAAGTTTAAAAGATACGCAAAAACACTGTCCAAAAATATATGTGTTCAGTGATAGGGCTTAGTTAGCTATACTGAAATCACACAAACTAACTATGATCCAAATACTTTATTTTTCTTATTTCTTAACAAAACATCATCTTGGTTTCCTCTACACTAGTACTACCAAGTCACTATCCGATCTTATTTCTCAAGATTTTTCTATACAGTACATCGACAAATTCCTATCTGCATTTCTAACAATAATAAAATTCATTTATTTCAAAACTATACCGCTGTTCTTTAAGAAAATCTCTTTACTACTTTTCTCGTATATTTATCGTATACAAACTATTTTAAAATATTTGAATACTTTACAACATGAAAGTTCAAAAGAATCACACAATTGTTCTGTTATATTATATTATTAATTGTACCTTAAATAACTTATTGCTTGCATATTTAAAATTACTCCTATCTCATAACATGTTTTAATGTTGTATAAAATATGTACATAGAATTTAAACTTTCACACATCATTCTTAATCAATCGATGATCTAAAAAAAATACATTATGCATTATAAATAAATATCCAAATTACCAAAACGATCTTTATCTTCTAGATCGTGTTCTGTGGGCTTCACCATCCCATTAATTCTTGTAGATATTAAACTTCCATACATACACTTTATTTTTTAAAACAATATTTCTATCATTCCATTAAGCTATTATATTTAAATCTCATTATTATTAAATTTATGTTTATATGTTTTCCCTAATCTCACATAGCATTTTATATTTTAAATATAATCAGTAAAAATATTTAAATTATATTTACGGTACTTCTTTATCGAACTTGCTTGAAAATTGTTCATATTAAAGCTAAAAAAAAATATTTTATTTCTTCTTCAGTCACTTAATGTTCTATTTTAAAGTAAAACAATTACTACTGTGTTTAATAAATATTCATAGACGACAATCCTTGGTTTTCACAACATTGAACCCAATTATTAATTCTGATATTCTCTTCTACTATAGTCTGCTAGTATTTTCCCGCGCGATTGTTCCGATGCATCTTCTAGGTACTTTATTTAAATCTTCAATAAATTTCCGGTTTCCATGGATCCATTTTTATTAAGTAATCTAATTTTATCTTTTCTAAATCAAACATTTCCTCCATTGAATACGTTATAATATTTTTTTTTTTATTTTTAGATAAAGTTTTCGGCTCCTTTTTTATAAAATATATAATAGCACTTTCATATTCTTCTTTACTTTAAAATTCTGGTACTATATTTTTAAATAATGTTTCTCCTTTAAAAGATAAACATTATTTCTTCATCATTATTTTCTTTATAATAAAAACGCATATTAAATTTTTCTATAGAGAAGAATAAATAACTTTAAATTAGCCTTGTAAAATTGGTGCGTCATAATTTTTTCCTGACGGCACGTAACTTCTCTTTTAAATTTTCATATAGCGTCCCAATTATTTTTCTCTGAGTGACAATAATACGTTTCTGGTTGAGCATAAATAAAGCTGTATTAAGACAATTTCCAAATATTTTTCCTTCAGCAATATTTTTAGGTAATTTTCCTCGTACTTCCATCTCTACTGTAGGGTTTTGGTTAAACTTGAATAAAATTCCCTGGTAAGACAACTTTTAAATTAGCAATCCATGTCGATATAGTCCAAATATATTATATGTTACAGAAGAACTTTTAAAATAAATACTAAATTTCAAATTTATATCACTTTTTCAGCTACGGTGTTATCAGCTATAAAAATATGTTACTTTCTCTTTCACTTACACATTACTTCTCCCCCCGCTTCGCATAATTCTTATACTTTGTCTGCTAATTTACCTCCGTTGATTGGTTAATGATTTCTTTAGCGCGAACAAATTTACACATTTAGTTATATAACAGATTAGACTTTTAAAATAAAGAATTGATGACGTCATGTCTCAAAATATTATTTAGACTAGCATTTTTAAATTCAATTATAGTTTTACAAAATTATTTAAACTTTTAAAACAATTATTAAAACAATATTTAATATTTTAACTTTTACTTTAATGATCGATGGCAATTATATTTAGTTTCAAATTCACAAACTTTATTATTTTAACAAGCGTGTGTGTGAAGGTATATAATATACAGTCACGTGTTTACTAACTTTATCAAATAATTTTTTATTTTCGTCTCGGTCTAAATTACCAAAACTGATATTTTAAAAAATTTGGAAAATAATTTTAAAATGTTGAACCAAATATAATTCTCACCATCCTAAAGTTTATTAATAAAATATACTCTATTAATTTTGATTATTAAACACAATTATAACACTACATATAGCATTTATTTAATTTATTAGTTTTAAAATATTATATTCAAATTATTATTATACTTTTAACTATTCATAGCTGTGTTATTTTATATGGCCAGCTTTTACAACCATAAGCAAGGATGTAATTAAGCTTTATTTAACTGTTTTCTTTTAAAATAATTTATTACATTTTTATATACCAAGTATTTTCAGCTTTCAATTGTACTATAAAATCTAATTATCCTATTATTATTTATATATCCTACAAGCATAACTTAAAATTTAAAATTTTTTTAGTAATTGACCTTTCTATCTTATTATGACCTACAGACGAGGGCACAATATATATGTGTTTCCAAAAAAACAAATGTCTGGGAGATGTGAATTTATTTAATACATTAATAGAAGATATTAATTATACATAGGAAAGAGACATATGAATAACTCAATTGTGTGTGTTTAATTTTAAAAAAACACCCCAGATCTATTAATTTTAACAAGAGTATAAAGTGAGTTAGAGATAATCTCTAGTTTAATAAATGATTAGTAATAATCATTACTGTATTTATTTACGGTGGATTGTGTCAAAGTTGTGGGTGGAGTGTGACACTTGAAAATCAAAATATAACTATTTACTATATTAATACACACTGTACATATAATAACAATATATATGATAGTGACCTGGGTTAACCGACGAGTGCTGTTTTAGCACGAAGTGCATCTTGGGGATCATTCGTCTTTATTCATATATTTTCAAGTGTGGATGTTATTTAATACATTTATAAATCTTGATTACTATTTTATAAAAATGTGCCTATTGAATACTTTTTGCTTTTCAGCTGAAATTGACAAACTAATCTCTTATTATGACAGAAGTTTCATTTAAACAAATTCATCAAATGATTTTGTTCTTTATTCATAATTTTTTTTAGTTATTTGAAGATGATTAAATAGCATATATTTATAATATTAACATACTTAAAAAGATGGCATATATCAACCTTTAATTTATTATAATTATTAATTTGTCTTGAGATTGATTGTCGTTCCAATCATTGCAGTAAGTAATAAATTGTAGTTTTTTTTTCATTTTTAGGAAAAAGAAATTTGGGATGTATTAAAAAAACAAGCTTGACAACTTTGCGCTGATAACAAAAAGTCTTTTTCCCTTTAAAAAATCAAGTTGTTTGTCTCCAATATTTATGCATTGTATAAAAATGGGACTCACCAACTCAAATTATTCAGTCAGTTAATCAGTGTTTTTGCCTTCGTTATTGTGCATTAACAATCACTTATTCATCATAAGAACTTCAAAACAATATGGTTTAAAAAATTTCCATAAAAAATATTGGGACGCAAAGTATTAATGGACTGTTTTTTTTTTTATATTTACAAATGTCTATAATCCATTAAGAAGATTTCACTAATATGCATCTATTGTATATTAATAAAATAAATGGGATCACCGTAGTAAGAAAGATATACATAAAAAAATACATTAAAGTTTCATTTGAAAATAATCTCATATTTAATATCATCAACTAAAATAAACTATTGCTTTAAAAAAAAAAAAAAAAAAACATTTAGGATCGATTTATATAATTAATTTTATAAATTCTTAAAATGTATCTATATAATATGTATCTATAAAAGTACAAAAGTCTGATGGTACAATATTAGCACTTTTACCTACTACATTTATGATTAAGAACCTTGAGCTGCAGTGATAGCATGTCCGCCTATCACATATATGATCTGAGTTCGAATTCAGAATCAATAAACTTGGATTTTTCCCCCAGCAGGTTCAAGTGCTACCAATAACACACTTACTCACTATCTATAATTAAGAACCTTGAAATGTAATGGTGAGCCGTCCATCTATTCTATGACCCGAGTTCAAATTCAGACTACATAAACTTGGAAATATTTTTTAGCCAGCTCAGTATTTTTCTTTCAATTTAGTATTGATCAGTGAGTATCTAGTTATTATTAGCTAGAAGGTAAACCAGGGATGAGTGTTTCAAGTCCTTATTGTTTAGCAAACACTTATTGGGCAATTCAAAGGCACTCTCTACTTATATAGTATTAAAAAAACATCTTACTATATATTTACAAGATATTATTTAAACTTTTAACTGTTTCATTAAAAAATGGCTGTTGCAAGAGCAATATATAAATGTAATCTGTATTCTGTCTGAAGAAATTGAGAAAGAGTACAGTAACCAAACAGTAATGTTTCCATTGCTTACTATCACCTAACAATTTATTAAAACTGTTTTAATATATTTTGTTTGGTAAGTGATCAGCTATGCTAAACCAACTTATATTGAACTCTCACCCTTTTTCAAACACTCTGGCAATGAAAGCACTTTTTTGAGTGTATTTGCAAATAGATATTGAGACTTAATTTTTTAGTGCATTTAATGTTTATGTTATATGTATGTAATGACTATGAATTGCATAAAATCTTTGCCATAAATATTCGGATATTGATTTTTCAAATATAGTAGCAGCTCAAGTGTAGGGCTTGCAGATATACAAAAGATAAAATAGAATAGGCCTTGATATAAAGTGGATGTTCAAAATATTTTTCCATTACCTTCAAAGTCTCACTTTAGTGAGAAATCAAGCATCATTGTGATTGCAGATCAAGAAAAGTAATATTTATACTGAAAGTTAAAAAGGTATATAAGCAAGAGGTCCCTACAACCAACATGAGAAGGTATTACAGAAAATATCACATCAAAATGGCCTTTGTCATATAAAAAAACTTCATATATTTCTTGAAATTAAGACATTCATTATCTTTAACTTGCTTGTGAAATATCTTCATTTTCCTAAACTGAATATTTAAAATATGATCATCCTAATAAAATCTTTATTAGTTTTATTAAGTGATGGAATATCTGAGAAAACATTTTAGATGCAAAATCAGCTTATTGATCTGTGAAATTCACATAATCTGAAAAATGTACGATACTAAGAACTTGTTTTGAATTGGAATTTTTAAAATTCTTTAATAAGACAAAAATGGATATACACATGACATTCTCTTGCATATTGGAACTGGAACAATATAAAGTCCACTACTCTAAAGTGGTAGGCCTACTGGATGATTATTTGGGCAGAGTAATATATCATTGTGGATATTTGGTATAAACCACAACAACTTTCAAATCTAGTTGTAAATGAGGATATTTATGACACTATAAACATCAACAAAAATATTTTGCCTCAAGAGTTCAGAAATTGTGGGCTTCATGTATACCATTTACAACTTTAACCGTAAAAGTTGAAGACAAAAACAAAAAAAAAATGGTGATAACCACTATAGTAATGGGTTATGACACTATACATAGATATAGAGCAACCAAGAGTTGTCTTATTGCCAGACAATCAATATTAGCAAAGAAATATTATAAATCAAGTAGTTAGGTATCTGACCGAGTACTTGGAAATAGATATATTTTATAAATTGAATAAGAATACCAATATGAATTTCAAAATACATATTCTTGAATAATGTGGTGAAACTAATGCAATCCTAGTTTTACGTCCGTAAAAGAAAGACTTGGTCTTTCTTTTTCATCTTTTTGATTATTGCTATTATTTTCCAATTCGTAATCTGCTTAGCTCTGATAATAAAAAAAACACCAACTGCTTGTTATATCTGCTGCTCCAAAAAAGATGCAAATAGAAAATGTACTAGAAAGTGTCTTGTTGTAAAGAGTGTGTGTGGAATTGGACTTTGCATGGAGGTTTGTTTCAAAATCTATTACACAAAAAATATATTATCAAAATAATTATTGCCTATACTAAATAAATTTATTACAAATAGATTTTGTTGATCCTTGAAAGTTAGAATTTTAGAGATATACAAGAATAAGAAATCATAATAGCAAACTAGTCTGGTGCTATTTGATGAGTAGGCATTAGATATGGATTTTATGCATAAACTTTCTTGCATCCACTGATTATGAAGGTTTGCACTTGGTGGCAATACTGTATGGAGAGTTTGTTATTGTTATTAACAACCCGTGTAAGCATATGAAATGGTGATTACATGATAACAAATCATTAAAAAATCTAAACTTTGATGGATAGTGATTATATCTCTACTTTGTTTTTCTCTATTGAATTTTAGCTATTAAAAAGTATGCCCATTGAAATTTCAATGCCAAAGAAGGACAACTAATATTTCTTCAGCAATAAAATCCATATAATACCGATCTATCAAAAAAGAGTATATTACAATAAATTGCATGCCATTTTAGAGAAATCTGAAAATAAAAAACAGATCAAACAATTTTTGTTATATTTTATGAAAAGTCGCAAAATATATATGCTTTTATTTTAGTGTTAAGTCTGTAAAAATATTAACATATGCTGAATCGTGAGAGATGTTAAGCTAAGAACCTTGTGCTTAAAAAAAGTATTTACAATTGTTCAATTTTAGATCATTCATAAATAGATGCACAATACATGTTTGTTTTTTATATTACAGTATTAAAAATAATTAAACAATTATATATATCTCTTTATTTTGACTGCAAATTCCAAAAACATTACAAGGTTTAAAATTAATAGAAACATATTTTATCATAATTGCATTTAAAGGCCTGCTTATGCTAAATTAATATATGGAATTAAAATCCAAGATTCATTATTAATGCTAAGCTTAATACTAAATTCAACATTGCGATAATAAATAACTGCCTGGTTTATTGCTTGAGAATTAATTTGAAGTTTCAGTACTGAAAAGTGACAAATTTGATTTGCAATCCAAGGATCATCAAGTTGAGAATGATGTCAAATGACTTTTAATATGCTATCTTATGTCAAATAATGCCTCTAAGTGTATACACCTGGGTCTCGTTTTATGTGGTAGATAGGTTCCTCAGAAAACGCGCACAAAAAGACTTAACTTACCTAGAAAAATGGGGGATACCTACTGTAATTTTCTAAAAATCGCATAAAAGCAAAGCAACAACGTAAAATTACTTTAAAATTCGCATAAAAAAAAAAAATAAGAAAATAAAATATGACTAATAAAAAATTTCAAATTTTAAAAAAATTGATACAAGACAAACTTTTTTTACTAACTAAGGCCTGGACTACATTTATAGGCATTATTCAGTCGCTGATTACTCAATACACCTTCAAGCTTAAGGGAACAACCACACTGATGTGTGAATTGGACAGCCTGAATTGGAAAATTAAAAACTTCGATGGTCAGGATCACAATATTGACTACTTACTTGATCTAAAAACTTCATACAGATCGAAACAGTCAGCAGTAGCAGAGATAATAGCTACAAAAAATGCAAAGAATTACCTACCAGCTCAACATTGCTGGACCCGGGGTTATCTCAGGTGGGTTCTGGGGGCCAGAAAGAAACAGGAAGTTCCTACATCATTGCTCAACAATGGTGGCAACCTTACTGGTGCGAATATGATTTTACACATAGAGAGCCACTTTCAAACCTGCTATTAGGTCATAACCGGAGAGGCAGATCATGGTATTACACTCCAGGTCATCACCAGAAGGTTGCAGGGTCTCCCTGACAGTGTTCATCCTGGGATTCATACCATCCCGAAGTTTGTGTTCACTCACTTAAATTTTTTTACTGCGAGGATTATATTAAACAAGTTAAACTACCTCGCCATTGAAAGGAGAGTACTTCCTAACCTATATCCAATCACCATGGTCCCATTCATTAAAAAGAAGCGGGATCCTACCTCCCTTAGCAGTATCAGGCCGATATCGATGACACCAATTTTGTTCGAAGTCATGGAGGGTATAATAAAAAAAAAAATTCAGGTTGCCATTCTACAGAATATATCAGCCTCTCAATATACAAGGAAGGGATCATCAGCGCTGACTGCAATTGGTGAAGTGAAAATTATGCTTGATCACATTAGATCTAACAGAAAATCCCGGGCTGTGGCAGTTCAGCTGGATGTGTCCAATGCTTTTGATACAGATGTCAATATTCTTCTTGAATTGCTATCTCAGTTGGACATATCAAAACAGATAATTCAGATATTGGACAATCTCCTGAATAATAAGGCATATTCATATTTCCATAAATGGACATTACTCAGACGGATTTGCCCCTTCAAGATCCATACCACAAGGATCACCATTGAGTGGTCTATTGTTCATAAAGTACATTGAACCTCTGATTAAAGAGCTAGATCAGCTTCCAGGGATATATGTGCCCCAACTTAAAAAAAAACATCAAGGTTTTTGCATACATGGATGACATACTTGTGATTCTTCCATCCCGTAAACATCTGAAGACACTTCATTCCATAATTACCAATTATACTAAAGATTATAAATTATCCATCAATCCTCACAAGTCATCATCCTGGTGCATCAACACTGGTAGGAAAATACTATCCAATTTTTTAGCGGAACCTGTGTTTTCTGGGGTTTCCTATCTTCAAGTCACAGACTGCTATGTCTGTCTGCCTACAAAAATCCATCATAAGCAATGCTACTAAGTTGGTTCAGTCGCTGTCAAGGACATACCTGTCCCTACAAGGGAAGATTGCTCTGATTAATATGAAGATTATGGTGAGCATAAATTACTATCTGCCAATAATGACAGTTACCAAATCATTCAGCTTACAAATTCGGAGGTTCTGTGGTCAGCTCTTATGGAGAGGTCAGACCACTGCAATTAGCATTCACAGCCTTCAGTTTCACAGGAGACAGAATGGTATGGGTCTCCATTCAATTCAGACAATCAATTTCCAAAAAGAGCATTCACTTTTAGTAAACCTGGGAAAAAAAATACCCTCTATCAGATATTATAGAGACTGTAATACCTACTGACAGACCTCCCCCCAGTAAACACACATGGCTTGACACCATTATTAAACAACAATCTCTATACATCGGGCACTCAACAACAGTTTAATGATAAAATCAACATCTGGCAGGCACATCGCCTGCTGAATCCTGAAAATAGTTATTTATGCTCATCTAGGGTACAGCAATCATAAAATCACCACAATATTTAAATATCTGCTACTGAAGCCCAAACTTTTGGATTATCTGCTCAAGGTGAATATGGGCTCCATGCCAACTAATACATTCTTATACTATAAGCGGTTTCTAAATAAAATAGACCCAATTTGTCATGCCTGTTCTAGAGGAGAGGAGACCTTTAATCATCTGTTAAATATATGTCCAGGCTATAACAGTATTCGAAGTGTCATCTCTCAACACTGCATTATAGCAGTGGATAAAATCCTGGACATCAGGGGTTGTCTCTTCTCTGGAGACTTTACAGTTATCAGGTTATCTATCTTCCTGACATACGCTTTTTGGTACACAAGGTGCAGGACAAAGTTCACACAACCAACACCGGACCCCAATGCTATATTTTGCAATAGGCTTAAAGCTCTTCAAAACAAGGACAAGATACTACCCTCTAGATTTTTTGTTTAATAATACATGGAGCCTACTAGTATGGCCCACAGACTCTACATGAATTTTGGACCTGATATATCCATATTGTAGTGTATCGTGGAAGTAGTCTATGTTGCAACATGTTGGATTCTACTAAAGAGGCATTGATTTCACACTACATGTATCCCAGCTGATAAGTTTGCATTATTGGGTCAACATCAAAAGGGGTGGGCACTACCAACAAAATAGTACGCATTTACTCATATATCAACCTGCTAGTGCAGAGAATGGTTCTGGCATACATCTACCAGACCAACGTCAGCAATGGATGAGCCAACATTAACTAAATGTATTTATTATTCATCTGTACAATTTTATTATGTCAATAAATATATTTTTAAATAAACTACAGTATTTAATTTTATTCAAAACAATATATTTTTATGTGTAATTTACATTTTTTTCATACATATGTGGTATTTTAAACATTATCGCTATTTGAGACATCAGATTCGTCATGATGTGATGTACTGTAGCTTCTCCTTAAACGAAGTCAAGAGGAAATACAACTAAAATGTTTTCCAATTGCTGTTGATACTTCCCATTTCGCTAAGCGATCTAAAATTGAAATTTTTGTTTCCAAAGAAATTCATTTTCTTGAGTGTTTTTTTCTCTCGGTTAGAGTAAACTAAAAGTTTAAAATAAAAATAAGAACTTCGACTTACGATAATAAAAAAACACTGACTCATAACTGTTGGGCAAAATTTAATTAAAACTAACAATTAAAAATTAAATTCTTATTTTTGTCTTTAATTTTCAATTCTGTTTGAAAATCAAATTTCATCATTTCAGATCATATTAATTTCAGATCACGTTACGTAATTTTTAAATTGTTAATTACAATTAAAAATCAGATTTTAATTGTCAAATTTAATTGTGCCCTCTGCTGCTACTCATTTTAAAAATAAACTTGCAGATACTAAATGATTAATTAATTATGTACTTTTTATAAAAAGCAAAAATAGAACATGACTTAAAATGCAAAAATAACAACATACAGTATTTTTCATCTATAACGTTTGAACAGATTTACATTATAATCTTGTAAAATTTAATGTGTGTATATAAAATGGGGAAATTCTGATTTTAAGTGAATTATGAACTTCTTTACTGCATAAAATCTATTACAGTACTATTATAAAGCGCTGAAAATATTGAAATTATTAGTTGGAAGTCAAACTCCAATAATGCGCTGAAAATATTGAAATTATTAGTTGGAAGTCAAACTCCAATAATGCGCTATAACTTTAAATATGACGTGAGTGTGCAAAATTTATAATATTTAAAGTAATAGCGCATTATCGGAGCTCGACTTCTGACCTAATAATTTTTATTGCATAAAAGAAAACCGCATACAAATATATTAAGAAGAAACATGAATCGCATAACTTCAAAATCACATTAAATAAATCCGCATAAAACGTGACCCGGGTGTATTTAATTTTTAAATACAAAGAGTTTACATTTTCATACTCTAGTCTATATAAGATCAAAAGTATTATTAAATGAATTACATGTATATATAATTGTCGGATAGTGTTACACATGAAGAAAAGAACTATTGTAAATAAAAAATCCAAAACGCATAATTTATAGCAAATTCTAAAACCCCCCTTAAACAATGTTCAATTTAATCCAGTTTTAAGAAATAATTGCCTTGAACAGATAATGCAACATTAAAAATAGCTGTAGATAGATATATTCTGAATCCACCTGAGAGACATGGTAAAAAATTCTGTGATAAATCAAATAGAATTGTCATCTTCGGAGTGCCTTTTAATGCTTCCAGATGAAATATATTATTAGTAAAGATCATTGTATTACAGGAATAAAAATTAAGCATATAAAAATAATCATTCTTGACAAAGTGTTTATTACATCTTTCAAAATATAGTTAGCTAATAATCTCTATTATCAAATAAAAATGCACGATTTAGCATGTAGCTGATTTGTCAGTAGAATATGTTTGTCTTCATTCTCTTGACATTAATAAGTTTATTAATAACTCAAAAATTAAGTTAAATGTTAAGTAAAAGGATAATTCAACATATAGTATAAGCATGGGAATCTTGATGCTACTTAATATAAATTATTAGTGTACCATATTTCATGTCTTAGAAAGTGCATTCTATTTAGTTTGTGTTTAGTTCAGAGGCTTTCCATGTAGTATGAAATGTTTAAAATTCAGAAATTCTTGAATTTAAACAAAAAGTCAATCCATTTTAAAGTTTTGTTTATATATATACATTCATACTCCACAAATTCACAATTTGTTATATATGATTCAGAAGAAAAAGTATTAAAAAAATAAATAAGAGAAATTAAATATTTGGTCTCTGGGATCACAATAACCTTTTATTTTAAAATGTTTTTTAAATCATCAAATGTCTACTGAAAATTTGGAAAACCTTAATTTTATATACTTATACAGTTAATTTATTATTATTAATATAAAAACTGTTAAAATATAAGCTTATTTTTATACAAAATTTAAAATTTGAATACAACAAAATACTTAAAATAGTATTATTTTTGCTAATTAATTCCACCCCTATTATTTTCTTATCAGTTTTCTTTCCATTTAGCGATTCAATGTAATTTGACATTTTTTTTTAAAAATTGAGGGTTTTTCTTTTTTTGAATTTCTTTCCCAACTCCAGCTAAGTAAGATTAAGATATGTAAAATAAATCAAGCAGCCTGCTGTATTTAATTAATTTGTATTTACTTATTTTTTTTCTTTTATTTATGAATAAAACTATTACACGTATATGCAAGCAGAATCCAAGCCTTGTTGCGAATACTGAAATGCACAGATCATCTGTGATTTTTCTTGAATAGAGCAGACATTCCCATATTTCAATATATATATAAAGAAATCTATTATTTCAGGTGGTGAAATCATGAAGTGCCATCTGTATTAAATTTTAATGAACACCTCACTCGTATTATTTACTCTTGCATCAGAAGAAAATGGAACCAATACTTCACCTATAACATACATTAGTTATTAAACAAGTAGGAATAATGGTATTTGTGAGATTCAACATCAATTTTATGAATATTCAAACTAGCAATAATTAATATTTACAAGGAGAATCTTTAAAGTTCCCTTTTCATCTGTCTAGTGATTGAGTTATATCTGTTAAGTAATTTTCTTGTAAATGTTCCTATCACTGCCACAATCAAACTTTTCAGTGGGAAAAATCCATTTGTGATTAATTACCCCTCCTGCAATGTAACAAATGTTTTTCATGACTATGTGCTTTTATCTTTAATTTTAGTATTAAACCGTTATTCAATATCAGAATACAATCAATTTGACTTAATTTGATAGATATTTACATTTAGAAACAAAATAAATTCTAAAACTATTATATGGGAACTTGGAAAATATTAAAAAAAAATACAACTTCTTAATAAAAATAAAGAATGGTTTCATAATTCAAGTCAGGAAGAACAGATTAAATTTACAAAATGAACAAAATCTTTTGTATTGTTGACATTTGTTTGTAAAGTCTGAATGAAAATATATCAGTATCTGATGAATCTATCAAATTATGCTTTAAAATATTTACAATATTGTAATATATTTAACAGATTGTCAGTTATGATGGATTAGCAGCCTAGTTAGTAGATGCCTGCTCAATAATTTGCATTGTTAATGTTACAGTGAGAATTATTATGTTCTATTTTTAAAAAATAAAACATATATGTATAAAAAAATGTGAAATACTTTTGATTTTTATTAACTATTACATAATGATTTAGCAAAAATTATCATGAATCTTAATACACTTTGTGAAAAAATTAATGTTTTTGTTTTTCAAAATATTTTCTTGAAGTGACCTTGGAAAGCATGTGAAAATTTGATATCAAGGCAAGTTTTAAAAAGGTTTGAAGTCATCACATTTTGATTAGGCTAATATCTTTATTTTTTTTAAAAAAATTAAAATATCAGAATAAAATACTGTACCAGTCAAAACATGTTTATCCATCTAACATGAGATGGAACTCAAAAAATGTACTTCAAACCCAGCCAAGCCGAGATTTAGGTTAGGGACCAGCCTGGATTCGAACCCACTCTCCAAGCCCCAGATCAAACACCTAATGGATAACATAACAATGATGGCACATGAGAATTAATTATAAATTCGGCCCACTAGCAAAGTGGAGAAGACAATGAGACATCTATTAACTCTGACTAAACTAAAATATGTTTATGCTTGGCTGTATGTTTGGAAGTGGAGAAAAAGAAATTCGAACTACTCAAACAAGTTAGACAATATAGTTTAATATAATGACAAATTATTATACATTATTATATGTCTGAAGGTTTGTAATGATGGTATATTATAAGATGTGATATGTTGGACTATTTCCATCATTTATGAGTGAATGTTAAATGTATCAAAAATTTTAAACTTTCCAAATACATCAACTTGTTAGTAATAACACACAAATAGACCTGTATTGTCTATTTGAGTGTTATTACTAACAAGTTGATGTATTTGGAAAGTTTAAAATTTTCAATACATTTAACATTCATTCATAAATGATGGAAATAGTCCAGCATATCACATCTTATTATATATTATGACTTAATTATATACATTAGTGTGTCAGTGAATGAGCAAGCGGTCTACCCAATGGTATATAATTACATAATGTCATTCACGTTATTATTTCTCATGCTTTTATTAGTTAAATAACATATACTATAAATAAACACACCTCTTTGGTGGGTCCAATATTAAGATGCCAATCGATTATTAGAAAGAATTTATATAAAATTGCTATTAACACTTTTATATACAGTTCTGAAACATGGTGACTAACATTATTTCGGGGAACGTTCTGAAATTCATTACAGATATAATATAAACTACTTTCAAGCCATTACGGTCGTGAAAATAAATAAAATACATTTGAAAACATTTGATTAGATGACAAAATACTTAATGAAATGACTTTTAATTAATGCTGGTAAGAAGAACGCTTTATTTTCCCCAAGGCAAATACTCTTAAATACAGTAATACATTACGATAGTGGGACTGTATAAGATTGAAATAACATTACAAATTAATAAAGTTAATATTCAGCATTTATATATATATTTTGAGCAGAGGGCAATTTTAATATCATTACAACACTAAAATTAGGTCATAAGCAAAATAAATAATAATAATACTAAGTTTGGGTGGTACTGACATAGTGGCAAGAAACTAAGAAAGAAAATGTAGTGCTTCTGGATGAAAACGAAGTCTAAGACTCCCTTCTTGGGTAGTGCTTAGAAAAAAATAGATGAGATGCCGTGGACATCACCGACATGCATGCCTTTTATACGAAGAAAGTAGATAGGCATAGCATGTGCCAGACTTATGGGAATCACCACCAGAGGCCTTTTTATACAAAATAAATGGTCCTGGTTAGGTCAACTATCCTCAGAACAAAGCTTGAAAAGAAATCTATAGGTTCGATCTTGTCGCAACTCCCAGATTAGAAGCACATAATATATATATATATATTCAGAAGATATGCCAAATGTCAGTAACACAATATGGATGAATATCACTAACGACATGGAATAAGATTTACTGCTTTAAAAATAAATGACCCTAGTTTGAATGCCATAATTTATACAGATAATGTGTGATGCTGCTGTAATATATATATACAAGATTTTACTTAATAACTAAAATAGTAAAATATACATTAAAATTTACCCCCTTCCTTTTCTGCTGTTTAGAAATGACTCAATCCCACTTTTGCGGATTTTACAACAATTGAGAATATTTAAGCTTATGATATTTTAAGAGTATGGAAAAATAAAAGAAAGCTAGCAGTTATAGAAAACAAATAATAGGTCACCTGATCAGAAATGAATAAATAATATTTCAAAATTTCAAAGCATTAATTAGCCTAAGTTCTGGATTCACCCTGGCTAGAACCCAGATTTAAACAAATAACAAATTTTACACTAAAACATAAACAAAATGTTGATTCATAAAAACAATCTGGCGAGCGTATTAATTTATCATATATTATATTTTATGGGGATATTAATTCATGGAGGTTTACTTAAAAAAAAAGATTTTAGAAATTCAACTTGTCAGATTGCTTGAGATTGACATATTAATAATAAAAACATACATATAAATAAATGACTGCACCAGAGTTAAAGAAAGTTAGAGCATATGAGAGAGAATTAAATTTACAGAAATTATTTGAGAGCAATTTACATATTAGAAAAGTTACAAAATTAAATTATACATTAGGAGAAATTGATAGTAGAGTTTGAGACTAGTTAGGCAAGCTAGATTTAGTTTCAATGGTGGTGGTTTGAAATAATTTATCTTGCACCATTTTAAGAGTCCATTTTTCAAAGTACGGCATTTAATGGATCCAAGTGAATTCTTCTTGGTGACAGCCAGCTTCTGGTCAGCATTCCAATTTTTTTTTTAGGCTTTTCTTCATTTCAGGGCAAGCAGATGGTACATTAGTGGGAAAAGGTGATTGACGTCTATCATTATCTTAAATTTCAAAGTTGCGTGGAGTATATTGATGACAACACAGTTCTCGCAGTAGTAGCTAATCTGTTGATTTAAATTCCGGCCATTGTATACTCTGCTCAGGTATTTCTGGAATGCTTTTAATTACTTAGTTTTAGCTTAAAATCTAATCTCTGATCTTAAAAATTCTTACCTTTTCTTTATGGATTGTTTTTGAAGATGCAGCTGTAAAATAATGTCCAAAAATAAATTCAAATCTACTTCCCAATTAGAAATAGATTTGACAAATGTTTATAACAAAAGAAAATCGTTAATCTTAATCCCTATTTTATTTTAAGTAAAAACTTTAATTAAAAATACCTTCCCCAGATTAAAACAAGTGTTTCCAACCCTTTAATTATTTTTGGACAATTAACGGTTGCATCTTCCATCTTGGATTTTATAAAATATACATTTTAATAGAAAAAGTTTTAAAATGACGTATAATGAAATATTTATAAAAAAAAAATCAACATTTTATTAGTATTTTTGCTCCTATACTATATATATATATCTGAGCCACATCTATGTATTTTAATAAAAAGAATTAATAACCATAAAATTACTAATAAAATGTTATTGAAAGTTAAAGTTTATAAATTTTTAGGTGCACATCTCAAATACATACATAAAATATATGACAAAAGGAGTGGGATGGGATATAGGGTTTAAACACAGGTTAGTAGATAGACCCATGAAGCTCAATCTTAAACTAAGATTGACTGCTTCAATACATATGAACTTTAGTTTTTTTTTAAAAAGTGTACTATCATTAGATACCAGTACAAACTCAACATGAAGTTCCTTGGGATGTTGAAAAAAACAGTTAATGGTAATTTAATTTACAAATCATTAAATAGAATAAAATTTTACATCTAACTAAAATTTTGTTATCAGCAGCTGTTGGTGATTCAAAAATAAATATATAAACAATTTGTACCTCTCTTTAGGAGGCAGTACATTACTGCACTTACTTAACACAGACTTTTGTTGACATAAAAATAGAAACTAAGTTTACAACTAATTTGTTTATATGTTTCTCATCTATCACTTACACATCCACAGAACTTCAGTCAAATAAATCCAGAAAAAATACTGTAATTGCATTTAAGAATCAAAAAAGACCAATATAATCAAAGAGCAGCAAAGGAAATATTTTAGTTTTGCCGTCTTCTCTATGACTGACTTCTTTTGTAATCAGTGTCCATGCTATTTGCAAGGTTGTTTTGAGAATGCTTTTGGAATAACTAAAAATGTAATTTTTTGCGAAGTTTATTAGATGCATGATTATTTTTACATAATATTTGTGTAATAATTATAAAAAATCAAATGTATACATTATTTTATATGAATATATTTTATTTATCAAAATAAAAGATAATAACTTCTAGCATAACATTAACAAAGAATACCATACCATTCTGATACCACTTTACAATTGCAGCTAATACATCATTGCCAACACTGTTTTAGGA
The DNA here is from genome assembly GCA_028023455.1 of Epiperipatus broadwayi. Taxonomy (NCBI): domain Eukaryota; kingdom Metazoa; phylum Onychophora; class Udeonychophora; order Euonychophora; family Peripatidae; genus Epiperipatus; species Epiperipatus broadwayi. The sequence continues at coordinate 15,645,635 of JAQFVV010012403.1, read as the reverse complement.
TAATTTGAAATATTTTAAAAATTAGAAAACCATTTTAGTATTTTAAAGAATTTGATAGTTATCAAAGGTCAACTTTTATTCCCTAACATTTTAATTATAAATTTCAATGAAAAAACTGTCAATTGTTATCATTACAAATTTAAGTTTTCAATATTTGCAAAGTTCAAATATATAGTTGAAAGCTTACAAGTCTCACCAGTGAAAACAATTAAATCTGTGGCAGTGCTGGAGAGTTAATAAGTAAATGATATTTACATTTAGTTTTAATTTGAATATACTTGCTGTTTATCATAAATTTAGTCAAAAATTTATTGACATCAAACAGGAAATGACCTATTATCAAACAAATTCTTTTTATTTTTTTTGTAATTAAAAATTGATTTTTAATATCTCAAATAATATTTTCATTATGTGAACTTACATTATAAGAAAATTTATCTTAAACAGATTTTAAAACATCGCATGAACACTCTTTTTGGTGCCACTTAGTACAAGCTTTAATAATCAAATATCCGGTGCTTTCACATCCAATATTTTCAAACTGACATATCTCTTGTAGGGAAACATTTTTCTACTGTTTACCAGCTGAGGTAAGCATAAAGAAAAGGGGATCACATTTTGATGGTTTAATATTAATCCAAGCCAAAGAATAAAGGTGACAATGATTATTTAAAAAACAAGGACACCTGTATATATAAAGTAATTGGAATTTTATAATAAAATTTTTTAAATTTATTTTTAAGTATTAAATTTAATCTCTTTCAAATTACTATCCATTTGATGCAATATACCAGCCTAAAAATATTTTTAATTTTTCAAAGTAGTCCGGAAACTCTTACAAAGTGATGTCTTTTAATGTCTGTGGTGGGTTTTTTCCCACCACTTTTAAGTGGGTAATAAAAAAATTTTCATTCGGGAGATTAAAAAAAAATTCCATGAAGTTGAGATCGCATGAATATTGTGATAGATAAGCTGAATCATGTTGAATTTAATTAAAAAGTGTTTCACACTCAAGGTTTTGAGAGGTGACACTTTGTCAGGATGAATCTTGCAATCTTCTTTTTGTCATGAAATGGGATATTTACATTTTACCACATCATGTAAATGTTTCAGAACTGACAGATGAAACCATTACAAATTAAATCTGAGAGAAAAATGTCATTTGCATAAAAAAACAAAAAAACAGCATTAATTTCACTTGTCTGTTTTTTCATTATGGGAATTTAGCATTTCAATTAAACCACCTATAAACCTGTGTTTTTATGAGAGCAACATGTTTATTATTTGTTTCAAACACTACAGCTGTTTTCCCTGCCATTTTCTATAAATAAAAACAGAATTTCACATTGTTTAAACTTTTCACTTGTTATAAAAATCATCAATACATGAAACACACTTTGCAAAAAAAATTGCTATGTGATTCCATAATTTCACACAGCAATGTCATTTGGCAGATTAATACAGAAGGGTTCCTACAAAGAAGTATGTAACAGCAGAAAGAATATACTACAGCAGGTGCACAAATCAAAGAATGATTTTGGTTATCCCTTCAGATATGCATATACACAAAAGCAATCAACATGTAAACAATATAAATAATAATCAAGAATCTCAATCCATTGTCATGACAACCTCCTTATTATAATGAAAGTGGTACCCTCTACCTTTACCTAGTCTAATATATTTACTGAAGATTGCAACTTGACTAAAAAGTGAGATTATTAATTCAAAGAAGTTTAAACAAACTTCATTAAACAGGAAAATATCTGTTCTGAAACTAACAAATAATAAATTATAACTTTCAACTTTCACTAAAACTATATATTAACTTAGATAATAAAAGCTAATAATATTAGAGGTTAGATAGGCTTATAAATGTAAATACATGAAAAGCATCCAACACCTAAATGATGGCATTACCAAGCTCAATCTATTGTCAGTTTTGTATGACCATGCAGTCAAATTAGCTGGGGTTAAAAACATTAGTATGTATTTCAGTTTGGGCTGACAACTTTATAGTTAAACAAAAAGTTAAGAGGTGGGTGCTGGAGGATGCATTAGTTTCAAAGATAAAGGTGCACTGTTCACTCATCCAAGACTCCTTACTGAATATTGGAAATGAAAGCAATGGATAAGGATTATAAAATACTACTATCAAGCATCTATTGCTAAATCTTGTACTAAATCGACCTACTGTGGGGAAAATTTTTTGCTATTGTTTGTAAAAATAGTCATTTTTTTTAAAAGTCTAAATATCAAAATGGGGTCTTTTGTTTTGATTATTAATTCCTATTTAAAAGTTGGCACTTTTATTTGACGATTATTTTAATTAAAAAATGTACAGATAAGTTTTTTTGTTGTTAAAAAATACAACGGAAGAAAACAAAAACACATATTAAAACCCAAGTGTGTTTATAAAAATAAACTAAGATATTAATTAAGATGATACTCCGAGATTTCATCATTATCTACAATTTCATCTTAATTGATGCTATTTATTAATTATCAGACACATATAATTTTGGGAGAATAGCTCACATGGTTAGAGCATTATCTTAAATGTATTATTCATGAATTTAAATATGAATAGTTCAATTCCTATGCTAAACTACAACTGGTCAGGCTCCAATACTTGAATAAAAGAATAATGTTACACGAAATGTTGGGTTATAAACTAATATGCGTGTTAAATGCGCTAGGAAAAATATAGATAAATTTTGAATTTTTCAAAAAATATTTAACAATTTAATTAGATGACGGGAAAAATCCATTATACAATTACAACTTAAATAGCATTACCACAAGCGCACACACTATAATCATCATATTGATGAAATAATATTCGTTTTAAATGTAAGTATATATAGATGCATCTATAATAAATAATCGTAAGCAAATCCTTATGAAGCCATGATTTGAATTTAAGAAATAACAACAGCTGTTCTGCTTTAATATTCATTATTTATACATTTAAAGAGGGACAGGGAATATTAAAAAAGGAATATCAATTAATGGATTATTTAACTAAAATAAAAAGCAAATTCACTAAAAAAAATGTGCATAATTAATATATAAATCACGAAAACAACAAATTAATTTAAGAATATATTTTAAAAAAACTATACACTGTTCTAATTAAATTAACATTTATTTTAATTACGTGCTTAAATAATACATTTTTTTTTTTTTTACAGGTTTAACGCTATAAATCAAGTAATAATGACTTAACACTATCTAGTAAAAAAAACATTTGCTATTAACTTTATTCGACAATAATTGTAATATCTGTTAGTGTCATGAAAAAAAAATGAATTCAGAAAAGAAAAACAATATCTAATTAAGCAAAAAATATTACTTACATTTTTGCATATAACTGAAAAATTTCTCAAATAAATAAAGTATGATTTCATATTTTTTTCTCGATGATTGTAATCTATATAAAGCAAAGTTTAAATAATAAAATTGTTTAAATAGACAATATATCAAATCTTTTCAGCAGTAGAATTTAAACAATTAAATAATATATCTAAGAGTTATATTATCGAATTTAAATAAATGTTTGCCACTCCTACACATGTACCGTATTTAAAATAACAAAGCAAATGAAAAGAATAACAACGAAAAGTAGAATTTTTTTTTTTTTTTCATGTGTCATAGCATCGGCTGGGAAGCGAACCCGCTATCCCGGGACAACTGCTTGTAAGGCGGCTGTGCTGACCTCTCGACCACCAACGCTTGACGAAAATTAGAATATTTACGTAGTGAATCTCCAATAAAGTGTATTAAAAATAATTTTTCAGAATATGATTACAAGACATTACAAAATGTTTATTTCAGGCAAATACAACTGCAAATAAAATTTCAATATATAACAAAATAATATGCGATGTGAATATTGTATGTTAATTAAATTATTACAGAGCTTATAACATTCCGAGTTAGATAAAATGAAACTTATAGATGATCCTGTTAAGCACAGCTATAGAGTAACAAATTAGAATGATGGATTTTGGATTGAAATTCAGCCAGATACTTCTAACATAACCCATACAAGAAATTAACCATTCATTTTTTTTTTTTTAAATCAATTTTAAATATTCCAGTAAGTTTTATACTCTTTAGTTATGTACAACATGTGCATGTTCGAGATTCAAAAGGAATTTGAACTTGATGAATCAGTGCTAAATTTATATGAAATAACAGATGAAATGTGTTAGAAAGCAATGATAAATTATCACTAATGGTGGCCAAATATATTTGGTCAGTGGAATGTTATCTTTGGAAAAATAACATAAACAAGACCTTTGATTCATTATGCCAATGTTTTTCTTTAGTATTGTTTCATAAGAGAGAAAAAAAAGTTATAAATCAATATCTATGAGATAAGTTGATCAATATCTGAAGATAGCATATTTTCAATAAACTAATATATAGAAATACTGTATTCCCATAAGTTGTTCATTTATTATTTTTGTAAGATAGTGTCGATGAATTTGTTGGATTTATTTTGTCTCAGGCAATTTTATTTGTTGATTTAAGCTAAGAATTCTTCATTCTAGGGGGGGGGGGTTTCCTGTGTTTGGTGTATTTTTACCATTTGTTTTTTAATTCGAATTTTATAGCATTTTTTGTAATTAGCATTTTCGATGATTATTTTGCCTCCAGCATCACCATAGGCAATTAATTTCACAGACCCCACAATTTCTCACATTTTGCCTTAGGCATTTTAATTTTCTGCCGGTTTCAGCCATTTTCGCATAGAAATTTATCACTTGCAAGAATCTTGGTGGTTTTGCAGTGTTACATGGCGGCCACAGTACGCATAACCCAACACTACCTTTTGTAAATATGTATATTATTCATTTTATAATTTTTAAACATCAGTTCAGAAAATGTTTGAATATGTTTTAATTTATTTTACAAGACAAAAATTGAACACACAATGTGTGAATCAGGACATATTAGTAAATCAGAATAGGTGTATGTATGTATATATATACATATAACTATATTTAGTTTCAATGCTATTATCAAGTAAATAGCAATTACATGAACGTGGCACATAAATAGGCTCAGAATATACTTTCATTACATGTTATATCGAGCAAGTAACATAAGGAAACTATACCACCTTTTTCATATTTTCTTTATCTATTACAAAATAAAGATTATTTCACTACTTCAGGTATGAAGCTTATTTTCTCAATATCAACACCCCAAAAACCCTTCTTTATTCATTCATCCATTTATAAACATCTAATTTAAGATTTCAGTTATCCATATATTGATTTTTCATTTAGTAATATGATCAATCCACTTTCACTTCAGTATTTTTACTCTTTCATCTATGCAATTTGATTTAATTAGTCCATTGTTAATTCTTTCATATATTTCTCATGCTTTGCTGAACAGTTTTCATTACACTGCTTTTTCATTAAGTATCCAGTCTTATATCTATTCAAAAAATAAAAGTAATCTGAAATCCTAATTATCAACTTTGCAAATAAAATAAAAAAAACAACTATTAAACAGAAAGAAATAGACAATTCTGTTCTACTTGAAGACAAAAAACTTACTATTAATGAAATAAAAAGGATTTTCCACTATGGTTATATTTAAAAAATTTTTTACTGTAAAATGTACATTCAAATAACTCAAATGTTCTTCAAAATATTAAAAAACAATTTGTATTTATTAAAAAAAATAATAAGAAAGTATATTGCTAAAGGTGGTTTTGATTTGATATCAAGTATATTTTCAGGTGATTACCCCCCCCCCCCAATCTTCAATGCAAACACGCACATTTATAGATTAAGAAATCTTTAATTATTTTTTTAAAAAAAAAAGCTGCTCAGGTGCAATTAAAATTTTGCACCCTTTTGAAAAAGATTTAGCTTAATTTCGTACTCAAATTATTCAATCTTTAAATAGTAACATCTATAAAATATAATTGTAACTAAACTCTGAATTTGCTGAAAATTGATACTTATCAAGTTATACCTTTTTTTGTTGTTGTTAACAAATTCAATAAGAAAAATAACACTTGCATCAAATAAGAAAGCATAAGCTTATGTGATGTGCAATTAATTGGTTTACTAATGACCAATTTTTTCCTTCATATTGAGATTCTCATATATAAAATTTAACTTTGATGATGAAAGTTCTACATTGTAGTCTAAATCACATTCGCTCAAGCAAAAATACATACATCTTAATTGTATTCCTTAACCCTATTCAAAATTAAATAACATTTGAAATCCATTTATATAGTGTAGTGCTTTCTATGTATAAATCACTTACTCACAACTTTTAAAATGGTTTTTAATATTATCTTATTATTTTTGCAAATAATTTGTGAATCTTAATCCATATTTTTTCAATATTATCTTCACTTCCATTGTCTATCTATCATAACCTTCCAATAACCCATTATTATTATGCAAATATTTTTCAATTTTTTCATTCTCTTTCACACAAGAGCTCTGTTCCGTTACCATTATGTTTGCAGATGAAATTATTTTCAGTATCATTACCAACAAACCCTTATTTACAAAACTGTTTAGTTATAAAATTAACCATTGCTCTTTGTCCTAACTACTGTCTAATATACTAGATTTGCTTTTATCAGTAAAAGAATAATTTTGGTGATGTAGGGTATCTTTAGAAGTGGGTGTTACACTAACTTAGGATGATGATAATCAATATTAAACTATAAGTGTCAATTCCTCCATTTCTTTTCAACCAGAGAATGTAACTTGCATACAACACAGTCTCTTGTCACTTGACAATTCACCCATCTTGTTTCCCAGAGCTATCAGATCTAAACATTTCTTATTCTTTTCCTAATAATAAAATTGTCCTTTTTGATCATTCCTACATTCGTTTCATTAAAAAAAAACCAACTTTTCCCCAGTAATTAATATGCTTTTGAAAATAAAGAAGATGTAGTATACAAACATGATATCTGTATAGTATCACTTCAATCTATAACTCTCAAAAGGCACAACAGTTTTGTGTGAAGGGTTCATCTGTACATCATGATTATTACTATCTCATGGACTATGTATACACTCATTGATAAATCTAATGAAAGATTAGTGTTAATACAAAATAATATACATAAGTAATGAATTCAAATCTTATCTCACTGAAACAAAACATTCAGTATGTAAATAAACAATTACAAGGGCATCACCATTCATTATAAACTTACATATGGATCTAATCTTTATATTTTTCAAAAATGATCATCATTTTTTATTGGATATATGAGAAAACAGGTAACTATAATTTTAATATTCTGTTTTAAGATCTCTCATACTTCAATAAGTTTTTACATTATTCCATTGAAATACAAAAATGATAACAGCAATGCATAGCTAGAATTTTTAAACCACTACACAAAAATATAAAAAAAAGATATATTTTATAACACATATCATAACACTTTTGCTGAATATATATAAAACAAACAACCCCTTAAGACCCAAGGGTCTATATATAATGCCTTATTGCTTCACAATAACTACACCACCAATAGACAAATCAAAATACAATTATTATAAATGATGATTTGTCTGGCAATAAATTTTTAGAAGTGACAGTAAGATGGCAACACATTTTACGGATAAAGTAATATAGCCTATTATTTGATTTTAATTAGTGAAATTAATTGGCGCGTTGCCATTTTTTTTTTAAAAAAAGGAATACAGCAAATATAAATAATCTAATTTGTTATCAAGTTTTTTTTCTTTAACTGTAAATTAGAGCCACTTTAAATGGGAGAAAACCCTAATGACAATATTGCTTTAAATATTAAGTGGAAAATGATAACAATAGTAGGCTAATATTTATATTTCTTTCATAACCATACCCCATATTAAAAGATATATTAACATCCCAGGATAACACAAAAATCCAATTATTATATGCTGGATTAAAATAATGTTTTACAGTTTATTTGTCCTTAGAGAATATCCAGTTTTAAAAATTAAAAAAAAAAAACGGGAGGAAAAAAAAGAAAGAAAAAATACTTTGAACTATCCAATATTCCAATACTGGATTTATTATTGAAGCATTATGTTGGATGAGTCAAAGTGACCCAGGAGACTGGATGGAGTTTTACATTCAAAATAAGAGTCATTGTGATTTCATTTGTGAGAAAAAGATGATCGTCCGACTGTGGCGGTAGACCTAAGCTTCATAGACTAGGCAGATGGTGTTTTCTCAGTTTCATCTTATTCTGTTTCCTCCTCAGAGCCTCTTCTCGTTTTCTAGCAATCTCTTCAGGGGTGCATCTAGGTTGACCTGAAATAACCACAAGTAAGAAAATATCAGAAAAAAAAGTACAGAAAAAAAGTTAATGTAGGATTACTGAATTATAAATGATCTGGTAACAAAATTTAAACAATCTCAAAGAAAAATTAAAAAGACATAATATTAAATAAACTAATTTTACAATTTTTTAAAATCTAAAAATATATGTATTTAATCAATTGTTAGCAAGCAAGTAATTTAAAATAAAAACACTTAAAAAAAAGTTTATCATACATATATAATGTAAGCGAAAAAACGTTTCAGTACTATACAATTTCTTTAATAATAAATTTTCTTTGCCAAGTTAAAATAAATAATAATTTAACTAAAATATATGAAGAAAGAAAAAAGTTTTTAAGTAAAATATATCACAGAAATGAAAAAAAAAAACAAATTAATATAAATAAAAATATGAGAATAAAAATATGAGAATATATATATGTGATTAATATATTGGGAGTTAGACAAAAAAAAATCATTATAATATTATTTAAACAAACAAACAAACAACAACAAAAAAACAACAACTAAAAATTGTAGATAAATAAAGATGAATTAAATTATAACATAAAAGAAAATCCTAATAAAGATTGTAGAGTAAATAAAAAAAAGTCATAACTCAATGAAATTTCAATTGGATTGTTGAAGGCTGATTAAAACAGTTTTAAGACAAAAAAATATTCTAAGATGCTTATAATAAATACACACGAAGTATAATATTTGCATAAAGTTACAACTTGGATAATATTCATATAGTTGGCATATTGCCTTTCATTTTCCATTTAGCACCTGCTTTTAAACATTGTATGGAAAGCTTCTAAACCCATATTAGGATAACCAAGTGAAAAATTAAAGATTCAGCCTACTTTTGACATTGACGCATATTTAAAAACATAAATAATAAGACCTAGACTTTTATACAAAGTAATCTAAAAACAAATAATTTGCAAAAATTGAACAGGTTTTTCATGTAGTTCATTATTTAAAATTAAATCATTTTTCTATAATGTGAATTACTTTTTTTTAAACATTTAAAAAAAGTAATTTCAAAATAAATATTTGCACATGTAGTTAGTTCATCACTGGAAATTGAAACAGTTCACTATAACAAGACATTTGTAACCAACAAAATCATTCTGTCATTCTGGTGATTGCAGGCATTCATGGGTTGAAGATAAATTCTGAAAAAGTTGACAGCCACATACCCTAAAATATTACAATCTCATCTGGATCACATAGGCTGCCTCGGCTATAAAACAGTGTTAAACTGGTCTTTCTAGCCATCTTTTGGATTTTGCTCCACTTATTATCAGTAATGAAAATAATTTGTCATTTTACCCATCATTTTTTCAGTTTTAGGTTACAAACCAAGTACATTCTTTTAGTGTACTATGTATTGATTAAATAACACATTTTCTTTGATAAGAAAAAAGTCATTTTCTGATAATGTATTTAATAACACTTGAAATAGTTGATTTGTATTAAATGCTTTTATAACAATATGTTTGTGTTTTTGTTGGGATGTCCAAATTTTTGAACTTTTAACAATAAAAAAAAAATCAGGTCCTATTTAGAATCAAACGAGCATCCTTCCATTTTCCAAAAAAACTCCTTAACAACCGAGACAAGAGTAATATTATGTTTATAGAATAAAAAAATATATAAAATTAAAAGCGTGTGAAGCACTTGAAAGAGAAACTATACAGAGTGCAAAAAATATTAAACACTAAGCACTTTCGAGGCCATTTGCCTCATATTCATAGCGATAATGTGAAATGCAGAACAGAGAAATAAAGTGATATGCAAAGTATATGCAAACGATTTAGATAGCCCAACATTTGGAAATGTCAAAGCAGGCGTCACATCTATTGATAGAGTTATTGTTATCATTAACGAAGTATGCTTCTCTAATTTTCCGTTTGATGTCGTTATTCTCTATGTAAACTATTTTGGGGTTGGAGGGTTCAAATATATGGCCCGTCTTCTTGAAATGTTCTAAGAATATTGAAGAATTGTCATTACTTTTCTTTGCTCTATTGTAGGTATATCTATGTTGAGCAGTCCTATTGGTTTTGCCGGCTTTGGCTTCACCATAATAAATGGCGCGGCATCTGGGTTGGGGCATGAGGTACTATAAATGACATGGGGGTCTGAGAAGGGCCAATTTTGTCTTTAGAATTATTGATTAGATGATTGGTGCAGGGGTGTGTGTGAAAACTGATTTTAAATTTGTTGGCCAAGACTTTAATTAGTTGATTGGAGATTTTAGGTAAATGTGGGAGGGTAATATATGGAAGCTTAATATCATTATTATTGTTTGTGATTTTCTTATAAAATTGTTTCATTTTGTGATTAATGGTGTTGAGTTTGCAGCCTGCTTGTAGTAGGTCTTTGGGGTAGAGATGTATATTATCTTTTCTATCAGATTCAAATTTGCATAGTTGCATATTTCTGTATAAGAATGCATGAAGGCTTGCAAATTTGTGAGAGCTTGGGGAATTGGAGTGTGGGTGTATAAAGCCTCTGATTAAAATTAAATGTTTAATAACTAATATTTAAATAATTAATATTTCATAAATATTTTGTGAAAAAAAATAAATGAGTAAATTTTTTTTAAGAGAATTATGTTTTGTTTTTTTTTTCATTTCCAAAATCAAAACAAATACAATTGCTATGTGATGCACTGCGATCACTGACAGCAGGAACTCTCTTGTGGAAAGAACAAGAAACAATAAAAAAAGCCCCAATGAATAAAATTATTTTATTTAAATTGAAATTATGTTTTATTTATAACTAAAAAAAGTAGAAAAATGAGATAATCTGTATGATAAAAGCATTTGAGGTTAACATTTATTTGAGCTTCAAAAGCTTTTTATCACATGGATTATTCCTTTGTTATTTTTCTACTTTTTAGTGGGCTATTTACATAAAAGCATTATTAAAAAAAAATCTTTTTTTTTAAATCTTATTTTATTTTTTATCCATTTTAAAAGACAAGAAAATTAAAAAATTTGAAGAAAAATAAAAAATATATAAGATGGAAAAAACAACAACATGTAATTTGTACTTTAATATAAAGTACTTTTAAGAAAATCCAATTTCTCCCCAAAATGTTTAATTTATTGATGAATTATCCAGAAATGGGTGTAGTAGCTCCAAGCAGTGTTTAAAAGCAAAAACCAAAAGAAAAATTAAATGTAGTACAACTATATAGGTATCACTATCACTTCACTACACATTCTTCAAGCATAAGGATAATCTCTAGTTTAATAAATGATTAATAATAATCATTAAGGTATTTATCTGAAGTGGTTGGTGTCAAAGTTTTGAGTGCAGAAAGTTTGACACTTGTAAATCAAATTGTAATAATATATGTTAGTAAATATTCACAAATCAGTTTTTTGGTCTTCTTGCTTTATTTTCCAAAATTAAGACAATCATTCAAATTATGATTGCTAATGATGATCACCAATAAATATGTGTAAAAACTGGCTTAGAATAGTGATAAAAAGGCAAAATTAAAAACTCAGCTATCACTTCTTGTGCTTAATATGAGCTTCCAAACAACAATTCATTCAAATTTTTTAAATTTATTATTAAAATATTTATTAAGATGATTCCATATAATCTACTGAAAATTTTGAAACCAAGTCAACAAAAGAGAATATAGATTAAAATGGTTGCAATGCAAAGGACAACTGTTATTAAGAAAGGTTAGAAAAATAAGAGTATAAATTGCCATTTCTCATTCAAGTGAAAATTATGAAAAGATATATAACTACAATCATTTCTGACATAATCAATGCTTTGAAACATCCTAACATAGACCTAGAATATTGTGAAAATATTAATTAAAATAAAGGGCAACATTAAAAAGAGTAACATTACATTATTATTTCTTATACTTAGACAAGGCTCCACACTGATGAAATCCATAAGTTAGAAACTAGTTTGGGGATATTAAATGAGTAGGCACTAGATAAAAATTTTTATGCACAAACTTTCTTGCATCTATTGATTTCTAAGGCTTGCACTGAGTGACACCACTTTATAAAGACTTTGCTACTGTTTAATAGCTCATTATAAGCATATGAAATTGTGATCATGTGATGTATTAGTGGCTTTACATCAATTCTCCACATACAATAATGGTGATTAAACTTTTTAAAAAAACCAAGACCCCAAAATATATACATATTGAACTGGATTCAGATCTATATGATTACACAAGCAAATGATCTTAGATTGAAACATTAAAGTATTTTCATCTTGGACTCACAGCTTTATAGTTAACTAAATAGTTAAAAGGTGGTTACTGGAGAATTGCATTAGATCCTAGGATTTAAGAGGGTTCTTAGATTCAAGGCTCCTCACTGATGAAAGCCACAAGCTAGAAACTAGTAGGGGATATTGAATGAGTAGGTATTAGATAGGAATTTTATGCACAGACGTTCTTACATTCATTGATTACCAAGATTTGCACTACTGTATGGAGAGTTTGAAGACGAATATTGTTAAGAATATTAGGTCGAGAGATCCTATCTCTAAAATTTCTTATAAGTTTTATTGAAAAGATTTTGTAGACTAAATGAGAATAAAAAGTAATAAAATCAAATAATTATTTGAAAGATGGTATAGCTGTTTTTGTAAATAATACATCAGATTGCAGGGAATACCCTTTGGCTGTCAAATTTTCTTATTGGCCAGCTTGAATAAAAATTTGAGTGATTTCATTTGTTAAATAAGGATCTAGGCCATTTCCTTTCATAAATATATTATAGGCCATTTCCTTTCATAAATATATTAATGTACAGTAATCAGAATTGTTTTAATTTAGCTTTTAAAAATTGAATTATTTTACATTCAAATTGGTTAAATGTAACAAAAAAATTAAAATAATGTAAATAACTGAAGAAAAATATAAAAAAAAAACATGAAAAACAGCCTGCAGTAAAATAAAAAAATTATATTTCAATTAATCATTACGTGAAATCACCGATGATTTCTTGTGTCTTAGAAATTATGATCTCTGATTATTCACTTCTGTTGTTTTTTCTTCATCTAAAATTAAATATTTTAAATAAAAATATAAATCTAGACACATTATTAGTCAATGCACTGTAAAAACTAATCATAAGATACACAAATATTTATGAAAAATAGTTGCATTTTTCTAGTTATCACCAAATGTCATTGATATGCCAATAGCGGTCAACGTTATTCATATGTCTTAAATAGAGGTCAAATGATATTCATTTTCCTTTGGTTATTTTTCTTGTAAAATTTAAAAAATTTCAAATTAAAGTTTATATTCAGGTAAATTAATGTAAAAACTTAATTATCAGTTATTTACATTCAAAATCTATTACAAAAGTATAAAACATTTTGGTTTGATTTTTGACAGTGAGAAATGCCTGGAGAACAATGGCTGAAGTTGACAGTTAGTGCTTTGCAGCACCTTATAAGGGCAAAAAGAAGGGACTATATAACAAAATACTACAATAAAAATCGATTTTTTGTAAAAAAAAAAAATGCGGATTTTTTTTGGAATTAAAATTTTAAATACCGATAAGGATTTATAATAAAATAAGTGTAAAATAGCAAATAAGCGACCAAAAATGAACAAGAGATGGCATAAAATGTAGAAAATACATTTCTTTTTTATAATTAACCGGCAATTGGTTAAAGAGCTAACAGACAAATACAAAAGAAATAGGATTGAAGCAAAAAATGATCAAAAACATTACTAATGCTCAATAAGTTGTTTTTTTTTTTTTAAAAAAAATGTGGTAATGAATTATTAAAAAAATCTATAATTTATAAATATCTCAATCAAATTATATAAATAAAGAAAACACAATGGTTAAAATTAATCACAGAACTGAACTTGAATAAAATGTTTTCAAGTTTATGCAGAAAAGTATTTTTTAAGAAATGCATTCAAACAGTGATTTCAACACTTAATAGAAGAGCAAAACAAAGACTGTAAAACAGACAGTGAAATATGGAGATCATATTCAAAAAGAAATCAAAGATAGAACATTTGCTGATAAAACAAACAATAAAAAAAAATTCAATTGAGTTAAAAATAGATATACTGCTAGAAGGTTTAGCAATACATGGACATCTTATGGCCTATACTTAAAACCCCAAAAGATTTTAAAAGAATATATGTGAGATGGATGAACAAAATTTGAAAGTTTGAGGGAGGAATGTGGAGCAGAGAAGCTAAGGATGAGAAATTCTGAAATATTGAAAGATCATCTTATATAGGAATCAGTAATGGTCAGAAATGATATAAATTCTGATCACAAATTTCAAATTGTTGATTAAATTAGAAAATTAAATTTTTATTATTTTAAAAATATATTTATTGGCATAATTAAAGTGTACAGATGAGTAATAAATACACGTTGTTAATGTTGGCTCAACCATTGCTGGCATTGGTCTGGAAGATGTGTGCCAGAGACATTCTCTGCACTAGCAGGTTGATATATGAGTAAATGCATTCCATTTTGTTGGTATTGACCACCCCTTTTGAGGTTGGCCCAATAATGCTAACTTATAAGCTGGGATACATGTAGTGTGAAATCAATGCCTCTCTAGTAGAATCTGGTATGTTGCATCATAGACTACTTCATTTATGATACACTACAATGTGGATATATCAGGTCCAATATTCATGTAGAGTCTGTGGGTCATACTAGTAGGCTCCATGTATTAGTAAATAAAAATCTAGAGGATAGTATCTTGTCCTTGTTTTGAAGGGCTTTGAGCTTATCGCAAAATATAGCATTGGGGTCCGGTGTTAGTTGTGTGAACTTTCTCCTGCATCTTGTGTACCAAAAAGCGTATGTCAGGAAGATAGATAACCTGATAACTGTACAGTCTCCAGAGGAGAGACAACCACTGATGTCCAGGATTTTATCCACTGCTATAATGCAGTGTTGAGAGATGACACTTCTAATACTGTTACAGCCTGGACATATATTTAACAGATGATTAAAGGTCTCATCTCTTCTAGAGCAGGCATGACAAATTGGGTCCATTTTATTTAGAAACTGCTTGTAGTGCAAGAATCTATTAGTTGGCATAGAGCCCATATTCACCTTGATCAGATAATCCAAAAGTTTGGGCTCCAGTAGCAGATATTTAAATATTGTGGTGATTTTATGATTGCTGCACCCTAGGTGAGTATAAATAGCTGTATTTTCAGGATTCAGCAGGCAATGTGCCTGCCAGATGCTGATTTTATTAATGAACTCTGCTGTTGAGTGCCCGATGTATAGAAATTGTTGTTTAATAATGATGTCAAGCCATGTGTCTTTACTGGGGGTGGGGTCTATCAGTAGGTATTACAGTCTCTATAATATCTGATAGTATTTTTTCCCCAGGTTTACTAGAAGTGAATGCCCTTTTTGGAAATTGATGTCTGTATTGAATGGAGACCCATACCGTTCTGTCTCCTGTGAAACTGAAGGCTACGAATGCTAATTGCAGTGGTCCGTCCTCTCCATAAGAGCTGATCACAGAGCCTCTGAATTTGTATGCTGAATGATCTGGTAATTGTCATTATTGGCAAGTAGTAATTTATGCTCGCCATGATCTTCATATTAATTAGAGTAATCTTCCCTTGTAGGGACAGGTATGTTCTTGACAGTGATTGAATCACCTTAGTAGCATTGCTTATGATGGATTTTTGTAGGCAGACAGACATAGCAGTCTGTGACTTGAAGATAGGGAACCTCAGAAAATACTGAGGTTCTGCTAAAAAATTAGATAGTATTTTCCTACCAGTGTCAATGCACCAGGATGATGACTTGTGAGGATTGATGAATAACTTATAATTTTTAGTATAATTGGTAATGATGGAGTGAAGTGTCTTCAGATGTTTACGAGATGGAAGAATCACAAGTATGTCATCCATGTATGCGAAAACCTTGATGTTTCTCTTAAGCTGAGGCACATATATCCCTGTAAGCTGATCTAGCTCTTTAATCAGAGGTCAATGTACTTTGTGAACAATAGACCACTCAATGGTGATCCTTAAGGTATGGATCTTGAAGGGGCAAATCCATCTGAGTAATGTCCATTTATGGAAATATGAATGTGTCTATTATTTAGGAGATTGTCCAATATCTGAATTATCTGCTTTGATATGTCCAATGGAGATAGCAATTCAAAAAGAATGTTGACATCTACAGTATCAAAGTATTGGACACTTCCAGCTGAACTGCCACAGGCTAGAATTTTCTGTTAGATCGAATGTGATCAAGCAGAATTTTCACTTCACCAATTGCAGTCAGCACTGATGATCCCTTCCTTGCATATTGAGAGGCCGATATATCCTGTAGAATGGCATCCTGAATTTTTTCTTTTATTATACCCTCCATGACTTTGAACAAAATTGGTGTCATTGATATCAGCCTGATACTGCTAAGAGAGGTAGGATCCCGGTTCTTTTTTATAAACAGGACCATGGCAATTGGATATAGGTTAGGGATTACTCTCCTTTCAATGGTGAGGTAGTTTAACAAGTTTAATATAATCCTCGCAGTAAAAAAATTTAAGTGAGTGAACACAAACTTCGGGATAGCATGAATCCCAGGATGAACACTATCAGGGAGACCCTGCAACCTACTGCTGATGACCTGGAGTGAAATACCATGATCTGCCTCTCTAGTTGTGCCCACCTACTCCATGGCAGGGTTTGTCCAGTGACCTAAGAGTAGGTTTTGATAGTGGTTCTCTATGTGTAGAATCAGTATTCGCACTAGTAATGCTGCCACCACTGATGAGCAATGAAGTAGGAACCTCCTGTTTCTTTCTGGCCCCCAGAGCCCACCTGAGATAGCCCTGGGTCCAGCAATGTTGAGCTGGCAGAAAATTCTTTGCATTTTTTGTAGCTATTATCTCTGCTACTGCTGACTGTTTTGATCTATATGAAGCTTTTAGTTCAAGTAAGTAGTCAATGTTGTGATCCTGACAATCGAAGTTTTTAATTTTCCCATTCAGACTTTCCAATTCATGCATCAGTGTGGTTGTCCCCTTAAGCTTGAAGGTGAATTGGGTAATAAACGATTGAATAATGCCTATAAATGTAGTCCAAGCCTCGACCGGGTGTAGGTATATGAGGTTCACCTTGTGAAAAAGAATGTAGGCCTCTGAGAAAAACACCTCAGTGGCATTGGTTCTAGTGAACATTCTGAGACTCCGGTTGACTATGATTTGTTGAAAGTTGTTCAGCTCTAGGGATGCCATAATCGCAAAATGATCCATAAAAGCTGTCGGTTGCAGTCTAGCTTCTATCCCATAGTGCAATTCGGCTGAATAGAACCTTAGATCAATGAGCGTGCGACTGTTTTTCGTATAGAAAGAAAATGCATCAGGTGGAAAGAATCCCTTCCCATTGAGAAATACTTTGTTGAGTAGGGGTAAGTATTTCTTTGTGAAGGACTCATAGGAGATGTTAAAGTCACCAAGGAGAATGGTAGGTGCATTATTATTATTAGTAATTAGGTTAATTGTGTGGACTATTTTCAGCAGTGTTGCATGAACATTGGGGCTATATACATAAATCACATTGAAAGTATTCAAGGAGAAGGTAAACTCCATGGTGATTAAGTTCTGATCTAGATAGAATATGAAGGATGTTGGAGCCAGAAGATTATTTATTATAACCCCAACTCCTCCCCTAGCAGCATGACCTGTAGATAAATGGGTGAATCCTATTTTACTAAGTTCTGATTTTATGTAGTAGTTGGAGTTTAGGTGAAATTTCGTTTCCCCTATGAACAATATATGTGGAGAGTTTTGCTTAAAGAAATGCCTGATGTCATTAATACGACCGAGGGAATTAATTCCTCGGACATTGAAAGCAGAGATTAAACATTTATTGTTATCCATTGCAAAATGGCCCGCTAGATTCCACTACAGGTGGTTTCCTTGAAGTATCAGCAGACTTTTTTTTTATTAAATTTCCATGCAGATGTTTAAATCCGAAGTGGGGAGATCCACAGGCAAACCATTGATAGGAAAACTAGTTACCAAATCAGATGGAAGATTGATCTTGCGTTTCTTTTCTGTGGCTCCTTTATGCTTATTGTTAGTTCCATTTGACATTGTGGGTTTGGACTTTTGCCTCAGTGGGAATGCCATCTCTTCTTCTCATGAGCTAGGACTAGATACAACCCATGGTTTTCTTTTATAACTGGTGCTAGGAGTGATGAATGTCTCCATCTCATCTGCAGACCAGGAAGCGGCAGAATCTACCGGTGTTTGGTAAGGAGTGATACTTTCATTATCAGTGCATCACTAGGACTTGGTGAAATGTTATATTTACTTTGGATGGAGTTAGGTTTAGGTATTTCCGTCTTTTTCTTTAGGTTGGTTTGATCTTGGTCTATATTGTTTTTAGCAGTCCTATTACCAGACTCTGTGACTAAGCTGATACCTAGGTCTTCATGCAAATTCCTAGGTTCATTATTGTGGGAATCTTTTGGTTTTGATTCCAACAGCCTTTGATTACTGTTTTGGTTTTTGTGACTATTGTTATGCGATGTGTTATGTTTGTAATCCTGATGAATGTTGATTAAGGAGGGCTGATTCCTTTCATGTATTAGGATATTTTTAGATTTTTTATTTGTTTGCTTTAAGTTGAGTTCATCCTGCTGTTCTACATTGTTGTGTTGTGCACTCGGTTGTTGTGAAGCATGTTGCGCCTCCAGAACTGAATGAGACGTCTGTTGTTGCCTACATCTGTGAGTGCAACCTTTTTTTGATCACAAGATGTACATATACGATTCATACACTCCTTAATCAGGTGTGTTCTCTGTCCACAGTAGAAGCACTGTGGCCTAACCCCTGCAAAAGATAGTATCATGGGACAGCCTCTAGCCAACAACACTGTTGGAATGGAGTAGTCTAAATGTTGCTTTGTTCAAGAGAATGTTGTTAAATGTTTTGTCAATTGGATTATTCGACGTCATTTATCGTTTGGATGTGCCAGTGGTGGTTTTGGGTGATCTTTATATTTTAAAATGGCCATGAGCACACTCTAATTCAGTGCCAGAATTAATTTTCTCAATTTATTTTTTTTAGTAAAATATTTTGGTTTTTTGTCATCACAGTTATCTTTATAAATTTCAGTATCTATAGTAAATAGAAATTCTTCTTTTTATTTTTTTAAATATAATTCTATATCACATTGTCATGGTCCCTAATAAATACTTTTCATAGTTCTTTTATTTCTAGTTACTGAAATATTATCTACTTTATTAAGAATAATAATTTCTTTATAATTCTTTTTGTAATTATAACATTTATAAATATTGAAGGCATTAAATTACTAATTGTAATCTTATTAACCATCTTTCATAACAATATATTTTAAATACAATATTTATTGTTATATTTATATTTCTAAAATAAAGAAAATTTATTGAAACATTTGAAAATAAAAGATTCTACAGAGGCTTGAATTTAATAAAATTCTGATTATAAACCAGGATGCAAAACTAATAGGAGTGCACCTGTAGTTGAGGGTGCAAAATCAATTCTGGACCACAATTCCTTGTGTAGCCAGTCAAAAGTTAGTAAGCGATCTCTGCTACAAATACTTTTCAATAGTTCTAAGAAAGTTCCAGTAACATTGGAGTTTGCTTGATCAAATATATATTTACACCTGGTAAGCCAGACTGCAAAGGAGAGAAATATGGAAATTCTGATATTTGAGTAAATGCTGGTCTTGATGGCATTTTGGATGGAGAGAGTGTCTCTATAATCAAGAGACACTCTTTCATTAATGAAGGATCTGAGTGGGCTGAGGAAAGGACAGGTGTGAAATAGGTGAGGGATGGTTTCATTTGCTGTTGAACATAATTGACACTGTGGATTGAAATTAGCGAAGTCTCTCATCCATTCCAGAAAGTGGGTCAGCAGAAAGTAGAGGTTAAGCTTCAAAAGAAAATCAATGAATTTGGTTTCAATGTACCAATTTTTTGATTTGTAGATTAACTGTTTGTTATTTAGGCCAAGAGTGTTCTGAAGTGCCATAAGATTGAGATGTCTGAGTTTACAAGTCTCCCAGTATGTTTTTTTTATCTCTAAAATGGGTTTTGTCAGGTTTGTCATGCTTATTATGTAAGTCCATAGGTCTACCATCCATTTGCAGCCGAAGAGAGGAGGAGTGTCCGTAGGAATTACTGGTAAGAATGAATTCTGTTCTGGGTGTTTGAGGTAAGTTGCCCTCATGACCCCCATTGCTTTCTGTAGGTAGAGTGCAGAAACCGAATGGAGTCCGCGACCATTTATTGTTATATTTGAAGTACAAATTATTATGTAATAAAAATAAATCTTGTATTTATAACAGTTAAATCATGTACAAATTGATTTTCCTTTTTAATCAATATTTGTATACAATGTAATCTCGATATACATGCCAACATTTTTTTTATATATAAACCACTAAATTTATATCTTGGTTTCTATTTAATCATATGTTTCAATTTTATAATAGATTTTGTACTATTTATACAGAAATTTACATATCTTATTGTATCCGCTAGGCTTTTATTTAAAAGAATGCTTGCTAGTAATCAATTAATAATATCATAAGAATGAATCACGTCAGTTTAATCGTATGTCAGGTTTTTACTATTATCATTTTGAAATTATATTAAAATGTGCTTTGAATATTTACTTGACAAATATTATCATTAAAAAACTTTGTTGACTGTACTGTTTATTTTTAAGAAAACTAATTAAAAACATAAACTGAAAGAGCTTTTATTCATTATTAAATTTTAAATATATTACCTTATTTTGTAACTTTTTTTACCTCAACTTCAGCCGCTTTTTCAATCATTTATATAATCACATTTTCAACTCCAATAAAGTCTTCCATGATGACTTGCCAATTGGACTTTATTTAAATAAAGTGAACAATACAATTAACTTAAGTGATCTAAAAACTAATTTGGTAAATTATGATTGTGACTTGAAATGGTGCAAGCTTACTGTTTAGACTTTTAAAGTATGGACGATTAAGTAGAGCAACTCTTCAAAAATTGCTTGCTATGTTATAGCTGCTAAACAATCTTTTAAAGTTGAGGAACTATTTTATTTATCTTAGTCTCCCATTATTTATGGATCGCCCCCCCCTCTTAATTTATACATATATATTCTGCTTTAAATATAAAATTCTTCCCATTATAATAACAATGGATAGAACAACTGCTTAGATTTAAAAAAAACAACAACCTGTTATTAATTTCAAAACGCGAATGTTTTATATCTATGAGATATAGTAAAAAACAATATATTTCAGGCAATTGAATAATCACTGATTTTAAGCAATGATGTTAGAGAATATCCATACGTGTTAAATGTATTTTGTGCGCACACACAGATAGCAGAAAAAAATCTGCCAAAAGAAGCAAACTGGTTATTTTTTTGTAGTAAAGCTGTATTTATATAAAGTATTATTATTATTTTTTGATATTACTTAGATATTATTTTTATTAACTTATCAGTTTTAAAATCTCACCAAATACCAGGAGATGAAGATTTGATTATTTTCCTTCCAAGTTTTCTCTCATTGATTAACCAACATTAAGTAATGAGTTAAAATGATCTATAAGCTGAGTGGGTACCTGAAAGAAAACACCCAAACCAATTTCCTCCCTTGTTTTCTCTCATTGATCAACCAACATTAAGTAATGAGTTAAATGATCTATAAACTGGGTGGGTACCTGAAAGAAAACACCCAAACCTGATTAGAACATAATAAAAAATATATTTTTCCAAACCAGGATTAAATCCAACTTTGCTAATTTGTTTAGATTAAATATCTGGTCATCTTTATAAATAAGTTTTTTTAAAAAATTTTTTTTTATTCAGAAATAAAACAATCACTTTAATTTTCTCATATAAAAGTATTTCATATCTTTTATTCAGGCTTGAATGAATTGCTATTATCATTATCTGTGTATTTTGGCATGTACACAAACTTGTAAAACTGTTGTAGGCCGAGAGGTCATCGCAACCGCCTTGCAAGCAAGTAGTTGGTTGCAGACGGTTGTGGGTTCGCGTCCCGGCTGATGCTATGACATATGAAAAAAAAAAGAAAAAGGGGGGAAAAAACTTGTAAAACTCTAATGTCTAACAGAGATTTGTAGTGTAACATGTCCAAAATGAGAATAAGCAACTATGCAAAACTAACTGTGAGATTTAAAGACAGCCTACGATACAATATCATAACCATTTATACATACAAGGATACAACATAAGCATGCTTTTTATAAAAATTTAATTAATCTACCAATCATTTTATTTTAATTAATATTTTTAATATTATATAACTGCTACATAATGGATAAGAGAAAAGTTATTACTGAAGTTGAAAAAACTCATGAAACAGGCATCAAGATATGATAAAGGGTTTTAATTTGAACAGATTAAAAGCAAAAAAAAAAATCTCATCTTTTTGGCCTGTCAATTTTCAGTGCATTAATGTTTATGATTTTCCTACCCATTCAAAAATAATCTACAGTATGTTTTTAATGTTTTAAAACTGATCTATAAAAACAATGATTTAGCAATTAGTTCTATTTTTTTTTAAAAAAAAAAACCCCAAGTCCTTTATCAGTTAGTGATAGATAAAAAAATCTCAGCACTTTTTAGCTTGGATGGTTATTAACTTAAGCATGTGAGCTAATTTAAATATCTTGGTAGCTTTTTAGATAATGAGCAAAATTTGGACATTGACATGTACCACAGATTTCAATGAGTTTGTCTTGCATTTAATAAAAAAAAAAGACATATGGTTTTATTGCTCATTAGTTTATAAGAAGTTTGAGTACTAGAACTGTGAGCACCAGAATCCATCTTGGGACCTCCGATCCCAAATCGGATGCTCTACCAACTATATTACCAAACCACACATTTAATTTAATAAAAGAATAAGGCTATCATCATTAATAAACTGTTATATTGCCTAATTTATTGTATGAAATCCTTATTTTTATAAAATATATTCAAAAATTTCAGTGTCAATTAATGTATTCTTAAGCTGGCAGGAAGTAGTACTATAGAATCAACTATTTTAAATGCAGACTTTTGTTAAATTGAATGTGAAACAAATGAATAAAAAGACTTCCTAAAAAAGTATTTTATGGTGATCTTGAAAACAGTTTTTATGGAGTAAGCAAACCTCATTTACATTGTAAAAATATCTCAAAAATATTATAAAGAAATGCAATAATATATGCTTTCATTAGAAAAATATTGGTGAGGATAAAATGCAATGAAATTAGGTAAATATTAAAACCCCTTAGTGAAGTTAATTTTACTCTACAAAATACCAAACAAACAGAATAAAGAACATATTTTAAGTTTACGGAGTGGTTTCTATAATCGTCTCAAAATTTAATTTTAATGTTCAATAATAGTAAAAAAGAGCTAGTATCTAAATGTCCCAGTGCCTCACTGCCTAGAGCCATCAGCTCAAAAACGGTTTGGGGATAGGAATAATTCTAGATAAAGATTTTAAAAGGTTTCTCTTGTGGCATGTATTGAAAAAAAAAAATGAAGAAGCTTATTTAAAACTATTAGCACATTCATATTTGCATTTTTAATGTCACAATTTTTTTTGTCTATCTTCCTTTTTTAAAATCTAGATTTAAAATGGCCATACTTATTTAGGAGAGATTGTTAACCAGTTGATTTTATTTTAGCAGATATATAATTATTGGACAGAAACTATATTTAAATGATTAAAAAAAGGTTTTACTATACATAAAAATACAAATAAAAAAATAAATATATGGTTTTCTTGTTACACTACTAATCCAAAAAAAAAAAAAAACAAGCAAGAAAAAACAAACAATATTTATATAAGGATAAAATACAATAATAACGATAAAAAAAAAAAGCATATTTATCATAAAACCACTCAAACCCAGCAATCGAATTGCCTTAATATAATCATAATAAAAAGCAAAAAAAAATCAGTAGCACTTCATCTTCCTCTGACTTAAAAATTCTATACAGTAATTATTAAAACTAAGAATGGTCTTTGGCATAAAATTTATGACAACCAATTCCCATGACTATGATTTCAGGTTTGAATTCGGGCTGCATAATACTGAAATTTTTTTAAGGTTCTAAACAGGAATTATTTCCAGGTAGCTGGTTTATAGCCAACTTAACTATCTAAAATTGGTTGATAAATGGGTATGTAAATATTTATTATTAAAGGGTATAACAAGAATGGAAAAACATTTGGCATTCATGAAAAGTTATGTCTTCGGCCCCAGTCTGAGACAAATAGCATGTGTTTGGGTATTTATACATATACAAACACACATTAAAAAATCGTTTTGATGCATTTCACATTCAGAGACATTAAAAAAAAAAAAAAAAGCAGGCTGTACACGTTTTGTAATATTTTGATTTACAAGCTTCAAGCTTATTCCATCCATATTTTTGACATGATCCACTTTAGAAAAATACACCAACGATTAACAGTAATCACTTAGTAAACAAGAGATTATACCTAGCCTAAATATAAATTTTAAAGTTCATTAAAGATTAATTAAAAAAACACATACACATGAAATAATTCAACTTCATTTCATAGAAAGTACTTAACCTCCATTTTATTCATATGTATCAAAACTATTTTGTAATGTATAACACACGTAGTAAATATTCATTAATATCTTGCACAGTTTAATACAGTGGTAGAACAATAAACTTAAGAGCTAAAACATTGTCCTCTCCCCTGATTACAATTTAACGGTCAATTTTGATGCTTGAATGTCACATGACTTTTCTCACAACAATACATTTCATAAAAAAAAAAAAAGGGTCTTAGTTATTTTCCATTAAGGAATTATGAAAATTATTTTGATCTATTATGAGATTAAATAAGATATAATTTTAACACAAAAAATTCGGGAGACAGCTCATAATATAAATATTCTGTTTGAAATATTGTTTCTAGAGATGACTTTTGCCAAAACATTTCCTCTTTTGATAATGAAATGTTCTTTTTATGTCTCGCATTGGTGGTCGAGAGGTCAGCGCACTTGCAGGCAGTTGCCCGGGTTGCGGGTTCGCGTCCCGGCCGATGCTATGACACTTTAAAAAAAAAAAAAATGTTCTTTTTATCTGTATACAGAAAACGATTTTCATGAACCAGAAGTAAGATTAAATTCTAAATATAAAACATCTTTAAATCTATTTTTTCTCCATCTTTTTTTTTTTAACTTTCGGAGAATTGATAAATCGTTCTATCAAATTTCTGACTTGTTATAAACATTTCCAACTTCTCTAATCATAAGATATTCACATGCTTTTAGTTGATTTAGGGATTTAATGCCTTTCATATTTGAAACCTAGCAATAAAATTAGGAGCTGTCACTTAAGATGCAAAAGTCTACAGCCTAAACTTTTGGTCAAATAGGAATAGACCATTTAGATTCTTAACATTTTTTTGATCATTTGGCAGTTGGTTGTAAAAGTTAACAACTATTGACAGCTATCTCTTCTTTAATAATTTTTGTTTGCTCTCTTTAATACAGTAAACTTCCCATCTTTATTATAAAAAGATACACTTCCTTTCTTAATATTATCAATTTTTATATAATCCCAAAGTTAAATTATGCGAATAGTAATATCATTATAAAATTATTTGTGCTTTCTTTCCTAGCCCTATTGTCTATCCTCTATATAAGAATATTCTGTTTTTGAAAGGCAAGTCCAATACTCTGTTACTAATATTGCTTATGGAAATCAAATAAATATTCCTTAGCTAATTTTCTGTAATAACATATTTATTTTTAAAGCTCCTTCGCTGACCACACACACACACTATAAATTTAATGGTACTACTGCTGCAATTACTTCTTTCTCCATGCTTTCCTAATTTTTCTTTCATGGCATCAAATATGGATTAATGCTACTTCATAATTCTATAATTTTAAAAATTTTGTTCTATAATTGAATATTAATTAATATCAATATATATATATATTTAAGTTAAGCAAAATTAAATTCTGCTAACTTACACCTCTTTTTCTTCAAAAAAGTTATTATAATACTATAAATTTTTACCTATAATTTTTGTTCAACATTGAAAATTATTTAAAAACTCATATAGTTAATGAATTTATTTGCTACACTATGGATCTATAAACCCAAGTGATTATTCAATATTGATTCAGTAAATAAGTATCTAACCTTTCTTAAGTAAAACATATTACCCCACCCCCAGGCAAGTTTAATTGCAAAGTTCTAAGACATTGGACTTATGGGTCCTGAACTCAAGATCGATATTACTATTTAAAATTAGTTTGAAAAAGTAAAAAAAAAAAAGAGAAAATACTAGTTTGACTATTTGAAATATAAACATATTATTTAGAATTAATAAATCAACAAATAGTGCATCAATCTTAATGAATCTGGCACAATTTTTTTTTATTTATTGTGTAGAATTACATAAGCTATGAATTCTTGCTTTATGTTACTTAATTGTTTTAAAAACTTAAATAATTTGCAATCTAAAAATGTGTCATAATCACAACCAATTTTGAATAACTTGATAAAATGCAAAAAAAGAGGGAAGTACTGATTAAAAAATTACAAACAGAATTTGTTTAAAATGAGTACAAAGTATGTTGTGGCGTGCATATTGAAACACATGCTAGAAAAATTGAGAGAATTATAGTTTTTGGTGAAGCAAAGTAAAATTTGATTTTGAAAATATATTTTAAACTAATTAAAGTTTGTTTTTACCATGTATTTAATTTCACTCTTGCAAGTGAACAAAATACCATGATGCTAAAATTCCCTAGCCACTTTTAAAAATTAATTTATCAAGTAAAAAAATACACTTAAACTAAAATTCTAAAAGTTGATCAAATTCAGTAGTAGAACTGATCGTAAAAAACATATATTTTTGTGATACCACTGTTGATAATCCATGTATTATTTCGTGTTAATGGTATATTGCTTTATATTCTTTTATTCTGCTAACGCGAGCAGAACCGCAGGCATAGCTAGTAACCAAATAAATTAAAAAAAAAAACTAAAACTTTTTGTATATTTTACATAAAATATTTTCTAAATAATGCTTAATGAGACAAGTTATTCATTCCCTTATTTGCATTTATTCATAATTAGTAAGCACTGACAAAATAAAAATCATTCTTTTCA
Source organism: Epiperipatus broadwayi (assembly GCA_028023455.1). Taxonomy (NCBI): domain Eukaryota; kingdom Metazoa; phylum Onychophora; class Udeonychophora; order Euonychophora; family Peripatidae; genus Epiperipatus; species Epiperipatus broadwayi. The sequence goes on along the minus strand of JAQFVV010012403.1, from coordinate 15,618,101 downwards.
AGCATGTAATTCTAATTCTATGATTAATTTCATCCATTACCTTTTCATCTGCATTAAAAACCTGATCAAACTTTTAAAACCATTAGCTCTTTCTAATTTATTATTATTAATCATTATTTACTTTTTATTTAAAAAAAGAAAGCTTTTCAATATATACTTTGAGTTTTGCTAGTATTTATCTTTAGTCCTATTTTATTTTCATTTGATAGCTCTTGCAACATTTTCTGAAGCATTATTGCTAAAAATAAGCACATTTTTTCAAAATCAAAATGATTTAAGAAAATCTTCATAACATTTATCATTAGCCAAGGTTAATTTTTTTAATGTCATCATATAGTCTACTAATGACTGATGAAATGTAATAAATATTCTTCAGAATTGGTCAAGATCTTGGGTCTATGTCTTTTATATTTGAAAGTTTTAATCATTAAAGAATCAAATACTTTAAAAATGGCAACACATTCATTTGTTCTTTACATAACTTTGCCTAATACTTACTTATATGTATTCTATTCTTAAATAATGAACTACTTTTTGAATCTAGCTTGTTTTTCTGGTTGGTTTAAATCTAAAAATCTCCTGTAGATGAGATATAATGAGCTTATAAAAACAGAAGACTAATGTGTTTGTAATTTTTATTATCTTCTATTTCTTTTTCTTAAATACCTGTTTTACTACAGCATTCTTTCAAATGTTTATATATATATAATTTTGACATTTGGCTATACTTTTGCCAATATTTTCTCTATTTCTTCACATGATTTTTTAAAGAAATATATATATAACTTATTCTATTCTTCAAGGATTTAATGCATGACTCACCTCTTCATTTAAAATACATGAAATTTCAAAAGATATTGTCATAATTGTAAGATCTATTTTGTTTTTGTTGTATATTATTATTATTATTATTATTATTATGATGTAGCTCTTTGTAGAATTATTTCACATAATATTGACATCTTTTTAATAATAATGTAATATTTTCTTACTGCCAGAATAACTTTCCTTTCAATATCAAGATGTTTTACATTTTTGAAATTTTTATTCACTTCCATATATATATATAGATATACATTTTCTCAGTTTTACTTACTTATGTTATCATTAACTCTTTCTCACACTATTTTGAAAAATTCCAGATATTTCGTTCTTTTAAAGGAATAATTTTTAAACTATTTTCATTAGTTGTTTTCTTCATATATTGATTTATTTCAATAAAAAAGTTTTCTAGTGAATTATTGCTTTCTGTCTACCAGTAATGAGTTTACAGCAAAATATCAGTTATTTTCTTTAAGATATGAGCCATCTTTGAAATCTGTCAATATTTTACAATGATTTGCATGTTATAAATTTAAATTGCCTGGAATATTTCTGAAGATTAGGAATATCAGCTATTGATACTTTCTTTCCTAATAGCTGACATTTTATATCTCAGCATTTTGATTTCCACTTCTTGTGTTGGATATATTAAACCCATAATTGTCTTGAAATATAGGATTTTTATTAGTCAAAATATAATTCAATTCTTCTATACCTTAATTTAGACTTTTTTTATTTATTTTCTAGTTTGGATTTTTCTCTAAAAAGAAATAAATCATAATATTTATTTCTCTTTAAATTCTATAAGTCTATATATTTTATTCTGTTAAAATAATTCAATTATTTTCCAATTCTAGCAATCAAATCTCAATGACAATTTTAAAGTATTGCCTGGACTGACTAAAAGCATCCTGTATATTTATATAAAAACTCTCTACTTTTTCATTACAATGGGAATTCATTGAGCAAAATCTGAACTATGAGGATATATTGTCATCTATTAAGTTCAGTAACTAATCTTGTCTCTATCTGATATATCATCTATCTCCATAATGTCACCCTTTCACATTTTATTTATATAATTAATCCCATTCTATTTGTGTTTCCAATATATGTGCTTTTATAGTAAATTACATATCAACTTTTTAAATGAGTTGTCTTTTTATCCCCTTTTGTAATTTTACAAAATCTAATAATATCTCAATTAATATTGGGCAGTTCCAATTTATGCAATTTTTGTTCCACTTAAAAATGATTTAAAATTATCTAAAGCTAAATAAAAAGACCACTATTTAAATTAAAATAGGAAAATAAAACCCAGAACAGATGTCAACATAAAATGAAAGATAAAATCAATAAGTCAAAATATTACAACTTGTTATTGTATATGAGATTTACTAAATCGGAACTAATTAGTCATAAGCCCATATTTTTTTTTACAGTAACTGAGAAGGAATTTTCAAAAAAATATCTGTGAAAACACCACAGTTATGCATTAAAAAAATTATAGATTTTAATGTTAGTATTAAATTATTGACCAATGTCTTATTAATACTTAAAGGATTTACCCTTTTGCAATAGAAATTTGTATCTTAAAAATAAATGTTAAAAAATATTAATATATATATACGGTATTAATCTTTTCACTTGGAATAAATAAATAAAAATCAAAAATATAATTTTTTAAATTGTAAAGACAAGTTGTACTTAGGTAGATTTTTCACTAAAGTTTAATTTTCAAATCGTTTTATCCCAAAGTAAGATTTTAAAAAAAGTAGCTAAGTGAATAGAAAGTGTGATAGTAGT